>CM076584.1:1151517185-1151922125 GCA_034641835.2 Pinus albicaulis
GCACAACACCAGCATTTTCACCCTGCTCCGACGAACAGAGTGTCTCACCCGAGGCGTGTCGCGAGCTTCCCAGAGGACAAATGCTACAATTGGATTTTCCTACCACAATATTGCTACTTGTGTTTTCGAACTATCTTGGAATGTTAATTACAACCTGTTCCAAGACACTAACCTAAGCTATGTTGGTGGAATGAACCCTAGAAAATGTAAAATATCTAGATTGATTTTATTAAAGCGTTGTTTTTAATTTGGTTGTTACTTAAGACAAAAGGTATGGAAGTGAAACTTCAATGATGTTTGTGACCCGACTCAAAAATACGCTTAATGCATCTAAATGAGAAGTGCAACTCTTTTCTTTTCAATGAATCTTATTTAAGGGAAATATTGAGAGATTCAATAATTTTCAAAGCACCAATTCTTTCATTCATAAACAAAATCTTTGAAAAGAAGACGTTTTCTTAGAGAACTCAATTTGAAAAAATGATCAATTACTCTTTTGAAATGAAATTCCTTTATCAATCAAATCAAAAACTACAGATCAATAAACAAAATATTTCCAAAAGAAAACAATATCTAAAAAACTCTAAAAACGTAAAATTCAAAATCAAAGAAAAATATAATTTTGAAGTCTATCTAAAAAGTTTGAGGATGTTTTCTCCTATTTTGTGATCGAACTAAGAAAATTTTCTACTTATCTCAGCAAAAATGAAAACATCAAAAATGCTTTGGTGTGAAAATCGGGCTCTAGTAAGCTAAAATCTCTTCCAAATTTGCAAATGAAAAGGGAATCAATTTTCATAAAAGTAAGGTTTGCAATGGTCTTAATGGCTCAGAAAGACAATATCATCATACCCATAAGCTGAGGTATATGAAGTTATATTTTATGGAGCAACAAGAAAGTAGGGAAAACACTCACTCATAAGATGAAAATTGGATGATAAATCACATGAACGCAAAAGTTGCTGAAAAGAAATTCACACATAAGATTTGGCAGCTAAGATAAGCTGGGGCAAACACAAAGAATCAAGTAATCTGGCTCCTAAAAAGAGAATTTTAATTTTTTCAAAAATTTTCCACAAGTTTGCAGTTTCTAATGGAGAATGGAGTGGTACCACACTATTCTGAACTAAAAGTTGCAGAGGCTATTGCATTGTTTTCAGATGAAAACTGCGGAGGCAAGGAAAAATAAAGAAAAAAAAGAAATATTCAACTTGTCTTTTCAAGGACTCTTAAAAGTTATCTACCCAACCCAGTCTTAGATAAGGCAAAATCAGAAAACTCTAAAATTCAAACTAAAAATAAAAAAGGAAAACTAAGTTATATTCCCCACTGGAGTCGCCATTTTTTTATGCCGATTAATCCCTCTTGTGGACAAGAGCAATCTCCCTAGTATTCTATGAATAGCTAGAAACAAACATCCATTTGGAAACTGTTTTCTCTAGACTAATTGCAGTTCATAATTATTATAAACAAAGAGAGAGGACATGCCCCTACCTTGAAATCCAACATTCGATGCATTCTTTTATCCAGTCGCTCCAAAGAGGCTTCTTCAGTAAGTAGAACCTGAAATCAAAGACAAAAAAATAATCAAAGCACCTGCAACATATAATAATCAAGAAAATCTAATCCAACTTAGTGATCAAGGAGTCTAAGTATTGATGTTATTCAATAAGCAAAAGAACAACTCAATGATAAAAAGAGATCCATATGTATTATCTTGAATGAAAAGAGTAACCTTACAAGCTAATGCCTTGATGTTGTACATGTTTCTCACAGGGTACTAAACAATCGTTCCTCCTTCAGTTTGACAAGCCTTCCTCTCTAAATACTAGCATGGAGTTATGGACATAAGTGTGTGATCATTCTCATGCCAACAACAACTAGTTTAGAGAGTATGCAATCTTGGGAATTTCTTCAACAATTACATTTACAAGCTACCCTTAAGACTGAAACATGAGCTCAATTTATAGGGAAATGGAGATAGTTTCAATTCCATGAAGAGGGGGATGGATTCCTCTCATGAAGGGATTTGATCTCCATGGACCAAGGGATAAGCTCCATGAGTGGAGGGATAAAGCTCGAACTGATCACGCCTCTAGAAGCTTCCAGTTGGGAGAATATTCGACCAGCCAGGCTTCTAGAATTTATTTTTTCTTTAATTCGACTTTTTACGGGGGTCCGCAGGTTTTAGTAGCAGAACATGCGGGGGCTACCGCAGGTTATAGAACAAGTATCCACGAACCCACAGGAAATGGTTAGAAAAAGTGCGAAGGTATACTTTTAAGGGTTTTAATGAGCTTTTCTCCAATTCCGAGATTTGGTTTAAGAACATTAGGGTTTTTTACTTCTGAGGGAGCACAAAATAGGTAGTGATAGACCTATATGGATAGTACAATGTCATGGTGAAAAAATAACGTGTAACAACACTGAAATTCAATCCAGTGAAACGGTGAATCCTAATGCCGAGCTTTTTCAACTGGAAGTCGATCCAGTAGTTGATCCCGAAGTTGAACAACAAGAAGTTGTTCTGGTACAACCGTCTTATCCTCAATCATCTATAACCATTGAGTTTTCCTCTTTACTGCAGAGTTTACCTCCTGAAATTTATCTCAGGCCTGACGGTGAAGTACTTCCACCTGGTTTGATATCCATTGACGAAACACCACAAGAAGAAACATCGCCTTTGACTCCAACTCATTTTTGGCCGGAGCTTAATCATTATACATCTTTTCCTCCTTGGGTTTACTCTTCTTCAATTGATCCTTTTGACCCTCGAGTTCTCGTAGATTCGTTACATTATTTTCTGGGTTGTTTAACCATGGCAGAGACAACATCCAGACTGAACCATCTATTTCAGCTGCGAAAACATCTATTTTTACTTCATCTTCGATGTTTTTGATGACACCCGAGGCTCATCTTTATGGTGGTCCATCTGTCCCACTGGGTTACCGGGATTTAAATGGAACCTACTCTGGTGTCTCCTTTATTCCATGGACTTCATCCATGTCATCATATGGAATCCTATTTGGTTCCTCTCTTATGAGTACTGAACGACCTGATCCCTTATTGACATCATCAGCTCAATATTTGGCTAGTCGAAATGAGGATGGTTATTTTACTATGTCAACCTCGTTGAAAAATGAATCGGGTTATGACGATAGTTTTTTTACTGTGTCAACCTTGTTAAATGAAACAGGCCTAATGAGAATGGTTCTTTTACTATTTCAACCTCGTTAAAAAATGAATCAGGTGATGAGGATAATTCTTTTACTGTGTCAACCTCGTTAAAAAATGAATCAAGTGATGAGGATAGTTCTTTGACTATGTCAACCTCGTTAAATGAAAAATATTCCCTTGAGGATAGTAATTCTACTATGTCAACCTCGTTAAATGAAACAGGTTCCCTTGAGGATAGTTATTTTACTGTGTCAACCTCGTTAAAAAATGAATCAGGTCTTTAGCATAGTTCCTTTTCTTGTGTCAATCTCGTTAAAAAATGAAACAAGGTTCCATGAGCATAGTTATTTTCATGTGTCAAGATCGTTAAAAAATGAAGCAAAACCTCTTCTACTTAAGTCGATTCTTTCATCTGATCTCGTAAATGAACCTTCATTCCATCCAGCTATTAGGTGAATGAAATGAAGCTAGGGGGATGTTCCCTGTTCCCTTGAAGGTTACGCTTGGGGGCATTGAACCAATCTCAAGCACAGTTTCCTTTGTTTCAATCTTGTGTAAAAATGAAACCAATATCAAGCACAATTTTCTCTATTTCAAGCTTGTGTAAAAATGAAACCACTCTCAAGCATAGTTTTCCTTTGTTTCGAGCTTGTGTAAAAATGAAACCTATATCGAGTCCATTTCGGTATTATTTTCAAGACTAGTTAAACTCATGAAAATCCCGAGATTCTTTTGCTATTCTTTACATTCTCATAAAAACATGAAAATGCCAAGTTCTTTTCGTCTTTTCCTGCTTGTAAATTAATTGAAAGTTGGTGATATGAGTACATTTTTATCACTTTTTTGTACTTTTATCACTTGAAACTTACGAAAAAGCGAAACCACAAACCACACTTTTATCTCTTTTTCGAGCTTTGTTAAACATGAAAAGGGAATTCAAAGCTCACTTTTATCTCTTTTTCGAGTTTTGTTAAATGTGAAAAAGGAACCCCCTTGGCATTCTTTTTCAACTCTTTTTAGACTCTCTAAATATGAAAATATTGTTGAGCACTTTTCATTTCAAGCTCGTTAAAGGAATTGAAATGACATCTAATCAGTATAAGTTTAACCCTTTTCTGGACTGAGATAGATTATGATTACGAAAAAGGAAAACCCTAGTCAAACATGGCTAGGACGTTCTCTCAGGTATTATTTTATGCTTTTTTGGATCTGAGGGACTATTATACGAAAAATAACTTGTGGAGTTTTCTTTTCATCCATTTTTCAAACTCTCTAAATATGAAAAGGATCAAGTTTCCCTGTCGTTAGACTCGTTAAAGCATCAAATAGCGACGGACTTGTCCATCATGACAAGATTGAGTTTCACTTTTGATAGACTCGTTAAAGCATCAAATAGTGATGGATTCACCCAAAAGGTGGAATTATACATCAAGCATATGTTATCCTCCTCAAGCTTGTTAAAAAATAAAGAGGTACTAGTCAGAAATGACTGGGGAAAATTGAAAAGGGATAAAACACTTTATGGTAGCAAGTCACTCTTGAACATGACATTTATTCACTTCATCTCCGTGATTTTTGGGTTGGGTAATCTGCTTGACGGCCTATCATACCTATGGTCTATCATACCATCCATCACTTCGGTTTTGGGTCAAATGTTTCCAATTCATTTAGTCTCGTTGATATGTTTAAGAGAAGTCACTCAGTTATTACTCATCCGTTGCAATACTCATAAACCTTCATTTCATAAATGCCATCCTTGACATTGCTTCATTAGTCACATTCAGTCTCCAAAATCATTACTCCCCTCTCGTGTCATTTTTGGGGGAAACATCAATGCCCTCCTGCAATGAGACAATTCCTATTGAAATCAACTCATTATCTAGGAAGTTGATTTAGAAAAAATATTTTAGTACCTTGGAGCTTGCTTACATCAAAGGCATATTTCTCGCTTCCGGGGACAATTTGACATCACAGGCCTTCGACAAAAAGAATTTGTATGGTGTTTGACATCGAATCATCTATTCACACCATGCAGAATATACTACAGTACCTTGAGAGCCATTATCATCAATGGTGGTTTCTCTCGCATCTGTTAACGGATTACATCATTGGCTATTAATTAGATGGTGTCTTCCCATGTTCGACATTAGATCACATATTCGCATGGTTAGACTCATACTTTTAACAATCGAGTGAACAAGATAGAAGACCCCATATCTAGTTTCATCCATTCGGGTTGCGATTTCAGGAGAAGTACCAAATCATCCGTACAATGTTCATTATTCAGATGGTCATCCTATCATGGGTATATATCTATAGACAGTCTATATCTGTAGACAACTTTCTGATGTTATGATAGTTTATGTGCTAAGTATGGGATATGCCTCCCTCAGAAATTCATGTACAAGATGAACATATATCATGATGTAATGTATTGTAATTGATGCAGGTCATCGTTCACTTCAGTCCATCCTCATCACGTCGTAAATCAAATCCTTCAACATTTCATTTTTCACTTCATGCTTTAGGTGGCATCTATTACAGGTCGATTTGGGCATCATCCCAAAACACATATCAATATTTATTAGGGTCTATCATACTCTAAATTGGTTTCTACATGCCCTAAACAAGTCATTACACTGATGGTCTTCCTTCATGAAAGTTTCACTGCTTAGAAGACAGTTGAAGTGCCCTATCAAGCCATTAATGCACCCCTAGACAGTTGTAACTTCTCTGCAGAGTATCTTCTCCCATGAAAGGTTGTGTTTCAGAGGATCTAGGCCCACTTTGGAGTGCGTTGGTCGACTGAGAGTGAATTTTTCATTGGATTCTGGGAATCTCCCCGACTTCTAGTGACTTCTAGAAGTTGTTCCAGCTCTCACCTCATCTGATAGCCTCGAATTTGGAACCCATGAAGTCATTAGACCTCTTATCCTCCTATTCCCATGAACAAGGAAACCTCTTCATCCATTTTTAGGAATTCCATTCAATGATTCATTTATTTCAAATTACCTTCATCTACTTATAAATATAGCATTGAACATAGTGCACAAGTGAGCAAGAATTTGTGTTAAGTAGAGTTATGTTGGTGATATCAAGTCTTGAAGGTGTTGTGCATGTACTGTGATGCTGCTCAATTACAGATTATCTGGATGTGATGAGGATGGGACTCAAGCTGGATGAGTGACAGTGAATCGATCAACTGGTTGTACTCTTCCTTCTACTTCATAATAAAGACATTTTTTCCTTTCCTAATGCACGTGTCAATGATTTTATATTTGTATTTATGAATTTAATAGATCCAATCTGTTTAACTTGAATAGATCATATTTCCTTTATGTGGTTTTTTTTCCTCTTTTTATCATGGCATGTATCAATCAAGCGAGTTAAGTTGGATTAAGAGCGACAAAAGCGACGGAGGGAGGCGAGAGGAAGTGAACAAATTACAATTAGTTTTCTCTCCATTTATCTATTCAGTTAAGGAAAATTTCAGATATCTTTCTTTCTGTTGTTCTAATTGAACCACTCACCTAGGGAAAGCATACTTATCCATAGGTTTGTATTTCCACAAAACAATTATAATGGATTGCAAAACTAAACTACAACTCTAAACAATGATTCAATGGTCTCGTTGCAGTGCTTTCAAATACTTGGTTTCCAAAACACAATGTTACAATAAATTATAGTGGATCAATAAGGTACATAATCGATTTCAATTCATATTTAAAACAAATGGAGCTATCAATATCTTATTTATCCAATTAAGAAGCACATTTAAATATTCCAATTGTAAACATGTAAAAAAGGGGTTATTAATGCAATAAAATATTTGATCAACACCATTAATTTTGGTATGAAACGAGTTGGAGATGAAGTATCTATTTAATTTCAAGAAAATAAATTACAGTCTTGAGTAAAGAATTGTAATTATGAGATTTAATTAGCAAGTGCTTTCAAAATAGAATCCTTACACCTAGATCTATCCTGTGATGTTTTACAGAACTTAATTCCAGGAGATGGTACACCTTTTCCACTCCCAGAGCAAGTATAAACTAGATCAATGCTTAAATATTAATCAAAACCATAACATTTACAAATAATTCATGGCAAATTCAAATTGTATTAAGATTCAAAACATAAGTTAACTTACATACATTCCTTCAATCATTTGTCTCATGTTCCGACATGGTCTCCCTCCTCCTTCAAAAACTTCCCAAGCTTACATAAAAACCATGGCTAAGCCATTTATAGAAGGTGAATTATTCATTTTCCTCAATTCTGGAAAATAGAACGACTTTAACAAACTGACCTCAACGAGATTGACATATCTTCCTAACCATGAAGGATTTTGGAAACAATTTTAGAGGGAGCCCAACTTTTTATATTTGAAACAAAAACCACTCTTTTATTTGTCTCATTCAAATCCATATCCCCTGAAATCATGCCAAAAGTTGGTTGTATGGCTCTTTTTGCAAGGTTCTAGAATTCTGAAAAAATAGTCATTTTTTACCAAACTGCCTCCAAGACCCACGTATAACTTTTATAGTAATTCGAATATTGAGAAGCCATTTCACATAATTGGTTATATTTTTAACAAACCAATTTTCTTATATTTTCCATATTAACCTCGAGCTGCACATAGATCGAGGTCAAACTTGGCAGTTTGGAAACTTTGCACATTTTGAGAAGATTTGTTAATCAGCTCCTAGGGACCCACATATACTACCTGGATGCAATCCAATGCATGGGAAGGTATTAAAACATTATTTTGGTCAATAAAATCCCTCAATTTTCCTCGAAGCGTGTCGGGATGTCGAAACTCCAAAATGGACATTTCCGTACTCAACTTGCAGTAACTAGTTTAACTGGCTTGTGAAGAATTTCAACAATGGAACCCTGCGACAAATGAACTTAGAAAAACCGTCATTATAAAATCATGAATAAGTCATCTCTAATCATATAAAAACTAAGAAAAATAATGGTAATCAACCACGAGGCGTAAGTCATGAATTGGCGATAAGTGATGGAATTATGGTGTGAAATGAGTGTAAAGGAGTCAAAACTTAGGTTATGAATGGCGGTAGTATATAGTGGAAAATTAGGCACATTTGAGGCCCAACAGGGTGTATGCTATTGTTGGGCCTAGGAAATCCTTGACCAATTATGGCAGGATACACGATAAAGCATAGAGAGTAGATATGGAAAATTTGCTCAAGATTTAGGTGGAGAGATCTGGAGGCATCCATGCTTGTTTAGGGCCTAGTGGTCCTTTTATTGGTATACGGAGGGATTATGGTAAAGCCTACATTGTATGTTTGTTGTTTGGGCCTAGGAATTCCTTAGTGAATTGCGGTAAAGTCTAAGGAAGCCTTGCTTGATTTTGTTGTGAGTCCCACATTCATGCTTGGAATATGGCACAGGGGTGATTGGCTGAGAGAAAGATTTGGTTCATCCAAATATATGGTCAGGTGGTATGTGGCAGTCCTAGACCTGGATGTATTTTTCGTATGTTAATACGAGCTCTTTTCCTCTTATGTATTATGCGTAAATGTGATTTTTATTATGTGATCTTAATGATTGTTTTATCATTGTTATTATGTTGGTTAAACGTTGGCTATAAGAATGGTTTTATGATAGATCTTAGACATATCTCTCATTATATTTTGTTTAGTACATGAATGAACAATGAATGTATGACCTAATAGATGGTAATTCAGCTAACATGAGATGGCATCAGAACTTATATACAAATCTCAGATAAGTATGAAGTCCCTATGCTCAGATGTGTTTATATGACCCGCAGATTACATTTTCATGATGTGTTTGACAGAATTATCTTCATGGATAGGCATTTTCATGTCATATACTTGTTCATGTTTTGCAATATAGGCCTTGTCATCATGTTATTTATCATTTCTGCAAGTTTCATGAACTTCTGGGTAGAGGCTTGAGTCTTGGCCTTGAAAAAATGGCTCAGAATTTGAGGTCGTTGGCACATAACTTCTTGTAAACGTATGCAGTCACATGGATGTAGGCTTGTGCATGTGACTAGAGGGATTCAGGAGGATGGAGGTTTTGTCATCAGTGCGATTAGGTATCTAGATCAGTCAAACAAAAAGTTGTCTCAGGGGTTGAGCACCTGGAAGGGTTGGTTGGCTCATGAAGGTCTTGTAGCATCTCAGGAAGGTCGGATTGGTATTTTATTGTTAGTTCCAATTCCTTAATTGTACTTGGGTAGTTGAATAATATCATAGTAACTCTTTGTGACATTTTTACCCTGGTGGACCAGTTAGTTTGGGTAAATATGGGAGGAGGGTGCTACAGCGTGGTATTAGAGTATGGTTCACCCCTTGGATTGGATGGGCAGAGTGTGTTTTTTGTGCATACATGTTGGTTTCATATGTGTTCATTATATTGGTGGTCTATGTATTTGTCATGTGTGCATGGCGGTAGTCACTATTGCAGTTATGTTGTCCTATAGATTTTGATGATGTTATTGTCAGGATGTGTTCGTCATGAGTGCATGTTGATTGAATATGAATTTGTTGTGTATTTCTATCATCTGAGTGGACATATTCATATTGTGTTATGGTTATTATTTACACTCATAAGGTCATGGTATGCAGTTGGTGTTTTCATTAGTGATGATTGATATATTTTTATGATTATGAGTATACATGTATCATGTTAATCTGGTTCATCTTGAAGATGAGATATCCCCCTCTGAATTATACTAAGGTATGTCGATTTTGTTTATATTTTGTTTTAGTTGACATGTTATACTTGCAATAAGAAGATCGAATATGACTAGCAATATGGTAGACTACACTTCACGAGATTCTCCCTATGAATTCAATGAGCGGCATGGTGATAGGTACTCTCCTGGTATAGAAAACACTTTGATACGTTTGAAGGTAGAAATGAGATTTTATAAGGCATAGAATGATGGGATCATTCAAGCATAGGAGAAACAAGAAGTATTTAATGCATTCATTCTTCATAGCCTTTCAGATATGCAGAGGTCAGGACCGCTTAGGAATAGTCATGGGTAGGAGGACAAGACTAATGGGTGTTATGCGAAATCTACGACTGTGGGAAAAAGTATCTTCCCTGGACTGGGTGGCCTAGTCTAGAAAAAAAGAAATACAAAGAAGATAATGTTTTAATTAAAGCAATTAGACAATGGGATGAAGCCTACCTAGAATCCACCATATGATTCACCCCTCTCTTAGATTCTATGCTCCAATCCTAGCTTTTATTGATATAATTAGAACATGCACAATTAGAAAGCATAAGCCAATGATCTACAACATCTTTGTAGCATCATATAATTACTTTTTTCTATGGATCAACACGGCATCGAAATACATGAAATCATAACATCACATATAGGAAAACAAAGAAATCTTTGCATTAATAGAAATGAAGTGAGTTACAACCAAATATAGGATTTGATATTGTAGAAGAGCTCCTCCAAGTTGCCTTGTCCTTCCTTGCGAAAAAGTGTGCCTCTTTGTCACTCTAATGCATGAAATAATGACTCTCACAATAGCAACATGAGGGTTGAATCTATCTCTAAAATCAAACCCCTAGCTTGTGGAAGGTCACAAATATATAGAAGAGGATGGTAAGTTGAGAGATATTATCCATTTACCAATCTAGGCTTGAGATCCACTCTTGATGGTAGGATGAGCTCAAGGGATAAGGGATGAAAACTCCAAGGTGGGATAGGAGAGGATTGAATAATTTCATCCAAGGTAAATAGTTATAACAAATCCTAGAATATCTTCGAGATTATTTTTACTTTTCTTGAATTTCTAGAATAAATGCACCCCGAGCAAGGGGAAACCTGTTGGTGATCATCTCACCCCAACAAAGGACAACCTACTGGTGAAGGTAGGTCTCTGAGGAACCAGGGTGCGTTGGACCTAAAAATAATTGAAATGAAGCAGTTTCAGGTAGAAACTTAGGGATATGAGAGATTCATGCTTATGGATTTTTGTAGGGAGGATGCCAAAGTTTTCAAAGGATGTGAATGATCAAGCTCGAATTTCTATTGACCAGATGCAACAAAATGGACTATAACAGATTTCCCCCTAAAGCGCAAAGTCAGAAATGATAATTGTGTTGGCAATATGATGCAGAGTGTTGTCCTTGATGGCAACCCACTGAATGAAGATGAAGACATGAGATTGTTGACATGTGTTGTCCTTGATGGAAATTCACCTGATGAAGTTATTCTTGACTCAATGGACTTGGTAAATGATGTAAATCTGATGTGATATGATGTTTGTTGGCAATACGATGCTGAGTGTTGTCCTCGATGAACAACCCACTTGATAGAGTGTTGTCCGTGAATGGCAACCCACTTGATGAAGATGATGGCAACCTAATTGATGGTTAAGCGATGGAATATGTCTTGATGATCTTGTTAAATGATGTAAATCTGATGTATCTACGGTGAGTACAGAAGGTAATGAAGAAAGGAATTCAGTATGTGCTAGATCTATGATGAAAAGAGTATGTCTCAAGGCATACGCGGATTTGCCTAGGAGAAGTCGCGTATGCACGCGGGAAACAACGTTCCAAGTCGCGTATGGGAAAAAGCGCTCATAAAGTGCAAAACCCGGGGTAACCACCATGGTATTGACCCATTGTATTGAGTAATGATTCGTCTATGTGACCCCGTCTAGGAATACCATCGGAAGTAATGTGGTTTTGGCTCATGGTATTGAAAAAGGGTAAACCTATATAAGGAGAAGAAATTCATTGTGCAAACATATGAGTGTGGGTGCAAGATGTCTGAGCTTGAATGAATACTTCTCTCTGAAGTATATCTGAATGGAAAGGGTTACATTGAATGATAGATCTGAATGCATGATGCACCAATGAAGAAATGATGAAGAAGGGAATCTAGATCTGGAATGTATTTGTATTTGCTAGATCTGTTTATGGAATGATTAGATCTGAGATGAGGCGAACATCTGTCTGATGTAAAAGGGTTAAATCTGAACTGAAAATCTGATCTGAAGAAGTATGCTGCTCTATAATAACTGAAGATGTATACGCTAGTTAGGAGCAGAAGAAGCGCGTATATATGCGGCTTCGCTGAAGAGAAAGCGCGTATGCGCAGTGAAATTAGCTTTGTAATATGTACAGAAGTATACACGGGTTTGTATGGTATAAGGCGCGTATATACGCGGGATAAGTGAAAGGAAAGCGCGTATGCAAACTAGGGTTTGCTGAAGCATGGGGTATGAAATGTCTGATCTGTTCTGCTGTGTTACTGCTATCTGTATTCTACAGTTCTGAGTTGTCTGTATCAGTTTGGTTGTATGACTGAGCTTAAATGTGTGGAGTGGGTCCAGTCTGAAAATATGATTAAACGAGGCCTGCAAGTTGTGCTCTATTGAAGTTGTTTGGATCTAGTGTGAAAATTGATGAAACGTGGTCCATGGTGGTGCTGAGGGTTGTAGCCTTCAGTTAGGGGGTCGTAGCTCCCTTCCAGGTGAGGCTAGTAAACGAGATCAGGGGGTCGTAGCTCCCTTCCAGGAGAGGCTGGTAAACGAGTCAAGGGGTTGGAGCTCCCTTCCAGGAGAGGCTGGTAAACGAGCGCAGGTGGGTGCATGCGTGCTGGTAGGAGTCTGCGCCAGCACATATGTTGTAAGATGTTTTCTCTATAATAAAATATTGAAGGCTGAGCAACTGCAGCGGTGGTTTTCTCCCGACTTGGGTTTCCACCTAAAATCCTGGTGTTCATGTGTGATGCTTATGTGTGATGGTTTATACTATTCTTACTACACATGTTTACTATTTATAGAACATCTAATGAATGAATGATGGAATGATATAAGTGAAGAATTAATGGCATAATTAGATCTCTTTGTATACGCGATTTTTATGAAGGATATCCACGTGTATACGCTAGTTAGCTTCAGCAAAGTAGCGTATGGGTTTTAGAGCATGAAAAAGTAAAAAGTTTTAGTTTTCCCTAAATACTGATTCACCCCCCCCTCTCAGTATTTTTCCCAACAATTGGTATCAGAGCAGGTTCTTCTGCAGAAGCTTGATCGCTTGAAGGAGATCCGTCGCAATGGGAAGAAAGCAAAAGAAGAAGGCTACTGAAATGGAGATATCTCAGAAAACATGTGCAGCAGAAAATGAAGAAGATAAATCAGGTATTGATAGTTGTTCTTTTGATTCACTTTCTGGTGTATGCAATAGTGAAGATAGTGAAAGTAATGCTTTGGGTCTAGAGGAAGCTATCAAGATCAAAGTTGAAGATCAAAAAAGATCACTTAAAGAGAAAGACTCTATCTACAAACAAATGATCTCTCAAATGAAAGGAAAGATAGAAATACTGAATGGACAGATAGACAAGTACCAAAGGTTCCATGCTTATGCATCCAATCGAATGACAAGACTAGAAGCAGAAATCAACGATCTAAATGCAGATCTCGAAATATAAAAAAGGAAGAATGAAGGTCTTGAAGCTGGAATCATCTCTCTACAAGATGATCTTGAAGCATCAAATAAGAAGAATGAGGAACCTCTACAATCATTTGAAAAGGAAGGTCTTGAAGCAGAAATCATTTCCCTCAAAGAAGACTTGGATAAATCAAATAAGAAGAATGCGGGACTTGAAGCAAAAAACATATCTCTGAAAGTAAATCTCGAAGCATCGAAGAAGAAGAATGAAGAACTCTTACAAAATTTTGGAGAGCAAGAAAATGGGTTGAAAGAAGAGATTCTAAATCTGAGTAACCAAGTAGAAGATGGAAGAAGGAAAGAAGAAAGCGTGAAGAAGCAATGCCAAGCCTTGGAGGTGGAGGTAAACATTCTCAAAGGTAAATTAGAAGAAAAGGTTAAAATTTTGAGGTTTCAAGATAGTACTAAGATTTTGGACAATATTCTTAGTAGTCAAAGGTCTCCTTATATCAAACTTGGTCTGGGTTTTCATGAAACGGTCAAAGGAGAATCTAGTCCACAAGGAAGTGCTAAAGATTCAAAGAAAGTCAATACAAAACCTGAAGAGTTGAAAGAAACAAAAGGTCAACCAATGATCATGAATTCTCAAAGGATATCATTCAAGAATGTTGAATGTTTTAAATGTCATAATTATGGGCATGTTGCAGCAAATTGCAGAAGCAGAATATTTCAGCCACAAACTAACAGATCCTACGTAGAAAGGTACTCTGGTTTCTTCAAGGGATATTATTTTTCATGTAACAAGTATGGACATAAAGCAGCTGATTGTAAAAAGAGGAAGATTAGAAATACTCATTATGATTCTTATGCTTATTTCTCTGGACACATGAGATGTTATTCTTGTAACAAGTATGGACATGTAGAAAAGGAATGCAGGTTGAACAGATCTGAGAAAGTGGACAATTTTCAGCACACGGTTAGGAAGTTCAAGCAAATTTGGAAAAAGAAGGAGGACCAGTCAGAAACGTAGGGAATACTGACCCTACTGCAGTCATCCGCTTCTGAAGCTTACTTCTCTTATTGACTGCAGGAATGATGTGAGATACATTATGAGATTTAGTAATGTATCGTCACAGGGGGAGCAATGTATGATGACTCTCATGGTTGATTTGATTACTCTGGTTATGTTTATTTCTGACAGCGCATCTGATGTGGAAAAGACAGGTACAGGAGGTACAAGTTTAGGGGGAGATGAAGGAATGTGAAAATTTTCTATGCTTCACTTTCCATACGCGGGTTCGATGAACAAAAGTCGCGTATACACGCGAGTTACAACAGACACAGTCGCATCTGCATTTATGATAAGAGAATTGGGATGACAACTGAAGATCAGGAGCAGAGGTTCAGGGGAAGCATCAGTCTGACTGTTAATAACTGTATTATTGACTCAGTATCATCTTATTTTCTCAGTTCTAAATAATGATGATATGATACTTGGTTTCTTATGATGAAGATTATGGATGAGTCCTGTTTGCTTTTTGATGAAGAGTATTCGTTGCTGAGATGAAAGTCTTATAATTCGGAGATAAGGATAGTTCATGTAGAAATTGTTGTGGATGACTTGCTGATGAACGTATTTAGGTTGCACAAGTTGAGGAGGAGCACTGGTTCAGGGGGAGCAGCAGGTTGAATACTAATGATTGCATTGTTGGCACTATGACTGCTTATTCTTTGGTTATTGTGATACTCATGCTCAAATGATGATGACTTGGTATATGGTTTATTATGATAATATTTTGAGCCCTGTTTGCTAAAAAGTATCTTTTGTGCTCACACATGGATGAGTTTGAAGTCATTTGATTCAGAAATAAGAATAGATCATGTAGAGTTTGTTACTATGGTTGAGATCTTTTCCCTACATATGTTACTTCATGTTAAATCTTAAAGATCATGGTGATATTGGACCACATGGATGATTGACACATATTTGAAGATGTTGTCCTGGTATGATAATTTCTCTTGGAAAGATTGTATTGATGCTGCAAAGAATCTGAAGGCTTGGTTACTAATGTGCTTATGCTACAACCGTTGGATGACGCTTGAAGACACAACTACACTGTTCTATCTATCTGTATTCCAAGGAAGCATTCAAATATCTCAGAAAGAAGCTGAACATTGTCTTTTCCTCACAGAGGATCAAATCTGGTTAAAATATAGAAGATGGTATTGGATACGTGGATTTCCAGAAACACAGTCGCGTATATACGCGAGTTCATACACATAAAACCACGTATGTCTGGTTGCTGACAAATTTCTGTTTGGGGTCAGCTTTCTTCAGCACAGCTGCAGTGCTGTTTGGTATCTCTGGTGGTGTTCCAGTTCTCATAATTCTATTTCTAATGTTTTGATAAAGATGCCTTGATGATTTGTTGATGAAAGTGTTCAGGATGCACAAACTAAGGGGGAGCCTTAGTCATATGGAAAGGATGCTTGGATGCACAGATTCAGGGGGAGCATTAGCTTTGATGAGTATAATGCATTGTTGGCATTATGATGGTTCTGAAATATGTTCTCTTTCTTGAAAACTTTCTGGTGTTGGTCATAAATGGTCATATTTGTAATTTGATGAAAAGGTCTTGTTGAGACCCATGATGTAAAATTGTAATATTCAGTCATGTAAGGACTTGTCAAATTTGTAAACCCACTTGGTTGGGTAGCTGAGTCAAATTTTGTAAACCCACTTGGTTGGGTAGCTGAGTTGAAATGTTTAAACCCACTTGGTTGGGTACTTGAGTCTCATATGTAAATCCACTTGGTTGGATATTTGATGTAAGTATGAGTCTTTGGTGATAGGAAGTTCATAGAGTCATGTACTTCATTGAAAAATATGTTTGAAGATTCAGCATGAACTCAGGGGGAGCTTGGTCACTTCAGTATACATCAGATCTGCAGAATGCTTCTTCTACATGAGGAGAAAAGAGGGAGAGTGTGTTGGTTTTGATCCGCCCTTTTCCCTTGATGTCAAAGGGGGAGAGTGACATGGTGTTTGAATGAAGAGAAAGAATGGTGTCAAAAATGGGGAGAGTGACATGGTGTCATTGTATTCTTAATGTACCTATCTGTTGTGGTGATCAAACACCATCGTGGTTGCCATCAAGTCCAAAGGGGGAGATTGTTGGAAATATGATGCCGAGTGTTGTCCTTGATGGCAACCCACTGAATGAAGATGAAGACATGAGATTGTTGGCATGTGTTGTCCTTGATGGCAATCCACCTGATGAAGTTATTCTTGACTTGATGGACTTGGTAAATGATGTAAATCTGATGTGATATGATGTTTGTTGGCAATATGATGCTGAGGGTTGTCCTTGATGAACAACCCACTTGATAGAGTGTTGTCCGTGAATGGCAACCCACTTGATGAAGTTGTGCTTGATATAATATGTCTTGATAAACTTGCTAAATGATGTAAATCTGATGTATATACAGTGAGTACAGAAGGTAATGAAGAAATAAATTCAGTATGTGCTAGATCTATGATGAAAAGAGTATGTCTCAAGGCATACGCGGATTTGTCTAGGAGAAGTCGCGTATGCACGCGGGAAACAATGTGCCAAGTCGCGTATGGGAAAAAGCGCTCATAAAGTGCAAAACCGGGGGTAACCACCATGGTATTGACCCATTGTATTGGGTAATGATTCGTCTAAATGACCCCGTCCAGGAATACCATCGGAAGTAATGTGGTTTTGGCTCATGGTATTGAAAAAGGGTAAACCTATATAAGGAGAAGAAATTAATTGTGCAAATCATGAGTGTGGGTGCAAGATGTCTGAGCTTGAATGAATACTTCTCTCTGAAGTATATCTGAATGGAAAGGGTTACAGTTGAATGATAGATCTGAATGCATGATGCACCAATGAAGAAATGATGAAGAAGGGAATCTAGATCTGGAATGTATTTGTATTTGCTAGATCTGTTTATGGAATGATTAGATCTGAGATGAGGCGAACATCTGTCTGATGTAAAAGGGTTAAATCTGACGAAATCAGTCAAAAAGAAGTATCTTTGCTATAAAGGCGAAGATGTATGCGTAGTTAGGAACGAGTGCATAATGCATACAGAAGCCCATTTGAAGGGGCGCGTATGCGGGTGAAATTAATACATGTGTATGCAAGGAGGTATTATACGCGTTTAACATGGTATAGGCGCGTATATACGCGGGATAAGTGAAAGGAAAGCACGTATGCAAACTAGGGTTTGCTAAAGCATGGGGTATGAAATGTCTAATCTGTTATGCTGTGTTACTGCTATCTATATTCTACAGTTCTGAGTTGTCTGTATCAGTTTGGTTGTAAGATTGAGCG
The DNA here is from genome assembly GCA_034641835.2 of Pinus albicaulis. Classification (NCBI taxonomy): domain Eukaryota; kingdom Viridiplantae; phylum Streptophyta; class Pinopsida; order Pinales; family Pinaceae; genus Pinus; species Pinus albicaulis. The sequence continues at coordinate 1,151,535,155 of CM076584.1, forward strand.
TAAATGTGTGGAGTGGGTCCAGTCTGAAAAGTAAATACCACCGATCCAGTTTTATGCAGGAAGCGCAACGGAGATACAGAAATAACCATGAACATAGAGATGCGGCGGAAATAATGCTTATTTCATTAATATCAAATAACGAAATATGCTTACGAGGCATAATGGAAATAAAATAGCTAAGTCTTGGTAGCGAATCTACCGAGAAGAGATGTGATGGCCTCTGAGACCTCGAGCTGAAATTACAATGAGGCTCGAGGGCCTATTTATTGTTGAGAAACAATGTAGAATTTGAAACGTCCAAAAACCTAACCGTAGGAGATGAGGCGCCAAAACTGTGGGCGCCCGCTTGGGTAAATTGGTGGTTCAACTTCCCGGGAGCATAACTTTGGCACCCGATCTCCGTTTGATGCGCTCAATAGCTCGTTAGAAATATCTATCCGAGGAATTCAATTTTTGAATGAGCAACATCGGTCCATGGACCCATGTTGCTCTCCGTTTTCCCAAAAAATGTCGTTTAGGGCCTCAAAACGGCTCCGGAAGTTCAGGACCCGAAAAACTGCTAAAAATAGTAAGTTTTGTTGCAACTTGAAAATTGAAAGAACTGAATATGGGGGTTCAGATGGAATAGGTGGGTGGCCACCAATATCCACCTGGATCATTAAGCCCCCAAAACGGCTCCGAGAGTGGAGGACCCGAAAACCTGCTAAAAATAGTAAGTTGTGTTGAATGTGAAAATCTGCAAGAATTGATGGTGCTGGTCCAAATGGAATAGGTGGGTGGCCACCGATATCCACCTAGATCATTCCTCCCTCCTTAGGAAGCAATGGTCCCCATTGCGTTGAGATCCTCCATGAGATGAGGCAAATTCTATTTAACTGAGTATTAGATGTGTTGAAGATGTCATGGACCTGCGGGTGGACATGCTGGATGCGTTTAGTAAATTTGGTTTCTTTATCAGCCTCATACAGTACATGTTTGGATTCTGTATGTGTAGTTGCAGGATGTATGGAAACATCGGGTGGTGGTGCATTGGGAGTCGGATCAATGGAGTGCTTGTCCTGACAGTGTAGAGGAACCTCTATGAGTGAGGAGAAATTGTCATCGTATTCCTCCATGACTTTGTCCATCTGCTGCAGCCGTGAAAGGGAGCCCTGTTTCGAGGTTGTGGCCACAATATTCTTCTTTCCCTATGAGTGAGTCGTAAGGAAAATGAATTTCCTGGTCTGGGAAACAATCTTACTGCGTTGTTTTGCAGTAGTCAAAGAGATGGCAGGAGGCGGTACTACCTCCGGTATCATGTACAAGTTATTTCCCAAAGTAATAATAACAGCACGAGGCCTAGACTCATACACGGCATGTCACCTCCACAAGTATGGTTGGCCCAATAATACATCAGCTACATCAAGAGGAGCAACATCACACAATACCTCATCCGTGAATGGCTTGATACTGTATGGAAGTCGGCACTGCTGGCGGATGCGGAGATCTCTCCCTAGGTGGAGCCACCCGATGGTATACGGCTGCGGGTGTGCTATGGTTGGTAGGCCGAGCCGCTTCACGACGTCTGCTGAAATGAGGTTCTTTTGGCTTCCGCTATCGACGAGAAACTGCAACGGAGAACCCTTCACCCACATCTGCGACTGGAAGAGGCGCTCCCCCTCCTCTGGATCCTCTGGACCCTCCTTCTGGATCTTGGTGGTGGCAACAATGGCACTGGGATCCGCATCAATGATCTGCTTCCCTTTGTCATTGCCTTTGTCTGGTTCTAACTCGGGATCAGAAAATGCATCTGATTCGGGTGCCTTTAGCTTAGCCACCAAAGACTGTTTGGCCCGACACTCGTTTGTGCTGTGAGTGGGGCTGTTATGAAATTCACACCACTTCCCTGTGTCCTTATTTGGATTTGTGGTGTTGTTCTGAGCCGCATTTCTTTGGCCTTGCCCCTTGTTCTTCGATTCGGGGGCACCTTTCGGATTCGCAGATCCAAAGTCTCGCTTCTTCTGCTTAAATTTCTGCTCGATCTTGGCGGCATAGCGATATGCCGTGCCAAGCGATGTAATGTCGAGGAACTCCATTTCCTCCTGAATGTGTTTGTGCAGACAGCCGCGATACTTGAGCACCAAATGTCTCTCTGAATCTTTAATACCCAACTTTGTGCGTAGGGTATGGAACAGATTCGTCAGTTCGTGCACATCTTGATCCTTTTGTTGCCGCAGCGTGGTCCATTGGATGTATTTGTCCTCATAGCTCCCCACAGGGTAATATTGTTCCTTGATGCCGTCTTGGAACGAATTCCAAGTGGGTGTGGTCGAGAACAGAGAGGGTTCCCCTTCGCCCTCTTGCTCACGGTAGGTTTCCCACCAGTCTTTGACATGGGGGGCGGCTTTGAGGAGTGCAAAAATAATCTTTTCTCGGTCGGAGAAGTCATGGACCGAGAAATACCCTTCCAGCAAATTTAACCATCTGTCTACAGCGTCTGCATCTATTTTTCCTTCAAATATAGGAATGTCAAAGTTTACCTGTACCTTGAAGGGAGTGGTGCCTCCAAAGTGGCTGTTGGATGCAGATGCGCCATATGTGGGCAGTCGTTGAAGGATTTGAGCGAAGTTATCCATCATCGCGTTCCTTTGTTTCTCGAGTGCCTCCTCGAGCAGTATTTTGATAGGATCTCCTGCTCCCTCGTCTTTCTTTTCTTCCGCCATGGGAGGTCGTCGGGGTTTGCGAGGCTGATCTTGCAAGGGTTCAACCAGATCGAGCCCTAACTCCTTATACCCTGACCGCGTTGGGGACATGCAAAGAAAAACAAAGAAAGAGCAGACCCGCTCTGATACCACTGATCCGGATTTTATGTAGGAACGCAACAGAATACAGAAATAACCATGAACATAGAGATGCAGTGGAAATAATGCTTTATTTCATTAATATCAAATAACAGAAATATGCTTACAGGCATAATGGAAATAAAATAGCTAGGGTGCTGGTAGCGAATCTCTGAGAAGAGATGTGATGGCTACAGACCTCTGAACTGTGTTACAATGAGGCTCAAGGGCCTATTTATTGTTGAGAAACAATGTAGAATCTGAAACGTCCAAAAAACCTAACCGTAGGAGATGAGGCGCCAAAACTGTGGGCGCCCGTTTGGGTAAATTGGTGGTTCAACTTCCCGGGGGCATAACTTTGGCACCCGATCTCCGTTTGACGCGTTCAATAGCTCGTTAGAAAGATCTATCCGAGGACTTCAATTTTTGAATGAGCAACATCGGTCCATGGACCCATGTTGCTCTCCGTTTTCCCCAAAAAATGTCGTTTAGGGCCTCAAAACGGCTCCGGAAGTTCAGGACCCGAAAAACTGCTAAAAATAGTAAGTTTTGTTGCAACTTGAAAATTGAAAGAACTGAAGATGGGGGTTCAAATGGAATAGGTGGGTGGCCACCAATATCCACCTGGATCATTAAGCCCCAAAAACGGCTCCGAGAGTGGAGGACCCGAAAACCTGCTAAAAATAGTAAGTTGTGCTGAATGTGAAAAGCTGCAAGAATTGATGGTGTTGGTCCAAATGGAATAGGTCGGTGTACAGGTATCACTGGTCCCGGAAACGAGGCTTTGCAAGTTGTGCTCTATTGAAGTTGTTGGATCCGGAGTGTGAAAATTGATGAAACGTGGTCCATCGTGGTGCTGAGGGTTGTAGCCTTCATTCAGGGGGTTGTAGCTCCCTTCCAGGTGAGGCTGGTAAACGAGAGCAGGGGGTTGTAGCTCCCTTCTAGGAGAGGCTAGTAAACGAGAGCAGGGGGTCGTAGCTCCCTTCCAGGAGAGGCTGGTAAACGAGCGCAGGTGGGTGCCTGCGTGCTGGTATGAGTCTGCGCCAGCACATAGTTGTAAGATGTTTTCTTTATAATAAAATATTGAAGGCCGAGACAACGGCAGCGGTGGTTTTCTCCCGAATTGGGTTTCCACCTAAAATCCTGGTGTTCATGTGTGATGCTTATGTGTTGTTCTTGCGCACATGTTCTTGTTTATAGAACATCTAATGAATGAATGATGGAATGATATAAGTGAAGAATTAATGGCATATTTAGATCTCTGCTAATACGCAAGTTGTATGAAGGATATCCACGTGTATACGCGAGTTTACTAAAGGAAAGTAGCGTATGGGTTTTAGAGCATGAAAAAGTAAAAAGTTTTAGTTTGCCCTAAATACTGATTCACCCCCCCCCCCCCTCTCAGTATTTTTCCCAACAAATTGATGACTAAAGTTATTTCCCTTGTGACAAGTTAGGATCAAGAATAATTGGCTAGGCCGTCTTCTATTATAATACATTTACATTGTGACATATTTTTTGAAGGAGGCATACCCATACTCAGCACATAAGCTAACATTATATGTATAATGATCAAAAGACACATCCACTAATGAAAAATGGGGGTTCCATGATTAGATGATTGTCTGTATGATCATAGCCATCATACATTGTAATCTTGTATTAATCTTGAAATCGCAACCCAGATGGATGAAAATAAATATGGGGCCTTCTATCTCAGTCTCTTGATCATCCAATGTATGAGTCTAACCATGTGAATCAATGCGTCAAGGCCAAAAATGGTAGGCATCATCTGATTATCGGCTAATGATGTGAGTTGTTAACAGACGCGAGAGAAACCACTGATGGTGTTAATGGATCTCAATGTACTGCAGTATAATTTGTATGGTGTGAATAAATGAGTTTAATTCGAACACCACACATAATATTTCGATCGAAGGCTAATGATGTGAACATGTCACAAGAGTGAGGAAACTTTCCATTGATGTATGCAAGCACCAAGGTACCGAAGGGTTGTTTCTAAGTCAACTTCCCAGATAATGAGCTGATGTCGACAGGAAGCGACTCATCCAAGGAGGGCCTTGATGTATCCCCCATCAATGACACGAAATGAGTATCATGATTTGAGACAAAATGATGTTGATATGGAGCTGCATTAGGAACAAAATATTTGGAATGAACGATTAAGAGTATTGTAACAGATATTGACTGAATGACTTCTCTTGAACACATCAGTGACATTGAATTGTGTTGGAAGCATTGACCCAAAACCGAAAATGGAGGCTTTGAAATGGTATGATGAACCAAAAGACAAGAGGATTTCCCAACCCAACAGCCACAAAGATGAAGTGGAAGAGTGTCATGTTCAAGAGAGACCCACTTTCATTGACAAGTGCATACCCTATTTTGCTAATTTCCCCAACCATACAGGTCAATACCTCTCTTTTCTTAACAATCTTGAGGAGGGTAACATATGATTGATCTATAATTTCACCCTTTGGATGAATCCCTACAAGTATGTTTAATAAACCTTGAGAAGGAGTGGTTTGGTCTCGTCATGTTCAACAATTCGTTCATTGTTTGATGTCTTAACGAGCCCAACGAAGGTAAAACTCAACATATTTTTCATGTTTAGAGAGTTTAAAAAAGAGGCGAAAAAGAAAACTCCAGAGGCTCATTTTTGTATATAGTCCCTTGAGTCTGAAAAGGTATAAAACAATACCCAAGAGAACCTCTTAGCCATGTTTGACTATGGTATTCCTTTTTCGTAAATAGTATATCCCAATCCAAAAAAGGGTTAAACTTATACTGAGTAGACGTATTTTTACTTACTTTTACGAGTTCGAAAGACAAGTGCTCAAAAATATTTTCATATTTTAGGAGTCTGAAAAGAGTTGAAATAAGACTTCAGGGGGTTCCTTTTTCGTGAGTTTACAAAGCTTGAAAAAGTGATAAAAATATTCTCCTCTATCAAAATAATATGTTCAAAACGCAAAAAAATATTTCAAACAACTGTCGACTTGCTTAGAACACCACGAAAGGATTAAAATTTATTGTTTTATGATAAAAATGAATCATAACTAGGTCAAAGCACTAAATATGAATAAAATAATGGAAGAAATGACCATAAATAATCAAAATGACTATTCATCTTTACCATTTCACATTTACCTTCAACAATGAGAGTTATGAGTACTTTTTTCCCTTGATCTTCTACAGCTGATTGTGCTCAATATGGTGGACCATTTCAAGCATCACCACTTCCAAGTAGGAGATAAAACCTTTCTCTTTCATTTCATGAAATAATTTTGTGATTTCATGCAATTTTTTGGAGTTTTTTAAGGCCCTAGGGTTTAAATAAATATCCCTTGGACCAACACACCCTCCAAAAGTCGAAATGAGAATTGCACCTTGGTGATAATGCACTGCGAGGAAGGGCGCAACGCATTGTCCCTCCTTATAGGGGAGTGTTGGGCACAAATCCCATATTTTTTTAGCTATTTTGCTTCAAAAAAATTAAAATTTATTGCATGTAATGGATCTTAATAAGTCTCTTATTGATGTTTCACATCTTCATTAACAAAAAATGGCCCTTGTATGGAGAGAACGAGAAGACATGAAGAACAGGACATGAATGCTACAATTGATCCTGCTACCATCTAGGCACTGAAAAACTATGGATTATTGAAATTCTTCTTCCTTCCTGGTATGAGGCAATAGATGGAATTACTAGAGCATATTTTTCATTCATGGGATGTTTAAGCATAGGAGTTTAGGTTAAGGGAACATCTGCTCGAGATAAAGGTAGAGGATATATATTTTCTAATGGTTTTATCCATGAGACGTCCTCCCATTTCTCTTCTAGGTGGGAGAAGGGGTGGAGAAACAGTTAAATATTATATTTTCGCTCATTTCAAACCTTGAACCCAACCAACTATGGATGGAAAAATTAACATAAAACTTTGTGACTTATTTTCCTTTAAGAATGATCCCATTCATAATCGCCAGATTGGCTGGCATCTCAACACTTCATGTAGCCAACAGATCATACATGCAGTATAGTTTGGAGTGTTTGGAGGAAAAAATATTCAACTGGAGTGAGGGAGTGTTGGTCAACATGAAATAACAGTTGTCTAAAGAAAGAGAGGGAAAATTGAAATTTTTTGTCTATGGTTCAATATTGATCTTGTTTTCCTTAGAGCGGATTCCATTACTACAACCTCAACATATCACACTTGAGCCCATTGATCTAAGAGTTCCAAAAATGAGGAGGTGGATAGATCTTCTGTCCTGACATGCAGGTCCATCGGCAATCAATTTCTCACAAACCATATTCAGATGGCTATGTAGATAGTTCATCATGATATATGATTATTTGTATGCAGGGAAGGATTTTCGTGGAGACCTTGAGCTCATGCTTCCTAAGGGTGAGAAATGGGGTGTTATAGGTAAAATATTTCAACCCTTTTGATTTTTTTTAAGTTTTACATTTTTTTTTTGTGCTTTTTATGTTTCTAAGACTAAACTATTGATTTGTTCATGCAAATATCAAGCTCGTTCAACCTATAGGTGCTTCATATCTCCAGCATGTAGGAGATCCATAACAGGAAGTAGCACCATTACAGGTTTTTGTTGTAGGACGGGATGCACTATGAGACCTCAATGTAGTCGAGACCCACATGGAGGGGTTGACACATAGGATAGATGAGATCACAATCGACCAAATTCCTATGCGACTTCAACAACACATTATCAGAATTCCAAGCCGTATTGGTCGACTACTGTGCAAGATAGATCGTGAAGTGGCATGTTATCATGAGAACTATGATTAGTCTACTGGGAGGCTTATAGTTTTATTTTCATGTAGTTTTTTATATGGGTCGTGTGGCCATATGTGTCTCGAGAAAAAATAAATCGAAACCAAACTTTATATATATATATATAGTGTTTTTTTATTCCTATTATTTCTTTCAATGGATGTTATGTATATTGAAACTTATTTACATTTTTTGCAAATGTCTATCTAAAACATGATTAGCTAGTGCATATGTTAATGTATTTAGATTTCTAGACATATGTTTATATTGGATGAAATAAAAGTGTCTTTCTAGAAGGTGAACCCTTGAGAACATGTGAAGGATGGTGGGACTTATAACCAAATAGACATTAGATAATTGTAGTACCACAAGTTGTGAGTCAATTCCGATGACTAGATTATGGATAGAATATGAAATAACATTAGACAATAGCTCGACCATTGCGCTATACTCAGCAGTTTTATTGGTAGAGCGAACGATAAAAAATCCCTCGTAGACTCACTAACTTGCGATTTGGAGAAAATATAGCCCACGCTACAGAGGATAGGTTTTGAGTACTTTTGGCAAGAAACGAGGTCTCAGGGGGGAGAACCAAGTTTGGAAAGGTGGCCAAAAGGGTTACCGCAGTAGTCTAGCACAACACTGGCATTTTCACCCTGCTCCAACAAATAGAGTGTCTCAATCGAGGCATGCCGCGAACTTACTAAGGCTGGGGTTGGGTCAGGTATTGATCAAATATGGTAAACACACAAACCATCCATAATTTAAGTACTTCGATTAAGTGAAAATACCAGAAAGATAACAATACTTGTGAACCTGATCAGAATGATAAACAAAAATTCAAAATAGGCATATATCCCGCTAAACCATAACACATGACAGAACTCAGAACAACAGCCTTATATTAGAAAGTGATGCATTAACAACAAAATACTATTACAACACTCCTCAGAGCGTGCATGGAAAAACTGACTAAAATCGTGGTACAAGATATAGAACAGAGAAAAACGATGAGAGAGAGAGAGAGAACAGAACAACATGAACAGAGCTCTCCTATGGCTCCTGCTCCCTCATCCCTACTAAGCCAACCTCTTCTTTCCGCTAACCGGCTGCCTATTTGTTCCATCGCCAGTGTGACTAACATTCCTTCCTTCTTTTCCACTCGATTTTTTGCTACTTTCCTTGATTGCTGGGAGTCCCACTAATTGTCTTCTGCCGCTTCCCTTTTCCATATGTACCTGCTTCCACAACAGTCGTGCCACCTACCCTTCACCCCTTCACAACCATGACAGCTCTCTTTCTACCGTGGTTACGCTCCACCACCTGTTCTCCACAACAAAAAAATGCTTAATTTCAAAACAAGGGCCCCAACAGACCCCGACCACATCCTATTGACTCGTCCCAAGTCAATTGTTTCCTGTCGCCTCGGTTTCCATTGGTCCGCTTGACTCCATGGACCGTTCTGTCTGCTCCTTTTCCTCTGTGTGCCCAAACAAGGGCCCCAACTCTGGGACCTTTGTCAGTGTGGAAGCTTTCAGCTCTTGGAAGCTGTCAATGGCTTGCTGCCATCCTTGCATAAGCGGGTCCATTTCTGTTGTGATCTGGGTGAACTCCTCTTCTCCCACAACGGTCAGTATATTGCTGAAGACGTTTGAGATCTGGACATTGGCCTCGGCGACTATTTGTTGTATTTCTTGTGCCGTGGTCTTCACCGGCTGCTTGAGCTCTCGTGGGGCTTGTTTGGCTGTGGCTAAATTTTCCTCAATCTGTTGTATCTGGACTTCAAGTTCCTCCGCTTGAGCATACAATTGGTTGAGTCCGTTCGGGTCTGTGGCCCCCTGAATCTGTTTGGATAGTTGTTGTAGCTTTGCTGAAACTGGTTGTGACTTTGAAGCAAGAGAGGTGGAGCATTTTTTTAGACCCTTCAGTAGGTCATACGCCTCTTTGGCTGTAGTACTCAGGATTTCCTACATCCCGACGATCTGGGTCTGTCGCTCTGCGATTTTATTTGCGTAAATGACGGCCGGGTCCGGCAGCGTGGGCCTAGCCTCCAATGCTGCCCTCAGCTCCGTGTTTTCTCTGTTGAGATTTGAACAGGCCATGCGGATATGAATGGACCGTCCAACTACGTCGTCCTCTGCCAGGTCACTTGGTATCTGATTGTTGTGGGATGTCATTGTGGACCAGAGTTCCTAGAAGACCTTGGTCACTGTGTCCAGTTGTCCCTGGAGTTGGGTCTTTTTGGTTCTCAGTTGTTCGTGCTCTTTAGTAAGTGCGATAATCTATACTTGTTGTTGCTCTAACCTCTGTTGAAGTTCTGTGTGAAGCCCCTCTACCTGCTGCACTTCCTTCTGATTGAAATTATACAATTGGGTCGTTCCCCAGGTCTGCACACTTTCAGCCCTAGTGATATCTTGATTCGGCTGTCGTTCTTGGAGCGGCTAACCACTGGCAATGGATATTGTAGAGTGCTCTTGTGGTGACTACAGTTGAGTTGGTTATGGCAATGGACCACTAGGGTTACCCATGCTTATATTGGGTTGGACTTGCTGAAGTATTAGCCTTGCCTGATGGAATGGATTCGTCTCTTCGGCATGAGGAACTTGGTCCAACTAGGGTTTGGTTAACCTCAGGTATCCTTGTTGTACTCAAGTTAACCTCGGTCTTGAAATCTCCGTTTGTTTTAGTTTGTACCCTGACTAGGTCAGATATTGTGGATGATGTGGAGGGTGTGCGAGATGGGTGATCTTTGGAAGTGAATGAGGTGGTGACTGAGGGTTGGTGAGTGCGAGGAGGTGATATACGGACGTTGAGAAAAGAATAGGGGTTTATGGGAGGTAGCTCCTGAGTTGTCTGGGTTTCTGTTACGGGCTCTTCTCTGATTGGGACCCCTATGTCCATATGTTGCGTTTGATCTTCCCCTGTCAGATCAACGACTTGTCTGAACATTGCGACTCTCGCCTTCTTAGCCTTGGGGGTGGCTACAGGTGGCTTCGAGGCTTTACTTTTCCTGACTAGAGATTTGGTTGCTACTAGCGGTGAATTAAAAAAGTCCAATGGTAGGGTGGTGACTAGGGGGACTGGAATGGAAGAGGATGCAGCATTTGCTGCCTGAAATTCTGTAAATGTAGGAAAAACAGGAGAATCATTATTTAAAGTTTGGACCACCCGGTTAAAGCTCTGTACCTTGGTATTCAGCTGCTCGATGATTGGAGTTAGTTGTAGCCGCGACATCCTAGCCATCACTTCCTCTGTTGTCTCTCGCAGCAACGGGTCTAGCAGGATGCCATCGAACGAGTAGATGTAGACTTTACTTCTTATCTCCATTGCTACCCCGAGCCAGGAGCATACCTCTGCATGAAAATCCCGCTCATCAATCTGGAATTTCAATGGCCTCGTCTTGAAGGTTGACTCCGGCACGCAGGCTGGCTAGATGTAAGTCTGCTTATGGTTAACCCAAACCATATTTGCGACGCATAGTTGTCTAGCAAGGTCCGTGGAATTTGTTGTTACTCATCGCGACGTCCACCATCTGGCTATACTAGAATTTGAATGCCTCCTCATTCACCTCCTTCGATCTGGGGTTCCCTGATGTTTTTTAGGGTGTGAACTTCATTGCGAGTGGTTTTCCTGGCACCACTTCTAGTGGTTGCCTTATTACTGGAAATTTCCATTTCCACATGGCCAACGAAATGACAATGTACTCGTAGATGAATCCCATGGCCCTCCTGTAGTTGTCCTCACATGCTTCAAAAAACTCATTAAGTAGAAATGAGCACCAGTTCAACTGTTCCCCTTGGAGACAATGCTCCGCAATTGAGATAGTGTCTAGCATACATTCCCCTTTTGTATGATGTCTCATTGTTTTGCTTGTGATCAAGTAACATGCAAAATTGATCACCGAATTGTTGATTAAGTCTATCTTTGCTCCTTTTCCCCCTCTCTTGGTGTCATACTTTTTGTAGTAGTCAATGTCCCCTGCTTTCTTTACTCTCTTGGACACCGTCTGGAAAGTTGTAGAGACATCTCTCCCCTCCTGTGATAACCTGGTCAATCTATGAATGTCTTCAAAGTGAGTTGGGACCTCTCTTCCCAGCCAGAGTGACCCATTATGAATTCTGCTTAGTAGAAACTTGGTGCATTGCATTGCATCTCCCATAGTGCCAAAAACTAGAAGGTTCCATAGGTTCAGTATGGTGGATTGTTGCACACCTCTGAACTTTGGAAGTACTCTTTGTGTTTGATGTTCCGCCTCTGTTGCATAATTCTTTGTGTAGACCTGTTTCTTCATTGCTGGGAATTGGAAAGATTCTATGAGGTTGGTATCAATCAACAAGGCACTGTCATGTTTTCCTACCAGGGATTCCATCTTGTGAATCCTCTCATCGAGCCCATGCTCAACGACTGCTGGCACTACCCTGGTCATCTTTGATCTCCTTTGATAGACTTTTTGTGCTATTCCTCCTCTTTCCTTATGAATCCCTGCTTCTGGACTCCTTCCTTGTTCTTTCTTTGGTGACGTTTCCCTTGCTGTGTTTGTTGTTTTTTATTCTAACTCGGACTTCTCCGGCATTCTCGCGCTTTCTGTCATGCAGGTTATGTAAGTAACCGACACGCATAAGGTTGATAAGACCCCATAACTAATTAATTTTCCCTACCTTTCCCTGTGGCTATAATCGTGCAATTAGTTACCAGGCTGAGGTGGGTTCTGACAAAGCTGACTATGGTTTTAGGGTTTGAGCAGACGTGATAGGTTATGGTTATGGCTTATTATGGAAAATTTATTGTAGTATGGGTGATTCTAATTATGGAAATTATTTTTCAAATCTCAGTAATCCTACGGACTGACATGGGTACTGTGAGAAATGATGATGGAATGATGCTCGACACGCTTTTTATTCTGACGTGGCTGACACATTGGACCTGATCCCCCCAACCACAATTTGTTGCGCTGCGGTCTCCACAACGCAACAGTGAATTTTTCTTATGCTACGAAGTATCTTTATTGGGAATCCTATCTAAGATCTTCTTAGCTGCAAGAGAGTTATTGACTCGATCTATTCTAGCCTACTCTACCCTACTGACTTCTCTCAGTTGCGAGAGATTATTTGAAAAGAAAAAAAATGCAGAACTTACTCATGGTAGGGTTTGAGGCATGCGCCATTCACCCATCCTGGTAGTATTTTTCCATCTAGTTGTGCTAAGCGCACTACTCCAGACTCGTTGATTTCGATTACATGATATGGTCCTAGCCAATGCATTTGTAGTTTCCCTAGAAACCTTTGGTACCTACTGTCATATAGTAAAAATTTTCCACCAACCTTGAAAGTTTTGTGTTTTATGTGGCGGTCGTGCCACGCTTTTTGTCTTTCCTTCTGGACAGTTTGGTGTAATTCTGCTAAAAAATTGTCTTCTTCTAGCACTTGCAGCTCCTGTAATCTTTCCTTCAGGGATTCTTCTTCTAATAGTTGGAGTGAGGTTGTGATTAGGAGGCTGGGTATTGCAAACTCTGCTGGTACTATGGCCTCTCTTCCGTACACGAGTTGGAACAGTGTTTTCTTATTGAGCCTCTTGATAGTCGTCGGGTATGCCCACAGAGTTGTTGGTATACGTTCATCCCAATCATCTCGTTAAGCGTTGAAGATTTTTGTTAATCCATTTTCGAGGATTTTTTTGAATGCCTCTACCATGCCATTAGCTAGTGGGTGGTAGGGGCTGCTCCTGTGATGTTGTACCATGAATCTTTCAAGCAGGGATTTAATGGTGGCATTGACGAAATGCGTACCCTGATCACTGGTCAGACTTTTCGGGCAACCAAATCAGTTGATTATGTTCTCAAATATGAACCGTGCCACTGTGTCAGCTGTGCAGTCCTTCACCGACATTGCCTCTACCCATCTTGTCAAATAGTTGGTTGCAGTGATGATATACCGAGCCTGCGATTTTCTTGCCACAGGTGCAATCGGGCCTATAAAATCAACTGCCCATTTCTCTAATGGTTGTAGTGCTTTTACTAGGTGTAGTGGATGCTCATCTCTATGTGATGGATGCCCTGTTCTCTGACAAACATCACATTTCTTTACGAACTCCTTACTGTCAATGTGTACTGTCGACCACCATAAGCCCGCCTGTAGTACTTTTCTAGCCATCGGTTTAGCTCCTACGTGTCCTCCCACAACTGCAGAGTGGCACTCCCACAATATGGCCTCCCTCTCATGGTCCAAGACACATCTTCGTAAGATCTGGTCCAACCCCATTTTGTACAAGTGTCCTGCGATGAGCTGGTATTCTGTGGCCCGGACTACTAGGTGTTTCTTTTATACTGCGATGTATTCCTTTGGGCACTATCCTGTGGTTAGGTAGGTCACGATCTGATCCAGGTACTATGGGATGGCTTCTACCCTGAAAAGATCAGCGTCTGGTAGCTGATAATCCATATATCCTTCATTTTCTCCAGTTTTGAGCCTTGACAGGTGGTCTGGTCCCACGTTCAATCACCTAGGTTTGACTATCACCTCAAAGGTGAATTCTTGAAAGAGTAGAAGCCATCTTCATATCCTTCCTTCCAAAACTGGTTTGTTCACTAGATACTTCAGAGCTGAATGGTTTGTAAAAAACATGAACGTTCCTCCTATCATGTAGTGGTGGAACGTTTGGAGGGAGTACACCATTTCTAGTTCTTCCCTTTCTGTCATGGTGTAGTTCTGTTCCATTGTTGATAGTTTTTGACTTGCGAAGTATACTGGGTGATCAACTGTAGTGTCCCCTGGTTGGGCTAGAACTGCTCTGAGTGGAATGCTTGAAGCATCAACGTGGACCTGAAATTGCTTGTCCCAATCTAGATGAACCAATATTGGTGCACTTGCCAATTTTTCCTTCAAGGTGTCTAGGGCCGTTGCGCAACTTTTTGTCCAGTTGAATTGTTCCAATTTCTGTAACAGCTTCTCCAATGGGGTTGTTATCTTCACGTAGTTCCAGATGAATTGCCTATAATAACCTGTATGGCCTAACAGTGACCTCATTTTTTTCACAGATTTTGGAGCTTCCATGCTGATTATCACCACTACCTTTGGTAGATCTACACAGACTCCTTGTTTGCATAAGACGTGTCTGAGAAATGTTCCAAACGACACCACAAAGATGCACTTCTTTAGGTTCAATGAGATCTGTAGTTTTCTACACCTATCAAACATAGTTCTCAGTAGCATGGCATGGTATTTCAACAAGATATAGATGGTCCAGTCATCCTTATAGACCTCTAGGAATTTGTGGATATAGTCGCGAAATTCTGCTATGACAATGCGCGAAAATACTGCTAGCGCATTTTCAAGCCGAATGGCATTACATGGTATGCGAAGGAGCCCCATTTGGTGGTGAAGGTTGTATTTTTCTTATCTTCCTCGGCTATCCTGACTTGATGGTACCCTGAGAATCCATTTGTAAAATAATATGCTTCGTTCCCCGCAACATTTTCTAAGACTTCGTCACTGAATGGGGTGGGGAATGGGTCATGTATACAAGCATTGTTCAAACTTCTATAATCAACACAGACTCGGATTTCCACCTTATCCTTTTTCCTCTATATAACTATGGGACTTACCCATTCTGCTTCCTCCACTGGGAATATCAACCCTGCCTTCAGCATCTTGTCGATTTCTAATTTAACCTTTTCTTTTACCCTTGGATTCAATCGATAGGGCCTGTGTTTGATTGGTCTTGCATCAAGCTTTAGTATTATATGCATTTCTCCTAGGTCCCCTTTGATTCCTTTCAAGTCAGCTATGGACAACAGAAACAAGTCCTCATATTCCTGTAGTAGACTGAATATTTCCTTGGTCGTCTCAACATCCCAGTAGTTCCCGATCGATGCTAATTTGGGCTTCTCTTCAGTCCCATTATTCATTTTCTTAGCTTTGAGGGGTAGAAAATGAATTCCCTCGGTTGTCGAGTTTTCCTGAATATTCCATTCTCCCTCTGTTTCTTCAAAGTATAGATGTCAAAGTCCCTCTAGATTATCATCGTCCATTTCACTGTCTATTTTCTTGCATGCTACTGATTGCCGGATGTTTTGGTTCAAGAGTGGTTGCTCGTCCTCCTCCTAATTCTTTGGGAAGAACAATACTTTTTTAATGGCCTGTACTACTTGGGAAACTGTATCTGTATTTCCTTCAAATAGGAAGCACTATGTAAACTTCTTCATAACTTCTTGCCAAGTGCCTGTTCCCCTTTTCCTCTCCTCCATTAGGTACCAAGCCTATGGAATCCTATCGAGGGAGTGTATAAATTTGTGGACCCACAGCTCATGTGGGTATCCTGCAGTTTTCCATTGATATTCACAGTTCTTCAAATTCTTTGCGGGATCTAAATTCCCCTAGAACTTTCGAGTGCATTGGTGTCCTTCATCTCCCTTGAACCTGACTTTCAGTGCTGCTGAAATTCTATCCCATCGCGATAGTGAGTTACGGTGGTTTTTCCACCATCTTGCAGCTGTGGATTGCAAGGCCACATCCATGAGTGGGACCCTATAATCCTCCAGTACATTGTCTTCTATTTTGATAATGAAAGTATTTACAACGTTCATATCAGACAAGGTTGGGTAACCTCTTACCTCAGTCCCCATCCAATTGATTCTTCTAATGGTGGAGTATCTCCTTGTGCTGGTCTCATATCCTCCTTGCTGCTAGTCATCCCAGACTATCTCTAAGCCCAGTTCTGAGCTTTGAATGCTCCTCTAGCTCACCTATCCTCTCACCGTCAGGTTGATGTAATCTTCCCGTCTTCCTGTAGTCATTTGATAAAGATGGTCGAGAAGTTGAACGTCTTCTCTGTTGTCG
Organism: Pinus albicaulis; assembly: GCA_034641835.2. NCBI lineage: Eukaryota > Viridiplantae > Streptophyta > Pinopsida > Pinales > Pinaceae > Pinus > Pinus albicaulis. The sequence goes on from CM076584.1 coordinate 1,151,551,625, forward strand.
ACAGACTCTGTGTATTGGGGACCTTGATACAGGTCAAGCGGCTGGGTGACTCTGACCTCTCCATCCTCAAATATCATTAGTTCCTTCTTTAAATCTATTACTGCATAGTTTTCAAAAGCCCAGTCAATCCCTAGTAATGCTGGATAGGGATCTTTGTCTCCTATAATGTCGATGACCTCAAAGTCTGTGTACGTCTTTACTCCCACAACATCGAATTCGATCTCCTCCAGCCTGCCTATGGGCATAATGTAGTACTGGTTTTCCATACGGAGTTGAATTGGTGAGTATATTAGTCTTGGTTTCCCTAATCCTTCCCACGTTTTTCTGGGCAAGGTATTTATGTCAGACCCCAAATCAAGCATTGTGTCCTTGATTTGGAATCCCACGACTTGAGTATTCACCCGGAACTATTTTCCTGCCCTTCTCTTATTTCTATTCACTCTTTTTATATATTTATGTGTCGTGCCAGATGATTCCCCTAGATCCGTCGTCTTCTACACTACTCTTTCCAGGTTCTGTTTTAATTGTTCTAGCATGGGTGCATTGTTAAAAAAAATTAGAAATAGATGAAACCATTCTTCAATTGTAGTGCCTGCATTAGCTTAGTTTTCATCCCCTTCCTTCGGTTGGGGAATTTCTATTCCTTTGCTTCCCCTAAACTGGGCAAATGCTTCTGTTGTCTCTTGAAATAATTGCTTTTGTTTCTCTGGCCTGAATGTTTACTTTGGAGATATTGGTCTTACCAGTTTTATCGGGTCCATCCTTTGTGCATATTCACCGGTTCATTTGCCTCCCCACGTCACTATAGCTATGTTCTGCATGGTTTGAGCCTCGATTATTCTTGGCTCGACATTTACTAGATTTTTTCCTCTTTTTCTGGCCCTTTCTTCCCAACTTTTGATGAGCTATGGGTAGTCTTCTGTTGTGTGCGTATTAACCCTACACTGAGAGCACCAGGGTCTTCTAGGAAGTGGACATTCCCTAGCCACATGGCCCTCACGGTCACAGTTTTAGCATCATACTAGTCCTCTTCCTCCCACTCGGCCTCCTCTCATGCCTCCTCCTCGTCCTCTAGGAGCCTCGTTCACTCTATATGAAGGTCTATCTAACCATTTTTCCAAAGCATCCAGAGCTCTGCACTGCTCTATGTCGTGCATGGTAGATGCACATAACTCACAGTATACGTTGTTTGGGACATTGGAGAACTTTTGAAGTATGGAGCATAGGCGAGGTGAGTGGCCCACGCTTTTTCAGATCTCGCAATACTCAGTCGTTGCTGAATTTTGTTGCGTGGGGAACCCCGTGTATGGGAGTTGCGGTGGATATAATCCTTGGGTATTTATTTGCGTGGCCCCTCCTGCTGGTAGAGCTATTGGTGCCCCTGTTGTTGGTGTCCCCACATCCTGGCCTCGTAATCGAGGACATTCGGTTACCACATGTCCTTCCATTAGCGTACACCATACATTTGGCCTCGCTGGATGTAGGGGTTGAATTTCCTTTAGTTTTTCTATCATGCTAGCTATTTGATGTTGTAGTACCAGTATGGAAGGGTCCTCAGCTAATGCCCCTCCTCTAGACTCTTGTAGGCATCCTGCCATGGCCTCTATCTTCATGGCCTACTCTAATGTGTCTTGCAACGTCTCGATCTTTTGTTGTGTCAGCAGGGTCCTTGTTAGCAGGAGAAGGGCCTTGATAAACCAATCCCTTTGGTGGTTGGGATCGATCGAGTAGCTGATTTTTCCAACCACATCCTTGAATATTCGCATCAGATCCCATGCAGTTTCCCCTTCTCATTTTTTGATCTCCCACATCTTGGATAAACCCTGCTGATCTGTTTGGGGTAATTTGAACTCCTTCACGAAATCCCTTTTTACATCGTCTAATGTTGGATTCTGATGAGTCTCAGACCACTTTATAAACCAGCGTAGAGCTCTCTCCCTAAGAGTAGTTTGAAATTCCACCAACTTACCTATGTCTAGTGTCTATCGAGCCCTCCATATGGCCTCACAGAGGTACCAATGTTGCTCCACATCATCATTACCCCTCCATGAAAACTCTGGGTACCAAGTAAACGATCCTGCCATGTTTATTTGGGGATTACTAGAAGAAATCCCCTTACTTCCGGCTGTGAAATGGTAGTACTAGTACGATTGCTATAGTGTATTACTGCTGTGGACTGAACACTACTTAGCTTACGTAATTACCGTAACTTAACAAAAATATCACCTAGTGGCTGATAGAGTACCATGGGAAGGTCGGGACTAGAGCTACTTGAGCTTTGGGGAATAGAGTTACCTGGGATTATGGGTGTCGGCCTTTCTCGGAATAGCTACTCCATCGCAACATGCAGCTCTACATCGAATGTCTCCTCAGGGTGCACGTCATTTATGTCATACTCCTTTCCCTTTTCTGTTGGGGCTGGGCTCCTATACACCTGCCGCACTTCCTTGGTGGTCCCCCCTATATCTTGGGAACCCGTCTGACCTTCCATCTACTTCGTCATCTGAGGCGCCTCTCCCTTTTATTTCCCATTTCATTTTTGTCTTTTCAATTCTTTCATAGCCCTTTCTCACCACTTCTCGGCGAGTTGCGCCCTCCGATGTGCTCGCCGTTCCCTTAACCTACTGGAGGTCTCGGCATCCATATCCCTATTACCCTTTTTCAGCTTACTTGTAGCATCTCTCCTTCAGTCCCTTCCCCCAGTACTGGAGGTTTAGGTCTCCATCTCAGCTTTTTGAAACTCCATCAATCCTTCGTCCACCATTAACGCCTTGATCCATAGAGGGATCTCTCTCAGCAGTCCTCCGCGTAGCCCTGATCTGAATACATCCTCCACCTTTGAGAAAGACTGGTAGCATTCAGCTGCAAACTCTACTATGTATCCTTCCAAGGTAGATTGCACCCAAAAATATATAGCTCGGGTCAAATCGGTATCTAATCGATGGAGTGCTACCAGGTCTGAGTACACCCTCTTGCGACAGATGGTCTGCAACCCTCTCGGGACTGCCTTGATCTGTAATCTTTGCAACCAGTTGTAGAGCTCCTCAGGAAAATTTCCCCAAAATATCTCATAAATATCACTGGCAGACTCAGAGAAGAGAATCCGACTCTTGACAGTCTTCTCTTTCTGTTGTCTCACTTCCACTTGCTGAGCTATGAACTGGTCCAGATGGTCATCCCACCATTTCCATATTTCTTTCTCGAAGATTCGTGATACCATGATCTAACTCCATAATGAGATTTCAGGCCCTGACAACGGAACCATTTGTTGGTAAGAAACAAGGTCTCAGGGGGGAGAACCAGGTTTGGAAAGGTGGCCAACAAGGGTTACCACGGTATTCTAGCACAACACCAGCATTTTCACCCTGCTCCGACGAACAGAGTGTCTCACCCGAGGCGTGTCGCGACCTTACTAAGTTTGGGGTTGGGTCAAGTATCGATCAAATATGGTAAATACACAAACCATCCATAACTTAAGTACTTCGATTAAGTGAAAATACCAGACAGATAACAATACTCGTGAACTTGATCATAATGATAAACAAAAATTCAAAATAGTTGTATATCCCGCTAAACCATAACACATGACAGAACTCAGAACAACGACCTTATATTAGAAAGTGATGCATTAATAGCAAAATACTATTACAAGACTCCTCAGAGCGTGCATGGTAGAACTGACTACAATCACAATACAAGGTATAGAACAGAGAAGAATGATGAGAGAGAGAGAACAGAAAAACATGAACAGAGCTCTACTACAGCTCCTGCTCCCTCATCCCTACTGAGCCAACCTCTTCTTTCCACTGATCGGTTGCCTATTTGTTCCATTGCCAACGCGACTGACAATCCTTCCTTCTTTTTCGCTCAGCTATTTGCTACTTTCCCTTATTGCTGGGAGTCCCACTGATTGTCTTCTGCCACTTCCCTTTGCCATTTGTACCTACTTTTGCAACATCCGTGCCACCTGCCCTTCACCTCTTCACAACCATGACACCTCTCTGTCTACCGTGGTTGCGCTCCGCCACCTATTCTCTGCAACACAAAACTGTTTAATTTCAAAACAAGGGCCCCAACAAGTACTACGACTAGCACCATTAGCATAACCAACATATGGTTCAAGGGATGTTGGCATCTACAAATCAAAGGTAAACGAGATCAACAGATTCCATAGGAAACTTTGAAGAGACACACTATAAACACTCTCAACACACTTATATACAGTATGTACACATTTTACTACATATAAGATCGAGCATAGTATTTCTTAAGGTACGACCCATTTCTAGGTTGTGCCAGTGGAATTCCATCAAAATCGACTAGCTCATAGGCCCCTTTAGCAAGAACACGCTTGAAAATAGATGGACCTAGCCACATAGGTTGGAAATTTCCTAGTCTTAATTTATATAACTCTTGATCCTATATAAGGACAATGTCTCCTTCCAAGAAGACACGAGGCTTGACACATTTTTCATATTGTGACTTGATGTGTTTCTTATAGGCTTCATTAGCCATGGAAACATCTTGTCGAGTCTCATCTAAACGGGTCAGATGTAAGAGATTCTCCTCTTCTACAGAAGTGGCAGGAAGAAGTTTTACAACTATTTTTCGGGATGGAATATCACATTCAATTGGAAGGATTACTTCCAGACCATAAACCAATTGGAAATGTGTGAATCTAGTAGCAGTCCTAACAAAGGTTCAACATGCCCAAAAAGCAACATAAATAATCAAATGCCAATCCGATCAATGGAGCCCTATCATACGTTGAAGCATTATTTTGAGAACTTTGTTAATGGCCTCAACCTGCCCCTTAGCCCGAGGGTAATAGGGAGTGGAACTTTCATGAGAGAGTCCCAGCTTGGTATTGAGTTCGGACATCATGTCATTACGAAATTGTTTCCCATGATCCATAAAAATGGCTTGCGGAACACTAGACCACGTGATGACATGATTGAAGAAAAGTATGCAGTTGTTACGCCAGTATCGTTAAATGTAGGCATGGCCTTAGCCCATTTAGAAAAATAATCTATGGCTATGTTTATATAGCCATGCCCCCTAGCCGAGTGAGGTTTATATGCCAATATGTCAATACCCCATTTCGCAAAAGGAGCTATGGTGATAACAGGATGTAATGGAGCAGCAAGAGCACGGGTCTTATGATCATAAAATTGGCATGCATGACACTTTGGGATAGTGAGAATACATGCCTCCGAGTGGAATTCATTGAGGATTTTCTTGGCCTCCTCATGTGTGAGGAACCTTTGGAAAATTGTATCAATACCACGGCGATAAAGGGTGTCGCCAAGAATGATGTAAATATTGTCTTGGTATCGAATATGTCGTTCTTCGGAGCAAAAGGTATCGGATCAAAAAGTCTGGGTTGGGAGATATATAATAATGTCTCCATATTATGGGTCAGATGACAAAATCATAAACAACGACTTGTCTGGGATATAATTATTAGACATCGATTCAGAATCAGCAGAGGGAAGGTCGCATATTAGCTCAGCAAAAACTAAGGATTTCTTTGACTTGGATTTGATGAATTCCAAATCAAACTCCTACAGGATAACGATCCATTTAGAGTATTTGTCTACTCAACTTAGTGTCCCTAAATTGAGGTCATAAATTGTCAACCAGGGTTAGTAAATTGTTGAAGTGAAGTGCACTATATGTGCCTAGGTATTTGTTTCTCACTATGTTGTGTTTAGTGTTTTTCCAATGTTTTTGGGTTTTTGTGTTTTTATTCTAAGACGGAAACAAACTAAGTTTTTGCAAAGAGAAGTTGTTGGTCACACTAAAACAGAGCAAAACCTATTCTAAATTATGTATGGCTCTTGATAATAGAAAATGCAATATTTTAACAAGAAAAAATAACTCATAGCAAAAACTCAATAACTCACAACATGAACTCAATCCCATTCATTCATTAGAAATATGTTGGAATAGCTTTGAGAAAAGGATAAGTTAGTGCCATGAGGTTCTTCTAAGTAAACAATCACCTACAAGATCACAGAGGAAATCTTATCCATGGCTAGAAATTTGTTGGAACATATATTGGAAAAGATAGTCTGCAACACAGTGAGGAATTCTACTCTAAATTAACCTATGACACTGGAATTGATCCATTCTGCAACTTAAATTGTCACTACTAAGCCTTATTCGGAAATTAGAAGTCTTTTGGAATAGTTTTTGGGAAAAGGCTATTTGCACAATTATAAGAGATTGCATAACAGTCAAGGCCTTGAACTGATATCACTAATTCCTGTCCATATGATGATGTACTGGAAGAGATAAATAACAGGAGTAGTTTGTAAATAATGAAGGCCTTGAAATTTAATGGAACAAAAATAGCATATAACTCACTAATAAAACTAACAATACAATGGATAAAGCTAAACTAAAATGCAATTATTCAATCTTGAAATAAAGTGACCACAACTGTACTAGAATGCCATTATCCAAACTTGAAATACAGTGAACAGAATCTAAGCTAGAGTGCCATTAATCTAATTTGAAATACAGTGAACAAAAACTGAACTAGTGCACCATTAATCTCCAGAGTACTACAACTACACTTATAATGCAACTAATTACTAAAATGTTCCAGCTCTGTCTCATTCGGGGTTAGTGGTATTTTGGAATAATTCATAGAATAGGACTGGCTGTAGCATGTGATGTAAATGAGCATAAAAACATAGATTTCAACAAAACGCAGTAAGCTCTGAAACACCACAGCTATGTCTCATCCAGAGTTAGTGATATTTTGGAAGAGAATAATAAGAACAAGACTAGCTATAACAACTGATGTAATTGAGCACAAAAACATAAAGTTCAAAGAAATGCAACTAACTCCTAAAATACTACAGTTATACCTCATTCAATATTAGTGATATTTTGGAATAATTCGTAAGAACAAGACTAAACTATAGCATCCAATGCAAGTGAAGACAAAACACAAAGTTCAGAAAATTGCTTAAACTAGGAATGCAATGAGGCTAAAGTTGCTTATCTAAGCAATGTGCACAAAGCTTCTCGGGCAGTAGGGGCCCTCTACCACTGGATCAGCATACAAATATCCTCAAGATTGCCTCAGATATTACAATAAAGTGATGCTTCTTTCATTAAAAGGGAAAATACTTTAAAACAGAGTATTACGGTCTTCTGAGATCTAGCAACAGAACATAAATCTAGCTATTTGTTTCTCGGTCTCCCGAGTCATTATTATAAGAAAATTACATAACTGCCCTTGAGATAAAACAGGAATAAATTTATTTCCCAACTAAAATCAAACTATAACTCTGGTGGTGGTCTCGTACTATGATTAAGGACATCTGTACAGTCCTTCGTAGGGAGCAAGGAATGATGTGGATGAAGTCTGGAATTTACCCATATGCGTTTTTCTTTGAGGTGACACTTGGAACCTGTGAAAACATGAAGACAGCTGCGGAATCGGAAACTAGCTACAGAATGGCTGAATTCTGTAGCTAAGTCTAGTAAAAAATTACTACAACAACGAAACCATGAAAGCGTAGCAAGTTAGTCATTATATACATTCTTAAAGCAGCTTTAATTAATCCTATTGATCATTTAAGCCTGTAATTGATAAGGAACAAAGGAAATGAAGTGATATGTGGTGAAAGAAAAGGACATCTTTGGAGCTCAACATACCCCCACTGCAAAGTTTTTGCATGTCCCCATGCAATCAATTCATATATTCTGAGACTTCTGCTAGGACATCTAGGCTCCTTCCTCTGCTTTTCCTGATATTTAATGGTCTCCTAGGCTTCTTTATGACCAACTTGAATCCAAATTTATAAGTGCCCTGCTCAACTTTTTGTTTTCTTCTTCAATTTCTCACTAGCCTTGTACAACTTTTCCATTTGCAGAGAGAGAGTTGTATTCATATCACTTTTCAGCTTAACCTGCTCCCTTAAAATTTCATTCTCATTCTTGATATGCCTATTGAGCACTTATAACTCATATTTGTCTCTTCTTAGTACATCAATTGCAGATTTTGGTGGGCTAGGAGTTCTATTTCTACTTTCCGAGGCTCTCTTCTCTAATGTCTCAACATAATTATAAATTGTTGTTGTGCTGGGTCTATCTCTGGAGCTCCTTCATCAAGATCCTCCTCGTACTGGTACTCAGGTGATCTAGCAGTAGGTGTTTCTTCATCTTCAATGTTTATGATTCCCGTTTGTCTAACCCCTGTTTTCTTCAATATACCTCTGAGTTTGTGGCTCCGTCTTGGTTGAGATGGTCCTTCACCTCTCTGTTTGGCATATTTTCTTATTATCCTCTTCTTCTTAAGTTTCTTCTTAATTTCAACCAATTTCTCAGAAATCATCTCTTCACTGTCCCCTTGTATTGATTTACCATTTTTAGTTTCAACAGCTTTGGAAATTTCCCTTCTCCTGCTTCTTCTTGTAGGTTTGCTTTCAAGTGGAGATTCCTTGGGTTCTTCAAAGTGATTCCTTACTAGAAACTCATCCCAATTATCTCCCATTTTTCTCAAATGATGTTCAATTAGGATTTTGACTAAACCATGGTGATACAAAGTGGTTTCTAGAAATTGAACCCTCTTTTGAATATTAGAGGCCATTCTTTTCAGACTATGAAGTAGGAAAAAGGAAAAATTGATTTCTTCATCTAAGAAATGCATCATTAACCGAATATGATAAACATAGAGGGTACCAAATATTCCTTCACAAGTGATAAATTTTTGCAAAATGAGCAACATATTCCTCCATTTATTCTTTAGTGTTGAGCTAGGAATACCTTTCTTAAAAATGGAAACATCCATACCTGGTGTTTTGAGTATTTGCCTCCATGCCTCATTATGAAATTCCCTATTTTTGAACCAGCGTTATCCTTGTCTGGGTAATTATGTTGCTTCTGCAATGAAAGCCTTTGTAATAGTAAATTTAATATCTCCTATTTCGACCTCTGCTCCATTGAAGGACCGTGAAAATGTTTTGGTTACCTCTTTATGAAAACCATTAAATTTTTCCAAAAATTGTAACCACCCAGCCTGTTGTAGCATTTCTCTGATTTGTGGATAACCTCCCAAGTACTTGGTTCCAAATGGTTCGGATCTTACTATGAGACCCATAGCTTCCTTTCTCAACCTTCAAATTACTGCTCCTCTGCTCACGGTGAAAATGGCTGTTAAAGAGATGTTTTTACTCCAAAGATGTTTCCTCTGTTTTACAGACCGGAATGGCTAAGAATTGGCTATGGAAAGAAATGATATGGAGTGGCTATGAAATGAGTATAATGCAGTGAGGATGATTCACACAGATTAATGAGTTGAGAGCTATCACGGAAGAAAATACCGTGGAAAAATTCTCATGTAAATTTCAAAATCATCACTAAATGCTTCGGGCTAGTGACGTGACTGATTAGGTCACTTCAGTACTTAACCGTTAAGTTTTAAATGATGATTTGGAATGGTGGAGTGAAAGGTATTTTGTCCAAAGTTTTTATGATAGGTTTGATAGGCATGATCAACAAGACTAATTAAAATAACTTTTTGAATCATACATGACTTAACTATGCTAAAACTTTCATGATCTGTCACCATAATCATTTCATAACTTTTACCTTTGCCTTTCCTTTGATTTTTTTTTTTTTTTTGTGGTTTTGATATGCCTTGTCCTCCTTTGAAAATCATTGATCTTCAGTCCTCATAACTCCTTTGATTTTTCTTGTTGTCTTGGATATGCAGGATCAATTTGCTGCTAAATCAAGTGATTACTGGATAGTGCCTTCAAGATCTCTGGCTGCAGAATGTCTGACTGGCTGCAGAATGTACCTGTAGAAGTCTTGAAACATGGAATGGAATGGTTTGAAGCATGAATGGAATGTTGTATGAAATGAGTTAAAAATGGATAATAAAATATGGTGTAATGGAGTATGAGTGAAGTGAATGATGGAATGAAATGAATCACAATTATGAAGTGGAGTGAAGTATGGAAAGTGACCTGCAACTTATGATTTGTATTATTCAATTGCAGAAAAAGATCAAAAATTTTTAAAAATCTGAGATGGAAATGAGGTGGACCATGGAATGAAATGAATGAAGTGGAGTATGGATGAATGGAGTGAAATGGAGTATGGATGAATGGAATGAAATGAATCATAAGTGAAATATGGGTTTGCACTTATGATTTTGTAATAACTGCTTGCAGAAAAAGAACAAATTTGAAAGCTAAAGTGTCAGAAAGATTCTGATTTTCACTCTATCTTTTCTATATAAACATGCTAATCAGTGATTAGTTTTCATGTTTATACTTTATATATATATATTATGCTTTTGAATTCAGAAAATTCAACAAAGTTGATGAAGAAGAAAAATTCTTCTTCATTAACTTCACATCACTGTTTTCTTAAAATCTCTTGACAAATTCTTCTCTTGAAAGTGGCTTATGATACAGCTTCAATCTATGACCATTTACAAGAAAAATGACCTTCTCTTCATCTATTGTCCTGATTTTTATTGCTCCATTGTCAAAAAAAATTATAATTTCATAAGGCCCAAGCCAATGTGTTTGGAATTTCCCTTGGAAATCCTTGAACTTTGAATCAAACAAGAGAGCCCAGTCACCTTCTTTGAACTTCTTTTCCTTGATGTACTTATCATGCCATCTAGTCCTTTGCTATTGGACTATACTTGTTTTCTGAACTACATCTTGTCTGATCTCATCCAATTCATTAATCTGCTCCAATCTGTGCTTTTGTGCCTCTGTTAGATCAAGTCCCAGCTGAACTGCCATTTTAAAAGTTTGAATTTGAAACTCTATGGGAAACAAAACTTGTTTTCCATAAACAAGTTCATAAGGAGTATGGTCTGTTGTGCTTCTCCATGTAGTTCTATAGGCCCACAAATCTTCAGGAAGCCTGTCTACCCAATCTCTTCTATGTAAATGGACAGTCTTTGTTGGGATCCCTTCAATGACTTTATTGGTAGATTCCACTTGACCATTTGCTTGTGGATGATAGGGAGTAGATTTTACGTGTCTGATTTTGTACCTCTCCATCATTTGTTTCACTAGCTTTGATGTAAATTGAGCTCCTTGATTTGTAACAATTTCCCTTGGGACACCAAAACAAGTAAAAATATCCTCAAAAATAAAATTAACTACATATGCTTCAGTAGCAAAAAGTAATGGCTTGGCCTCTACCCATTTGGTAACATAATCAGTGCAAAATAATATATATTTATTTTGTCTTGATGGAGGACTAATAGGTCCTACAAAATATAAAGCCCATTTTTCAAAAGGTTCAATATGTACCTGAGGCTGCAATGGCATCTCACCTGAAGGAGAAGGTTTCCCTACCCTTTGGCAACTGTCACACCTTTTGACACACTCTTTAGCATCTTTAAAAAGGGATGGCCAATAATATCCTAAATGAAGGATCTTATAAGCTGTTCTTTTATCAGCAAAGTGTCTGCCACAAGTTTCATCATGACATGCCTTGAGGATCTCAGGCATTTCATCTTCCCGAACACATCTCCTAATGATAAAATCTGGACCTGTTTTGTATAACTCATTAGCAACCCATGAATATTTTTCACTGTCATAAATGATCTTTATTTTGTCTCTTGCATTAATTATTGAAGGAAATTTCCTTGAAACTAAATAATTAGCAATGTCAGCAAACCAAGGAGTCTGAGTAGAAATTGCAAAAAGATTTCATCAGGGAATTGATCTTCAACTGGAGGATTGTCTTTGATGTTTTGGAGTCTAGATAGGAAATCAGCTACTGTGTTTTGTTTTCCTGGCCTATCTAGAATGGTAATGTTGAATTCCTATAAAAGCAATAACCATCTTAGGACTATGCCATTAGTAATTGATTTGTTCATTAGATATCTAATCGCAGAGTGATCTGTGTGAACAAAAGTTTCATAGCCTGTTATATAGTGTCTGAATTTGTTTATGGCATGAACAACAGCTAAAAACTCTTTTTCAGTTACAGTATAATTTAACTCTGAAGGAGTCAAATTTTTACTTGTATAATAGATGGCATAAGGAATCAAGTCTTTTTGTCCCAATACTGCTCCTAGAGTTGTATCTGAGGCATCTGTTGAAATATGAAAAGGTAACTTCCAGTTAGGTCCCCTTAAAATAGGTGCTTCAGAGATTTTTGTTTTCAAGGTCTCAAAGGCTAACTGGAAATCAGGATTCCACTTGAATTCACAGTCCTTGGTAAGTAATTTGAAAAGTGGAGATGCTATCTTGGTGAATTTTTCTATAAACCTTCGATAATATCCTGTAAATCCTAGAAAACTCCTAACATATTTTTGACAACTTGGAATAGATAAGTTAGAGATGACTTCAACTTTTGACTCGTCAAATCTAATCCCATCCCCTAAAATGTGATGTCCTAAAATAATTCCTTCAGTAAACATCATAAAACACTTCTCATGACTAAGTGAAATATTTGCTTCTTTACATCTCTTTAAAAAAATTTCCAAGTTTGTTAAGGCTTCTTCAAATGTGTTTCCATAAACTGTGAAATCATCCATATATACCTCTACACAATCATGTATTAGATCTGAAAAAATTCCTAGTACTGCTCTTTGAAATGTTGCAGGTGCATTGCATAATCCAAATGGCAATACTCGGTAAGCATAGGTACCCCAAGGACAGGTAAATGTGGTTTTGTCTTGATCTTCAAGTGCTACTTGGATTTGATTATAACCACTAAACCCATCTAAAAATGAGAAGTACTTTTTGCCAGCTAATGTATCTAATACCTGATCTATAAAAGGTAGGGGAAAATGATCTTTAAGAGTAGCTTTGTTTAATTCCCGGTAGTCAATACATACCCTCCATTTACCATTTTTATTTGGCACAATTAACAAAGGAGAAACCCACTGACTATCTGAAATGGGATAGATGAAGTTAACATTTAACAATTTCTGCAATTCTTCCTTAACAATCTCCCTAAGATTTGGATTCATCCGTCTTTGAGGTTGTCTGATTGGTTTACAATTTTCCTCTATATAAATGTGATGAGTGCAAGTCTTGGGCCTTATCCCTTTCATATCAGTGTACTCCCATGCATATGTAGAAGAATGTCTTTATAAGATCTTGACTAGCCCTTCTTGTTGAGATTTCTCTAAGTTATTGTTTATGTTTAAGGTTTTGCTTGGAAATATCTCAATTGTAGAGCTGCCAAATTTATCCATGGAATAAAGAGACATCTGCCTTGATGATAAAAACTCAATGTTGGATTCTTCTTGAAATTGTTCATGCTTATATTCCGAAGAGGATTCAAATTTTTCTAAGGTATTCAAAATCTGGCTATCTTCACTAATTTCTGAAATTGTGAAGAGAGGTTGTAAGTCTTCTTCATCCTCTATCCATTGAGTATCATCTAATTCTATAATTGTTCTTGTTGGAGGATACAAGGTAAATTTCTTGGTTGAACTACCATCAGAGATGTACATATCACCGGATCTACAACTAATGAAAGCATCAATTGTAGCTAACAAAGGTCTTCCTAATATAATAGGTTTCCCTCCTAGATTATTCTTAGGAGTTAGGATCATAAAATCCACAGGATATTCCCAATAATCTAGGAACACTAAAATGTCTTCTATTACCCCATCAGGTTTGATCGCAGATCTGTCTGCTAATTGGAATAATGTGGGTGTAAAAATAAGATTAGGAAGTTTCAGTTTATCCATGATTTGTCTACTCATAATATTGATTGCTGCTCCTAAATCAATAAGTGTGTTTTGGATCTCAATTCCATTGATGTGAATTTTAACAACCGGATTTCCTGGGTCTAGATACTTTGGAATAGCAATCTTACCCATCATGATATCTGCTATTTTTCCTGCCAGTTGAATTTTCTTTATCTCTCTTATTATTTTTCTTATTTTCTTCATGCTCAACTCCTTTATTGTCTTTGCTAATATTTGGAATTTCCTTGATTGCTTGCAATAATGGGATCTTAATACAAACATTTCTCAGCTCATCTAGGAAATCATAATTATGCACCATAATTTGTTTTTCTACACCCCTATCAATTTGTAATCTTTCTGGAAAGGGAGGTGTAGAAGTGGATGTTGATGGCTGCTCTAATATAGGAGTTGAAATTATTGGTTCTTTTTGTTTTGATTTTTCAATGTTTGAGTCTTGGAAAGTTGTGTTATCTTCAAGAATTTTATTTATCCATAGAGAATCTTCCTCAGAATTTTCTCGCTCTTGTATGACTACAGAGGGTTTCCTCCTTTTAAGTATTCTTCTAGACCTAAGTTGAACATCACTAAGGTCTAAAGGAGTGATCAAATAAGTTGGAAACTGTTGGCCTTCTATCATGTATGTGTTCTGAGGATTTTTATTGTTGGGGTTTAGTATGGTTTGGGTAGGCAACTGATTTGTTTTCTGAGGAAATGGTAATGGAAGTGGTTGATTTTGATGTTGTGGATTTTGAGGATTTTGTTAAGGATTTTGTTGAAAATTTTGTTGAGGAGGGAAATGTGGATATGGTGGATAGGATGGTGGATATTGGTAATACTGAGAGTATCTTCCATAGGGATTTTATGTTCCTTGCACCCAATTTTGTGATTTATTTTGAAATTGGCGCCAAGGTTGCTGCCAAGAATTCTAATTTGGTGGGGGTTGATTATACAACTGATCAGGAAATCTTTGTGTTTGAGGTCCTTGCCAAGGCCTCCTGGAGACAAAATTGAGAGATTTTGTGGAACTTGTAGGAGTTTCTTCTTGAAAGACAAATTTAAGACCAGGAAGTGAAGGAAAACTCTTGGTCTCATGTTTTTCTGAAAAAATTACACAAGTCTCTACAACTTTTGCATCCAAAGGGCACTCTCTCAAGGCATGTTTCTTTCTAAATTTGGGAAAAAATATTGCTAAGGCATCATATTCAGCTTTTTGCTTGTCTTCTAACTTAAGGGTGTCTATTTGTTCACTAAGACTCCCTAAGATATCAGATTTGAATTCATCAAGCATATTTCCTATTTCTGCCCTACTTGCTGTCCCAGAAGCAGACTTACTTTCCCTTGCAAGAGCAGGGTCTCTTGGTCCTTTGACAGTTTTAGATTTCCCTCCTGAAAGATTAATACATAATTCAGCTATTTCAGGTAATGTGAGTTGAGATATATCCCCTTTTCCCATCATGTTAAGGATATCTAACCATTCATCCCTAATTGTCTTCAACAAGAGAGCTTTCAAGGTGTCTTGGTCTAAGTTTTCCATTTTTTCCCTCTTGATGTTATAGTTGAACCTTTCCAACAAATCTTCCAAATTTTCATCCTCTTTTTGTAACATTTTAAACACTTCCTCCTTATGGTTGACTGGCATACAGTAATCCAAATACCTCTCTAGAAATGCTTGTTTCATGTCTTCCCATGTCCTAATAAAACTGTTGATCAAACTCATAAACCATTTTAATGCTGCTCCTTTCAATGTTGAAGGGAATAGTTTAAGTTTTTGAGCATCTTGTAAGTAGTCATAGGTTCTACATAGGACTTCAAATTCAAATAGGAAGGTTTCAGGATCTTCAGTTTTAAGTCCATAAAATTTTGGAAGGACAGAGGGTGAAATTTTTTTCATAGTTGCATTGGTTTCTTCATCTACTATAGGAAACCCAAAAGAGCTTCCCATTTCTCTTCTACCTCTTCCTCTGCCTCCTTCTCCTTCTGCACCTCTACCTCCTTCTCCTCTACCTCTACCTCTACCTCTACCCCCTCCAAATAGTGTGTGTTCTCCATTAAAGACTCCTCCTCCCCCTTCTTCCACCATAGTTGATTCTTCTGTGGAAGTGGAAAAGTTTGTATCTCTAGCAGGGGTCCTTGAATCTTCTTCTAAGATAGGTTCAGTGGATGAAGTGGAAGGTCTTTCTAATGGAATATCTGATATTAAGTCCTCTGAGAGTCTAGGATCAGTAAAGGATGGAATGTGGGTTTGAGTTGAAGGTGTGTTGGCTCTTGGTCTTGGTGAAACAAGTGGTGTTCTAGGAATCAAGCTTCTGCTTCTTATGAATCTACCCCTTGAGTCTCTTTCTCTACGCATATCATTGTTTTTGGGAGGTAAGAAACAAGGCTACCTAGTTACACTTCCCCGGCAACGGCGCCAAAATGTCTGCTCAACTTAGTGTCCCTAAATTGAGGTCATAAATTGTCAACGAGGGTTAGTAAACTGTTGAAGTGAAGTGCACTATATGTGCCTAGGTATTTGTTTCTCACTACGTTGTGTTTAGTGTTTTTCCAATGTTTTTGGGTTTTTTGTGTTTTTATTCTAAGAGGGAAAAGAACTAAGTTTTGGCAAAGAGAAGTTGTTGGTCACACTAAAACAGAGAAAAACCTATTCTAAATTATGTATGGCTCTTGAGAACAGAAAATGCAATACTTTAACAAGAAAAATAACTCATAGAAAGAACTCAATAACTCACAACATGAACTCAATCCCATTCATTCATTAGAAATATGTTGGAATAGCTTTGAGAAAAGGATAAGTTAGTGCCATGAGGTTCTTCTAAGTAAACAACCACCTACAAGATCACAGAGAAAATCTTATCCATGGCTAGAAATTTGTTGGAACATATTTGGAAAAGATAGTCTACAACACAGTGAGGAATTCTACTCTAAATTAACCTATGACACTGAAATTAATCCATTCTGCAACTTAAATTGTCATTACTAAGCCTTATTCAGAAATTAGAAGTCTTTTGGAATAGTTTTGGAAAAAAATGCTATTTGCACAATTATAAGAGATTGCAGAACAGTCAAGGCCTTGAACTGATATCACTACTTCCTGTCCACATGATGATGTATTGGAAGAGATTAATAACAAGAGCAGTTTGTAAATAATGAAGGCCGTGAAGTCTAATTCAACTAGCTAATCAAACTTGAAATACAGTGACTATAACTGAACAAGAATGCAATTAAACTAACTTGAAACATAGTGAACAGAAACTGAACTAGGGTGCTATTAACCTCCGGAGTATTACAACTAGACAAAAAATGCAACTAATCACTGAAATGTTTCAGCTCTGTCTCATTCGAGGTTAGTGGTATTTTGGAATAATTCATAGAATAGGACTGGCTGTAACATGTGATGTAAATGAGCATAAAAACATAAATTTCAACAAAACGTAGTAAGCTTTGAAACACCACAGCTATGTCTCATCCAGAGTTAGTGATATTTTGGAAGAGATTAATAAGAACAAGACTAGCTGTAACAACTGATGTAATTGAGCAGAAAAACATAAAGTTCAAAGAAATGAAACTAACTCCTAAAATACTACAGTTATACCTCATTCAATATTAGTGATATTTTGGAATAATTCGTAAGAACAAGACTAAACTGTAGCATCAAATGCAAGTGAAGACAAAACAAAAAGTTCAGAAAATTGCTTAAACTAGGAATGCAACGAGGCTAAAGTTACTTATCTAAGCAATGTGCACAAAGCTTTTTGGGCAGTAGGGGGCCTTTACCACCGGATCAGCATCCAAATATCCTCAATATTGCCTCAGATCTTGCAATAAAGTGATGCTTCTTTCATTAAAGGAAAAGTATTTCAAAAATAGAGTATCACAGTTTTCTGAGATCTAGCAACAAAACATAAATCTCGCTAGCTGTTTCTCGGTCTCCCGAGTCATTATTATAAGAAAATTACATAACTCCCCTTGAGATAAAACAGGAATAAATGTATTTCCAAACTAAAATCAAACTAGAACTCTGGTGGTGGTCTCATACTATGATTAAGGACATCTGTACAGTCCTTGTCCTATTAGAAGTCTATCTCCTAGTTTTGGTTTCCCATGTGCATAACCACCTGTAGAATTTTGCTCAGACTTTGTAGGGAGCAAGGAACGATGTGGATGAAGTCTGAAATTTACCCATATGCGTTTTTCTTTGAGGTGACACCTGGAACCTGTGAAAACATGAAGACAGCTGCGGAATCGGCAACTAGCTACAGAATGGCTGCATTCTGTAGCTAAGTCTAGTCAAAAATTACTACAACAACGAAACCATGAAAGTGTAGCAAGTTAGTCATTATATACATTCTTAAAGCAGCTTTAATTAATCCTATTGATCATTTAAGCTTGTTATTGATAAGGAAAAAAGGAAATGAAGTGATATTTGGTGAAAGAAAAGGACATCTTTGGAGCTCAACAGTATTTCTACCCTAGAAATTGACGTGACAAAATATATGTCATACGGTTGCAATCTGAAACAAGCATAGTTTTCCGGAGAAATATATAATGACAGAACCTTTGGATGGCTTGAAAGACCACCAAAGTTAACTTTTCTACGTGGGTATAATTGATTTCGATATCATTGAGATTTTGACTCAAATAATATATGGTATTTTCAGTCCCCAAATCATCTTCTTGGACCAATATCACTACTATAGTAGTAATCGCAACAGAAAGATACAGGAAATAGCCACGCTTGTAATCAAGGGGATATAATAGACACGCCCGAACCAGTACATCTTTTAAGGCATCAAACTCCTTTTGAGAAGCGTTATCCCAATGGAATGGGACCCCTTTTTTAAGCGCGAAAGTGAATCCTTTGGTAAAATCAGCGTAATTAGGGACAAACATCTACAAAAAGTTGGCCTTCCCTTAGATTCGTTGAAGTTGAACGAGGGAAGAAGGCATAGGCAGATAGATGATTACTTGAACTTTCACAAGATAAATACAAATTCCATGTTTTGAAATGAAAAAACCAAGAATTCTACCAAAACTAACACATAACACACATTTGTGAGGATTAAGTCAAATATTATAGTGTTTACACCGTAAGAAAATGGCCTTAAAATGAATCAGGTGATTAGCCCGATGTTTAGAGTGAGTTGGGAGATCATCCAAATAAGGTTTCACGATATGTTTAATGTCGTGGAAAGTGTAATCCATTTCCCATTGAAATGTATCCCCAACATTATTTAAACGAAAAGGTAGTTTCCAGTAAGAAAATGTACCCCAGCGACAGATAATTGAAGTTTTAGGTTGATCCACTGCAATAATGTTGATTTTATTATAGCCAAACTAACCATCCATGAACGAATATATCTCACATCTAGCATAGTCATCAAAAATCTAGTCAATGAACAGGGTCGGGTAATTTTCCTTTGTAAAAGCACGATTTATACCCCGATAATCGATGTATACACGGATTTTCCCCTATTTCTTCGTTACTAGAATGACATTTGTCACCCAATCAGTTAAAGGAATAGGGTATATGAAACTAACACGAATAATTTTTTCAACTTCATATTTTATCGTGATAGCCTTCTTGGGATGGATCGGATGGAGGAACTTTCAGAGTAGTTTAACATAAGGATACATTTTAATCTCATGTGCCACTATATTTGGGTCGATACCTGGAATTTCTTCATAATTCCAAGAAAAAACATCTCTAAACTCCTTAAATACGGCTTTATAGGTTTTAATCTCATATAAAGAGCAAGACACACCAATATGTATATTTCTGACAATACCCGGTTTAACAGAGATATCAAGGGGTATCGTCTCTTCAATATTCGAGAGGTTCTTTTCATAATCGAATCCATGAATAGAAATGGAACTCGTATAAAAATCAATGATATTGGGAAGATACAGGTCATTGAGATTATCCTCAACGGAATTTGGTAAGGAGGAACGATGGCGATGATCATCCCACAACGCATCGTCTGGAATCATGATTTTAATGATGTTCTCATCAGTATGGAATGTGCGAGAGAACAGATCAGAAGATGTGCCATAATCCAAGGAACGATCGACCCAATTAATCAAAGAGTAGGAATCAAAAAAATATGCACAAGCCGAATAGATGGCTTTGTAATCGAGCTTGATGGGGCTAAGCATCATTCGGTTTCCAAAACTACCGATTTTAGTTTTATCTGGTACAATCCATGGATTATTTGGAATAGTAAAATATGATATAATATTGAAATAAGTAACCGAAGGTGAGCTGTTGGGAAGTAGAGGAGGAGGGAGTGAAAAGGTTCCCATAAGCAGGGAATCCTTAAGTAGTCCAAACCCGACATGCTAATAAGGGTGTAGAGTTTCCCCTACAATAGGGACACTTCCTGTAACATGAGAATCAAAGGAAAATAATTTGAGTTGGTTGATGGCCACAATCCCTCCCTTATGAGGAAATGAAATCATATGAAAATAAGTCATTATGACAACATCCATGGCATAAATCCACGTGCAACCCAAAAGAATAATATAATCAAGGGTTCCATCAATAATTTCAACTTTTATGGATATAGTTTTTCCCCCTAATTCTACTTGTAAGGAGTTCAAATACCACAAGGTTTATAAGTTCGTCAATCAAAATCTTTCAATGTGGTTGGTGATTGACTCAGTTGAGGAGAACCAATAGCCTTCCTTCAAGACAAGGACATGATGCAGGTGGAGGATCCATCTTCCATAATAGAATGATGAATTTTCTTACCATAGACAGAAACTTGGATCATAAAATCCAATTGAGCTAAGAGTCGAGGGGAAACGTTCTCATGATTGAAATTGACTAAGCTCAAATCTAAAGGATCAACACATCCGATAGCAGAAATCAAAACCTTCTTTTGGGTAGGACAGTTTCGAAACACCTCAAGAGTTGACATAGCTAATGTAGACTAAGCCAAGTCTTCAACTATGTTATAATTTTGAGCAGCTCTCGCACGAGGGCTGAAAGCATATTTATGAATAATGCCATTCGGGGGCTTAATGGTTAATTTTGTAGGAATTGTAGGCATAGTGGCATTAGGGGAATTTTGAGGTCTAAAAGGGGCCTCCTAAGGAAACAATAAAATAATAGTGGAAATAATTAAATAATATTTGATTACATCATCAAATTTTAGAGGGAAAAAAAAACTAATTTTTCAACTCGTATTTTCAACTTATCTCCCAAAGTTTTAACTCAAATTTCAAGTGAGAGTACTCATTGGATGCAAAATTTAATTCCTCATCCAAGGATTACCCATTTTGCATACTTTTGATGGATCCTGCTACACAAAAAATGAAAAATACATGAAAAACTTGATTGCAATCACGTTTTTCATGTATTTCTCATTTTCCGTGTAGCGGGGTCCATTGAAAGTATGCAACATGCATACTCCTTGGATGAGGAATTAAATTTTGCATCCAACTAGTACTCCCACTTGAAATTTGAGTTAAAAAATTGGGATATAAGTTGAAAATATGAGTTGAAAAGGTAGTTTATTGTTTTATTATTTTTTAATATTTTTACCCTTTTACTTAAAAAATGGTGAATCATCCCCCATTGTTTGCATCATCATCTTGAATCCTATTGGTTCTTATAAAGTTTTTTTTTTTGTATATTTTTCTCAAGAGGCCCATTTTAGACCTCAAAATTCCCCTAATGGATCCGATGGAGATGGTGTCGAACTAGTAGGTTGCAGACTAGTAGCTTGATATTTCAAAGGATTTTCATTGCCATAGTCCTTATGTTGGTTAGCCACCATAATATCATATTTAGGATTGGTGGAGGAAATTATTAAAACTGTGTTAGAGGAAGTAGGGTCCCGAGCAACCATGTGAGTCTCTTTATTGGGAAACGGTTCAATCAACACAGTGTGGAAATATCTAAATAGATTCAACTAATATTGTAATTTACTAAACCAAAATACTAAATCCTTCCTACAATTTGCGCAAACCAATTTTGATCGCACAATTACATAACAAGTAAGAGAAATAAATTATCTATCACACAACAAAATATGTATCTGGGGAAAGAAACTTCTCAAAACCACACTATTTTTATATTGCATAAATTCAAGACCATGAAACAATACAATGCTATTTCCCTCACTAAGAAACCCCTACGCTCTGCTGACTGTCTCACTACCAACCTATGCACAAGCTTCTCTTGGCACACCTTTCTCTCACAAGCTCCAAGCACAAACTTGTGCTTCTGATTTCTTGGTCTCACCAACTTATGGTCACCAAAACAATGAATAAAATGATGCCTTCATTCCTCCTTTTAAAAGAAATTTTCTCTAATTAAGGAATGATTTATTTTAGGCCTTCTTCTGACTGCATGCACTACATGTACAATTTTATAATTATACAACTGATAGTTATCTTCCCTTTAACCTCAATCTCAACTAGGCCTTCCTTACAATCTAACATGAAACAACTATTTATAGTGAATTATCAATTAACTTATTGACCACTACTTGTGAATTAAATCAAATTTAATTCACTGGACATATCACTAGCTCACCTCTCAGTTAGAACTAGTTAAACTGATTTTAACTCAATTAATTGAGTTAACTAATTACAACTCACAAATAATTGTAACTCGACCCCCTAAAATCATGGGAGAACTCTACATTCCTCCTCTATGACCTCTAACTCAAATTTACTAAGCTAACTAAGTCTTCTTGACTCATTTAACTAATACAAGTTATCATGAGATGAAATTACAAATTTTATTCCAATTTAATTGAGGGAAAATTAAATCAAAATCCCCCTATGGTGCCATTTCCGGGTGCCATTTTCATTGTTTATTGTTTCCAATTTAAACACTCCCTCTCAACAAGAAAGGAATTCAACTATCTCGATCTGGTACCTTTGGAATGTTCTACATGCAACACTTCTCTGGTGTTGTTTTCTTCTGAAACTCCTAAAACTAAAAATCCTCCAAAACTTGAATCAATATGATGCATTTTTCATCAAAGTCTCTGACTGCTACTAGTTACTGCACTGTCTACTTAAAAATCTGCACTTTTTCTAACTCAACATCTGTGCTCTCCAGTATCTGACATATGTCACTATGATTTCTATCTTTCTGACATCTGACTGCATCAATCATTACCGATCCTTCCTGCTACTGTGTACTGTGGTCTCCCTGTAGCTAGGTCTGATCCATGAGACAAGTAATCTCAATGGATCCTACCCAAATTCCTTCTCTTGGGATAATGTCTTCACATCGCCCCACCTCTCAGCTTGAGGTATGGCTGCATGTGCTCCCTCTTCCCATCTGGCTCGAAATTCCCCCCTTCAATAGGTCTCTACTTGAGTGGATTCCTCAACTCGGTCTCCTCTCTACTTCTCCAATTGGTTTTTCTCCACAACCTTCTGAGACTGCTTATGAGCCTGCAAGTTGAGAGGTAATTTATTCTCCCTCTCAACCACCAATTCTCTAACCTCTTATTTTCTTCTCAAAACTTTGCATCCATCTTCGACCTCGAGAGTATAAATGTTCTTGACTCATACACCAATATGTTTCACTCTTCCTGTGGTGATTTGTCTAAGGAAAACATTTCCTTTTCTAAATATCACATCATATCCACGATATTCCAATACTACTACGGAAAGCAGATTCTTCTTTAGTCCTAGAACATACCAAACATCTTTGAGTCTGAGAGGGGAGCCAGTCTCCCACATAAAGGTAATTTTACCTATGTCGGTCGTGTTATACCTCCTATCATCTCCAAATTCTATGTTCTGTTGGAGTTCCTTCTCCTCCAAGTCACTGAAGAGATATCTATTCCCCATCATATGTAATGAGGCACCACTATTGAGATACCACATGCATCCCATTACAGTGTTGGAAATGCATGAAATGAGAGTAAACTCAAGCTTGAACTATGAATTTGGTGCTTCACTTACTACTACAATGGCAGGCTCCTTCTTGCTTGCCTTTTGTGGAAATTTCGAGGCATAGTGTCTATGCTTGTGACAGTGAAAACACTTGACCTTGGACAAGTCTCTCTTTCCCTCTTTTCCTTGGGACTTATTTCCCTTTCCTTTCTTTCCTTTTCTTACTAATGCAAAATCTTCTTATTTTTATGTGGAATAGGTTTTGTCTCTGGTGCTCTGCCTTATCCCTTCTTGTACCAAGTCGAACCATAATCACTCATAGTATGTTAACTTTTCCTTCCCATTCACAGAGTCCTGGTAGCTATTCCAGCTCTTGGGAAGGCCTAGAAATTCTAGGCTCACGAAATCATCTTGGGCTACTGTCACACCAAAACTTCCAAGCTCATCTCGACATTGAGTGAACTTCGTCAAGTATTTTGGTATAGTCTCGCCCTCCTCCATATTGATCTTTCTAAGCTTGTCTTTCAGTGCCAACTTCTTATGGTCGTTGATATTCTGAAATTGATTTGTCAAGGCCTTCCACATAGAATACGGAGTCTCCTTCCCATGGAGAATCGAGATAGTATGATCTCAAACTCCCTCTAACAAGATCCTTCTTTCCTTTGCTACCCTCTTTTTCCATGCATCAATAAGTTGAACATATGTTGTTGCGGGCTCAGGAATATCATTGTCTATGAATTCCTTTAGTCCATTGTCCTTGAGAACTACCTCCATCATGTCCTTCCATGCTATGTAATTTGAATTTCCCTAGAGATCATATCCGAGTCTCGAGCCATTGAAAGACATCTTGATCTCTTGTTGGGTCTTGAAGAATAAATCTGCAAATTCAATGTGCATGTTCAAAAAAAACTATGGTTCTTCTCTTCTATTTTGATTCCCTCTCAGATACCATGTAGAAATATCTAAATAGATTCAATTGATATTTTAATGTACTAAAACAAAATATTTAATCCTTCCTACAATTTTTGGAAACCTATTTCGATCGCACAATCACATAACAGGTAAGAGAAAGAAATTATCAATCACACAACACAAATATGTATATGGGGAAAGAAGCTGGTCAAAACCCTGTTATCTGTATATTTCATAAATTCAATACCATGAAACAATATAATGTTATTTCCCTCAATGAGAAACCCATGCATTTGTTGATTGTCTCACTACTAATCTGTGCACAAGCTTCTCTTGGCACACATTTATCTCACAAGCTCCACGCACAAAATTATACTTCTAATTGTTTGGTCTCACCAAAACAATGACTAAAATTGTGCCTCCATTCCTCCTTTTAAAGGAACTTCTTTTATCTAACTAAGGAATGACTTATTTTAGGCCTTCTTCTAACTGCATGTGCTATGTACAATTTTCTCATTATACAATTGATACTTATCTTCCATTTAACCTCAATCTCAACTAGGCCTTCCTTAGAACAGACATGCAACAACTATTTATAGTGAATTATAAATTAACTGATTGACCACTACTTGTGAATTAAATCATATTTAATTCACTATACCTATCACTAGCTCATCTCTCAGTTACAACTACTTAAACTAATTTTAACTCAATTACTTGAGTTAACTAATTACAACTCATAAATAATTGTAACTAGACCCCCTAAAATCATGGGAGAAATCTACATGCCTCTTCTCTGACCTATAACTTGAATTGACTAAGATAACTAAGTCTTCCTGACTCAACTAACTAATACAAGTTGTCATGAGATGAAATTACAAATTTTCTTCCAATTTAATTAAGGGAAAATTAAATCAAAAGCCCCCTATGGTGTCATTTCTAGGTGCTATTTTCACTGTTTCTTGTTTCCAATTTCAACACACATTGGGTGAAGTGGAAGATTCAGGAACTGGTTCACTTCTGCGTAGTGAGGAAAGTCACGAGTAAAGTGCTCCTCATTACAAATCAGACATGGATAGTGAGGAATTTGTTTCTCGTCAGAGGACTGACTTGTTATTTTATCCTGTGGTGAAGAAAATTTCTTCTTATTTCCTTTATCTTTCTTCTAACTTCTTGGTTGTTGCTGAGATTTACCTTTATTAGAATGAATGACATTTATCTTGGAAGTAGAAGTTGCAGGAGGATTGGATGCAGGGTTTTGGGTAGAAGCGGTGAGAGCAACACCAAATTTTTTACTCATCGAATACAAACTGGAAGAACCAATCACGGCATCAGCAACATCAGATTCTTTACCAGGAGTTTGAGGAACAATGTTTGAAGGTCTCGGAGAAATCGATGTCTTATCATAAAGTGTGTCCAATTGGGTATAAACAAGATCCATATATTGTGCACAAGAAATCACTTTCTCTTGGGTCATGACATCTTCTGTTATATGTGAAAACAGAGAGATAGTAAACCATTCTGCTAGCGATTGATTAGGAAAATATGTTTTAACCAATTGGAGACGATGTCTCCACTCATGAATATGGTCTAAGATGTGATTAGAATCATATTTTTTGAAATTTGTGAAAAGTTTCATTCTAGTCTCATATCATATGGGTAACTGGAAATGTGTGAGGAATGTAGTGGCTAAGGAACTGAAATATTGAAATGAAGCTCTAGGTAATTCAATATACCATTTAGTTGCGGTACCTATAAGCGTATATTGGAAAATATGTAATCGAATGGAGTCATCATTAATGGAGTTTTAAAAACACCACAGATGATAATTCATTACATGCATAGAAGGGTATTCTCTAGGATTACCATTAAATTTGGGGATATTAGAAGGCAATTTGGTTTGAATTATCGACCACCAAGGAGAATGAGAAATGGGTTCATTCGTGAGCCGAGTAAAAACTGGTTGTTCAAGAGTGGCCACAAACGGAAACTTCCTGTTGAAATCCAGAGGAGGATAACCTAGATAAGATGGGATATCCTGAGCAACAGGTATTTGCGTTCCATAATAAGGAGGGTTCTAATAAAGAGGAACCTGGGTATGAGGATAGGGAGGATTCTGATAACTAGTATACATATATCCTTGTTGTCTAGATCCAGGATAACCTTGCAAATGTTGGAATGGATGAGTTTGGAATTGTTGGCCTAAATAAGGTGTTTGAGGGATACCTTGTAAAGGTCAATATTGTTGCCTTGTGGGATTATGCATCATGCCCACATAAGGTGAGGTCATCGGGACTTTCACCATACCATACGTATTTTTTCCTACTAAAAATTGAGGGATACCTTTTCCAAGTTGTTGAGACTGTAATTTACCTTGTAAAGGTTGAGTAAGCGGGCTTTGGGAGGTATCAGATATCATTGGAATATATTTTCATATC
The DNA here is from genome assembly GCA_034641835.2 of Pinus albicaulis. Taxonomy (NCBI): domain Eukaryota; kingdom Viridiplantae; phylum Streptophyta; class Pinopsida; order Pinales; family Pinaceae; genus Pinus; species Pinus albicaulis. The sequence continues at coordinate 1,151,578,538 of CM076584.1, forward strand.
AGCAGCCTGTAAAGGTTGGCTTACATTGATTTGAGCTTGTAAAGGTATATATTGATAGGTAGGAATTTGGGATGCATATGTTATATGTTGAGAATGTATAGATGTACTCATAACCAAACCAGGTTGGGCGGGCAAGGTAGAATTCCAAACATTAGAAGTCAAATTAAAATAAGGAGGATTTAATGAAGGATGATCACTAACTTGTAGTATACCAATGACAGGTGCCCCCCTACCAAAGAAGGAGGGGATGATGGAGGAAATTTCCCACCAAATGAAGGGTACCCAACATAAGGATAATTGGGTTATTGAAGGTTTCCACTAATATAAGGACCAACTTTTTATTCCATTGTAGGTGTAGGTGGAGGATAAGGAGAAGATTGTATAGTGATCATTAGAGAAGTTCCAGATGGAATTATAGAAAAAAAATTCATGGGAGAAATCCAAGAACTGGATGTTGCACCATAGAAAGTACCATACAATGACTGATAAACAGGTGGGAAAGATGGGCCACCATAGATATGTGTCTCTAGTGATGTCGTAAACATGGATTAGGAAGAAAATTTTGATGTCTCAACCATATTGGAGATGGGTTGAGAAACCATAGCAAATTTAGTCATGGCTAATGATCGAAAGATGATTTTCGCAAGAAACTCACGGTCAAATTGAAAGGAAGATAATCAAGTAAAGGAACTTCAGATGGAGTTTGAAGAGGAGGAAAAGGATGATCCTGATAAATATGTAACCCTCTCAAATTAACATGAGAGGAGGGATGAAGTTCTTCCTGTGGGATCTCTTCAATACTCACAAGATCGTATCGAAGGGGTTCACTATTGGATCCAAGATATATAGTCTATGGTTGTGTCTGAGACAAAGGAATAGAAGGGGAAGGTCCTAAAGCAACGGGTGAAGATGACTGAGTTACCTCAAGTTGAATAACATCAGGTGATAAGGTATCATATTCGAAGAAGTAAGGTTCAATGACCTCAGGAAATAAAGGTTCAAGTACTTATGTTTCAATTATGTCAGATTCACTGGCAAGAGTAGATGTAATCTTAGGCTTAGAACTCTAAGGGAAGGATAATTCTGGAGGGTCAATTTCAGGAGGAGGACTGGAAGTATTTCCCAAAGTTCTTGATTCGGTAGTTTGCATCTTTTTATTCTTATGATGATGGCCAAGAGTTGCCTCTGGTGGAAGAGGAGGCTTATTTTAAATTCTACACGAACGACGAAGTGTGCGTGTTTGTTCTTACATGTTGGATTAGTAAATTTTAACAATTAACACCAAATTAAATCAAAAAGGGGTAAAACTAGGCATAAAGGTTTACCAAGCAACCATGAACTGCAATATACACATTATAAAACCAAGTACTTAACATATCTTTGGTAGGAAATCTCCCTGAATGTTGTGTTTGGTGTACATGGTATACAAGGCAGCCAACTCGGTTACCTATGGCAAGGATATCAACCTATAAGAGACTTATAAAATATATTCAATGGTATGTGGAAGTGTAGTCCGTAGTAGCTTTTTCTAATGTGTAAGTGTTCGATGAGAGCGTTCCCATGTAATTTTCGTGTGTGGAGCACAATCCGATATACTCGAAGGTACGTGGAATACAATATGATACACTTATGTATGTGGAATGAGATATCACCCCCGAGATACAACGCTGGAAAAAAATGATAGCTCCTACGTGTAACGATGTTGGAAGACGTCTCTAGCCTAGACCTATAAATGTTTCTGTTAATGTTACAGATGCTCCTTAGGTTGATTCAGTAAATTTTAATGTTTTATCTTCAATTAAGTTTTAGTTTTAGGGTTCGCCACGAGTTTCACCTGAATTCCGTAAAATAAAAGATAGCATGAATAAATGAAATATTTCACTTTCAATGAAAATATATCTGAAGGAGGGAAGTGACAAAGAGTGTGCAACATACAAAATGCAACAAACAATATACAAAGTGCAATTCCATTTTAATGCAATTGTTCCAATGTTGATGAAAAAACAAAACCCTATATGAGAATAATAATAATAATAAAAAATCAGTCCCACTTAACTTTCAAATATGGTGAAAACTAAGATGCACGTCTAATCATTGATTAAAATAGAATTTTTAGAATGATGACGGATACACCAATTCATTTAAGAACTCAATGATAAAACAAATTCAGTTTTCTAAGGACCTAATGATAAGAATAAAGGAAAATATAAAAAAATTCTTATTAAAGGCACTCAAAAACAAAATCAAAGCCAATGGAGGCTTTAGAGAGACTACAAGACACTCAAAGACTCAAGGAAGAGAAACTAGAACGAACCTGGAAAAAGAGAAAATATAAAATAAAATAAAAAAATCCATGCATGAATAAGGTCCAACACAGGTGTTGAAGAGGCACCAGATTATGCAACGCGGGCACATAGAAGGCTTAGGAGTGGTGCAATGCTCAGTCTCCATACCAAAGATAGCATTGGTTAAGAAATACAAAGTTTTGACACAAAAATTGCAATTGAAACTCAATGAAAGGTCTTCTTAGGTCTGTTCTTGACTGAGTAAGATAGTGGAGGTTTGAAGAAGAGGTAGAAAAATCACTAAGGACAAAGAAACCACCAAGGGAGTACACCAATCCCAAGCGGAGACACCGATCCCCAACGGAGTCGCCAATTTTTTATACAGAATCTATGACTACGGATATAATTATCTTCCCTAGACTAGGTGGCCTAGTCTAGAACAATAGAAATAAAAAGAAGCTAATGGTTTCCTTAAATTAAATAGACAATGGGATGAAGCCTACCTGGAATCCGTCATATGATTCACTCCTCTCTTGGCTTGTACGCTTCAATCCTAGCTCTGATTGCTATAATTAGAACCTGCACAATCAAGTGACACAAGCCAATGATCTATGAAATTTATGTAGCATCATATAATTACTTTATTCAATGGATAAACATGGCATCAAAATACATGAAATCATAACATAACATATAGTAAAACAAATAAATCTTTGCGTTAATAGAAATGGAGTGAGTTACAACCAAATATAGGAGTTAATCTTGTAGAAGATCTCCTCCAAGTTGAATTGTCATTCCTTTCCACAAAGTGTACCTCTATTCCACCCTAATGCATGGAATAATGACTCTCACAACTGCAACATGAGGGTAGAATTTATCTCCAAAATCCAACCCCTAACTTGTGGATGGTCACAAATATATAGAAGAGGATGCTAATTTGAGAGTTCTTATCCATTTACCAATCTAGGCTTGAGATCCACTCTAGATGGGAGGATGAGCTCAAGGGATAAGGGATGAAAACTCCAAGGTAGGATAGGAAGGATTCGAGACTTCCATCCAAGGTAAATAGTTATAACAACTCCTCGAAGCTTCTAGAAGAGGAAGCTTCGGGATTCCTTTTATTTTTGCCAAATTTCTAGAATCAACGCACCCCCAACAAGGGGAAACATGTTGGTTATCATCTCAACTTAGCAAGGGAAAAACTATTGGACAACACAAGTCTCTAAGGAACTAGGGTGTGTTGGACCTAAAAGTCACTGAAATGAAGTAGTTTCGGGTAGAAAATCGTGGATATGAGAGATTCATGCCTAGGGATTTCTGTAGGGAGGATTACAAAGTTTTCAAAGGATGTGAATGATCTTGTTTGAAGGCCTATTGAACAAATGCGGAAAAATTGCCTATAAAAATGGGGCATAGGTATTCGGTCTCATGGTGGTAACAGATCAAATAGAGATGACACAATCAAAGATGGAAGGTTCTTGGACACACCGAATAGGAGAGGTGATGGACACAGGTTCTATTCTAGTTCTGGTTTTGATAGATATCATGATCATCATCGCTATCATCCTTACAGGAGGAGTGACAAGGGATATTTTCTAGATGAGTTCAAGAAATCAAAGGCACCTACATTTGATGGAGATTTAAATAAACTGGAAGATGCAGAGCCATGGTTACTTAGGATGAATAAATTATTTGAGTTTCATTATTACACAAAGAAAATGAAGGACAAAATAGCTATCTTTAGCCTCAAAGGGAAAGTAGACATCTAGTGGGGAGATGTGACACAGGTTAGAGACATTAAGACAGAAGAGTTGAGTTGGCATGAGTTCAAGAGACTTTTCAAGAAGAAATATTTTTCAGAAAGGTTCTACGACAGTAATGCCAAGGATTTCTATGAGATAAATATAGGATCGATGATAAATGAGGAGTACATGAATAAGTTCTTCAAGTTATTGAGGTATGTACCATATCTTAAAGATGATAAAGACAAATTTCATATATTTGTGAGTGGAATGCCATTAGCATTTAGATATCAGATTGAATATGATGAGCCTCAGTCAATTTAAGAAGTCATTGTTAATTTGAAGCATTGTTATGAGAAATCAAAGCACAAGATAAATTCTCAGCAAGGTTGGAAAGGAAAAGACAAAGCTAAAGGTAAATGGTAGCTGAAGCAAACAAGACCCCAGGATGTAGGTGAGAAATAGAATGTTTTTCCTTATAAGAAGTTCAATGTAGTTAGACAGGGACATGGGTCACATCCTAGAGGGCAGAAGAATCGAGGTGATGGTATGGGACAGTTGTAGTGCTGGATATGTGGAAAGGAGCATCTCAAGAGCGATTTCCTATCATATCATGGTGATATTACTCAGATATTTAGTGCACAGGAGGCACAAACAATTGGGGATGTTGGGAAGATCATTCCACATATCTATGCAACAATGGATAATAGGCAGGTGGATCATCAGGAATCTATTATCGATATGGATGGTAAGCTTTGTGATCAATTTGTTTCTATTTTGATTAAACAAGAATCTAATTATAGTTATGTTAACCCTAACTTAGTGGATAAGTATGGTTTGAACAAATAGGTGCATGAAGAATATTGGTTAGTTCAGTTGGCCCACATATAAAAAGAAAAGAGTACCAACTCAATAGAAAATTCCACTAATTATTCTATTGTTTTTGAATAAGAAGGATAGTACTCTCAGGTTGTGCATTGATTACAGGTATTTGAACAAGCTAACAATCAAGAACATGTATCCATTGTCGAGGATCGATGACTTGTTTGATTAGCTGAAGGGAGAAACGATGTTCTCGAAGATTGATTTGAGATCAGGATACCATCAGGTATGCATTAATGAGTTTTTTGTATTTCCATTTGGTTTGACTAATTCTCTAACTATTTTCATGTGCTTGATGAATAATGTATAGTGTCTTTATATTTACAAGCGTTTTATTTTGTTCATTGTTGATATATTGATATATTCTAAGAATGAGGAAGAGCATGCCGAACATTTAGCAACAATATTTAGGTTTCTAAGAGAGCATCAGTTGTATGCCAATATTAGAAAATCTAGTTTCTTTCAAACATAGGTATATTAATTTGGGCTTGTGGTCTCCAAGGAAGGCATAACAGTCGACCTGGAAAAGATAAAAGATTTCATGGAACAGGTAACTCCTAAGAATGTGGATGAGGTAAGGTCATTCATGGGGTTCGTAGGTTACTACAGGAGGTTCATCAGGAACTTATCATGGATTGGCCATCCTATTACATCATTTCATAGGAAACATAATAATTTTGAATGGATAGAGGAATGTACAACAAGTTTTGAGCAGTTGAATCAGTTGTTGAGAAATGCTTGAGTTCTTAAGATTGCAGATTCAGATAAAGAATTCGTGGTGTGTACATATTCCTGCAAGAGAGGACTTGGTGGAGTCTTGATGCAGGAGGGACAAGTAGTGTGCTATGAATCAAGGAAACTAAATGAGCACAAGCAGAATTATGTTACACATGATCATGATTTTCCAACGATTGTTCATGCATTGAAGATGTGGAGGCATTATCTTTTTGGCAGGAGGTTTGTATCGATGAGAGACCATATTGGATTGAGATACTTATTTGATAAACCGAATCTGAATTCCAGGAAAGCTAGATGGTTGCCCATAATCAGTGAGTTCAAATTCGAGATTAGGTACGTTAAGGGAAAGGAGAATATGGTTGGAGATTCTCTTAGCAGGTGGATACAAGTAAATCACATAACAACTATGAGTTCTTATGAGACAAATCTAGAGGACTGAATCTTATAGGTAGGACATCAGGATGACAGGTCCATGGAGCTTCGACATAGGTTGCATTAGGGTATACGTGATCAGGATGTGGACTATAATCTCACAGCAGATGGTTCGATCAAATTTAGGGACAATACCTATGTATCAGACAACAGTGAGCTCAAGAAGCTTATATTGAGAAAAATTCATTCTAAGTCACATTCAAGTAATCTGGGATATCAGAAAACATTGATAGTGATGAAGAAGTTCTACTATTGGTTGAATATAAAGAAGGAAGTTGCAGAGTGTAAGCATCCAGGTGGTTTACTACAACTAATTCTAATTCTAGAGTGGAAATGAGAAGTCATTTCTATGGATTTCATTATTATTTTTTCAAGGACATCTAGACAACGTGATTCCATCATGGTGGTGGTGTACAAGTTGACAAAGGTATTGCACTTCATTCCGGTGAAGACTACATATTCATCTAGTGATGTGGGATGGGTATCCATCAAATATGTAGTGATGTTTCATGGTATATCGAAGAATATTGTGTCATACCGATATGCTAAGTTCACTTCTAGGTTATGGAAAGAGTTATTTGCAGGTTTGGGTATAGAGTTGGCCTTCAACACAACATATCATCCATAGAAAGATAGACATAAAGAGAGGGTCAACAATATTTTAGAGGACATGTTGAAAATGTATGTTATGCATTAGCAAAGGAAGTGGGAAGAGTATCTACCTCTGGTTGAGTTTGCTTACAAAAATGGGTATCAGGATTCATTGAGTATGAATCCATTTGAGGCACTATATGGGTGGAGTTGTAAGACTCCTATCAGTTGGAGTGGTCCAGTGAAAAGGGTGTTGATAGTACCAGACATGTTGGCACACATGGAACAATAAATCATGTAGGTCCTCAAGAATAATTTAAAGTCAGCAAAGGAAAGACATAAAATTTATGCAGATCAGAACAATATGTTTAAGGAGTTTCAGGTTGGGGAGCAAGTGTACTTGTGTATCAAGCCCAAGAATATCTCCTTGAGGATTGGATCATGTTCCAACCAGACACCTCGGTATTGCAGGCCTTCTGAAATCCTTAAGAGGATTGGACCAATGGCCTATTGACTTGCACTTCCTTTGATAATGAAAGTCCACGATGTTTTCCATGTTTCATTGCTTTAATGATATGTGAATATGTTGATCATGTTATTGATTGGTTTGTATTGCAAGTGGAACCATAAGGATAATTCCAGTCAGAACTTCGGTTAACTTTGCAGAGAAATTTGATAATGCTCTGGAACCGAGAAATTGAGAATGTTAAAGTCCAATGGGAGCACTTTGGGCCTGACGGAGCTACATGGGAGATGGATGATGAGATGTGGGCTATGTATCCTTCCTTGTTTTCCAGTTGAGGAAAAGCAGTTGTTTTATATGTTTTGGTGTTGTGTTTGGTCACACCTATGTATATGTATATGTATCTAAATACTGCAACAAGTTGTCTTATAAAGCTCCAATAAGTGGTATGGGTGTCATGTTGTTATGTTTTCACGTTGGTTTTCCTTTTAGCAGGATGTTGACTCTAAGTACTGCAATGAGATAAGTTATAAATCTCCATGGGAAGTATTTTTTTCTTTTCAGCATTCTTGCTAGTTGTAGGTGTCATTGAACACCAACAACGACGTTCCCAGAGAACCCTCCCTAGTCAAAAATCCATGTAATAAAGTTAATAAAGGAAAAATAATACCATGGTCATGGTAGAATTTTGGGGAAAACATACTAGTGTGGTTGTTCATTTGGTTTATTTTGGATAAGGCCAGAAATTGGCAAATGATTTGGAAAGGAAAGAGGCACTAATTTACATTTTATTTATGAATAGAAAGGAAATTAGGAGAAAAGGAAGGTGAAAGGTCATAGGTTGCATGTGAGGAGGAAAATTGAAGAAAATTAGAGGCCACATTGATAAAAAGGCTGATGAGGATCAGTTCATAGCTTTTTTTCTGTTTTATCTTGGAGATCTCTCTCTGTTCTCTCTCTCTCATACTCTTGCACACTTAGATTTTTCTTGTAGCACTCCAACATTGGATCAAGGAAACAAAAGGAAAAAGAAGGGAAAGGGGAAGCAAAGATTAAGCAAGGAAGAATTGCATCAAGCAGCTACATAGATATTACTTTTAGGTATCTATTTGCATGTGTGATTTCCTTGCTAGATTTGGCATGCATGGTACATGCATGTGTGTATTGGGTTCTCTTGTTTTCATTGACATGGGTCTTGCCAGGTGTATCAGGGGATTTCAAACTTTCCTTTCCATTTCTATATAGGCATGATGTGATTGGTTTCTCTTACTTGGTTGAGCTGGATTGTTGGATGATTTCAAAACTAAGTGGGGTGGTCTCAAGAAAAATCACAAGTCATAGGAATCCCCTCACCGATAATGGATGGATACATAGTAAAGCCTGGTTGTGAACACCTTGTTGGGCCTAGGAATTCTTGACTGGTAATAGTGAGACACATGGTAAATCCTATAGGTTAATACCCTCGTTGGACCTAAGAATATCTTGACTGGTAATGGCGGGATACATGGTAAAGTCGATAGGTGTATGCTCTTATTAGGCCCAGGAATCCATTGAATGGTTATGGCAGGATACACGCTAAATCCTAGAGATTATAGATAGACAAATTCCTCACAGTTTTGGTGGAGATATCTAGAGGCATCTATGCTTGTTTAGGGCCTAGTGATCCCTTGACCAGTATATGGTGGTATTACGGTAAATCTTGTATTGTATGTTTGTTGTTTGGGCCTATGAATACCTTGGTGGATTGTGGTAAAGCCTGAGGAATCCTTGATTGGTTTTGTTGTGAGTCCCACATTCATTCTTGGAATATGGCATGGGGGTGATTGGCTGAAAGAAATATTTGGTTAAGCTCAATCCATGGTTGGGTGGTACGTGGAATTCCCAAACCTAGTTTCATTTTGCATATGTTAATACAATACATTTTCCTCTTTTATATTATGCATAAATGTGCTTGTTAGTGTGTGATCTTAATGGTTGTTATATCATTCTTATTCTGTTGATTATATGTTTTTAAAAAGCATGGTTTTATGACAAATCTTAGTCATGGCTTTCATTATGTTTTTTTTAGTACATGAATAAACAATGAATGTATGACCTAATAGATGGTAATGTAGCTAACATGAGAGGGCATCAGACCTTCTTGACAAATATTGGATAAGTATGAAGTCCCTATGCTCAGATGTGTTTATATGACTTGTAGATTACATGTTCATGATGTGTTTGACACAATGATTGTCATGGTCGCTAGGAAATTTCAGGTCAAATCCTTGTTCATGTTTTGCAATAGAGGCCTTGTCATCATGTTATTTATCATTTCTAGAAGTTTCATGAAGTTCTGGGCAGAGGCCTGAGTCCTGGCCCTGGAAAAGTGGCTCATAATCCAGGGTCACTCGCACAAAAATGCATGGAAAATTCAGCATTCGCATGAATGCAGGCTTGTGCATGTCACTGGAGGGCTTCACATGCATGGAGGACTTGTCATCAGTGTGACTAGTGCTCTAGATCAATCAAACAACAAGTTATCTCAAAGGTTGAGCACCTAGAAGGGTTGGTTGGTTCCTGAAGGTCCTGTACCATCTGAGGAAGGTTACATTGGTCTTGTCTTCTCAGTTCCACTTCCTTAAATGTACTTGGGAAGTTGAATCATATCATAGTAACTCTTCTTCCCATATTTACCTCGGTGGACCGGCTAGCTTGGGAAAATGTGGGAGGACATTGTTACACCCTGCTGCCCTAATGTTGTGTAAAATATCTCCTACTATGATCCTTTCCACAAGTCGAACATTGTAAATTATTCCTACCATCACCCTTGTTCAGATCGTTAGACTGGAATCCCTGTCCTTTTTCAACTGAATTGAATTTATTGTATGACATTACATTCTCCTTGTTACATGCATCATTAGGTCTTCCTCGTTTCTTATCCCACTTTCCCTTAATATTTTCATTACCTTTCCAAACCTTCTAAGGTTTCAAATTACACTTAGACTTCTCATAATAATGCTTCAAATTCCTAATAAATTCCTCCAATATTTGAGGCTCATCATACCCAATCTTATCTTTAAATGCTAATGGAAATCCATTAAAAAATATTTGAACCTCTGTCTTCTCAACCTTAACATATGGCACATACCTCAACAACTCCTGAATCTTAGTCAGGTACTCTTCATCTGTCATAAAACCCATATTCAACTCATAAAATTCCTTAGCCTTTCCATCATAATACCTCTCACACAACTACTTCTTTTTGAATAGTCCCTTAAATTCATACCAACTCAACACCTCTACCTTGATTCCTATGACATTCTTCACATCTTCCCACTAGATGTATTCTTTTCCCTTAATATTGAAAATGACTATCCTAGCTTTCATATTCTATGTATAGTCATGCAACTCAAAGAACTTCTTCATCCCAAGCAGCTATGCTTCTGCATCTTCTGGTTTCTTTCGATCTCCATCAATGGTAGGAGGTTTGGCTTTCTTAAAATCATTCAGAAAGTATTGATTCTCATTCCTCCTATAAGGATGATAGTGATGATGACCATGATGTCTATCCAAACCAAAACTAGAATAGAACCCATAACCACTACCTCTCCTGTCAGGTGTATCCATCCATATGTAACCTTTGACTGTGTCATACTTGTCTGACCCATGTCCTCCATGAGACCTACTACCATATGCCCCATTAGTCCTTTCCTCCTATCCATAACTGATATGTGGTTGTCCCTATATCTATAAATCTAATAATATTTGAAGGATCACTGCATTGACCTCCGCTTGCTTTTCAGGTGTCCTGGAAAGTCTTTCTTGTGACTAAATGATTATGTCATTATCTTCTTTACAACTTTTGATCTCTACCTTTAAAATTTTCAACGTATCTGCTATGTTAGGATAGTACTCATCTAATTGTTTCTCACCTTATCTAAAAGGAGATTTATATGAAATGTAAAGAACCACTTTTCTTCTCATCTCTACCCTCATTCTTCCTACAAGCATACCATGTCATATAACCAAATATAAACACAATCAAACATACCTCAGTGAAGTTTAGGGAAGGCTATCTCATTTTCAAAAATCAGTGTAGATTAGCACAATATATTTATATATATATATAACATCAACATACAAATCATCATAACATACCAACATCATCAACCTCTACATGATGAAACAACTGCAACAATGACCATCACAAGAAATAATCAACATGCATGCATGATAAACACATATACCATCATACATGCACACATAAAAATCATATCTACCCTGATGATCCAGATCTTGGGGAGAGGCCCCCGAAATCTAAAAATTGAAATGGACCTTGGGGGGGAGGCCCCAAGATCAGAAAATTTGAAATTCCAAAAGAAAAGAGAGGATAAAACATGGTAAAAAAAATCACAAAGAAACTTTTTATTAAAACTCATAATAATTGTAAAAGCTACATTGTGCTGGACAAGTTGTCCTTTTACAGGTAAATTCCATGGGTGGGTAAATACCATGGGTGAATGAATAAAATGGTTAGATGCCACTTATAATACCATGGGTGGATTACACTTACAATACCATGGGTAGATTCCATTAGGCAATGAATACCATGGGTGGATAAATACCATGGGTGAATGAATACCATGGATAAATTCCATTTTCCATTCAGATCATCCGAGGTCTAGTGCTACAACCTCTCCTTGATACCACCCTGGAACCTCCCCTTCCCATATTTACCCAAATTCACCAGATCGCCATGGTAAACATGAGACAAGTGTCACTATGACCTGACCCAATCTCCTAGTTCTAGTTATGGAAGTGGGGCCTACAAACTGGCCACAAAATGACATCCTACAAATACTACAGATCACCCAAGAGCCGAAGAAACACCCCAGGTGGTCAATCTCTGAATTGTAACCTTGCTTCATTGACATACACCTATAATCTCACCCTTGACACTACCTGCATACATTTGTGAGCCTCCAACCACACTCATAAGCCTTGCTCCACGCAGTTATGACCCTATATCTCCAGTTTCATGTTTGCGGTCTTGAGATCTGAGCCACTTTTATAAGCTAGTCTCCAGACCACTTCCCAAAACTTATTTTAACTTTCTATAATAATATTTTCATAACAAATATGTTAATCATTCAAACTTGAAGGCAAAACTTGACCTAGACCTGGACTGCCTAGAACACACTAGATATTTTGTTAAACACATGGAAAACATGTAAGCTACAAGTCAAGAATGCATATCTAATCATAAAAGTACGATATTCATTTGAGAAGCACCAAGAAGGATCTATTCCCTCTCCATAATGTTGCAACAACACTCGTTGGTCCATATATTCATCAATCATTAGATAACTAAACAATCATGATAAGATCCATAAATAGCATACATCATGTAACTAGCAAATAACCAACAAATATCCAACATATAAACCATGGAAACTTAGCCATAATATCACCAACATAATCAATACAAGTATACATGAATCACAGTAGAATAATAACCCTTATTAATATATGAAAATATCAACCAAGTCAATGACTTCCACGTACCACCTGGCCATAGATTGGGTTGAACCAAATCTCTTTCTCATCTTGTTATCACCCAAAAATTTTCAAAACATCATTGATTCAACTCTGTTTTTGATCATGGTCTAAAATGGGTTTTAAAGTCATTTTAGGAGTTGGTTAAGGGTGGGTTAGAGTTTTTATAAGTTTAAAGGTCATCATTGGATTCAAATAAAGTCTTTAGAGGTCCATTCCATGATCAAATATTAACATTTTCCATCTAGGGGTCAATCCATAAGGTTTTGGGTTAAATTTCTGTGATTAGCCAAGAATCCTCCATTTCATAGTGCCACTAGTTCAAAAAAGAGGATTTTCACTACGAAAGCGTCGCTGCTTTCATAGTGCAAAATGCAGAAAATACACTACAGGTGCTATGAAAACACGGTTTTGTAGCTGTCAACTTCAAAGGTGGTTTTTGAGCAACTGAAAATGAATTTTAGAAATCTGAAACAGGTTTTTCTTCATAACAGACCTAAATATACAAATCTCTCTCATTTTCTTCAAATTCATTAGGAGGTGGGAGCAATTGATAAATTAAAGTGGGCTATGAAACTGTTGTTACTAAACTGTCCTGTACATGACTTTTTAGAAGTCAAATTCAAGTTCATTTTCTGGCCAAATGGAAAACATTTTTGGAATTATAAAAGAGGTTTGTCTTCATCCCAGCCCCATCTACAAAAACCTCTCTCAAATTTCTCACGGATGTTACCAGTTGGGAGATACAAGGATTTCATTGAAGCCCTATTTTCAGAAACAGATTTTTTCCTATTTTACACGTGTTTCAAAGGCAGGTTTTGGACAGGCAGAGATGTGTTTCAAAAAAAAAAAGAGGTTTTTATTAAATAAATAATGGCCTACAAAAACCTCCTTCAGTTTCGCAAAATACATCATGGAGTAGGAGATATAGGCTCTTTCCCAAGACCTATTTTTTAGGAAAAAATAGGAAAAACCAATAGACCAACCTATTGCAAATGAAGAAGAAATGCCTCAAAAAAGCCAAAATGAAGTTAATATATGGTTGCTATGGTTTTTAGATGATGAGATAAGAAATATTTTGAGTTTTGGGGCAATAATACTTTTCACTTAGTAAATTTTTTGACAAAAATGCATACTCAGCAGTTTCGTAGTGCATTTAGTGTAAAAAAGCAGAAAAGCACTACGAAACTGCTGTAGCAGCTTTTCTTGCTCTTTTTCATCAAGTTTTGAAGGGTAAAAAGATGAATAAAGAACTGAAATTGCTAGGGAGGATGTATTAAAGGGTAATCAAGACAATATTGGATGAAAGAAGTCAAAAAACAGAAGTCAAAGAGTGTCAAAGAGGCAAAACATAAACAAATTGCTAGCAGGAAATCAGAGAAAGACAAGAAGCCAAGCAACGACATCAAAAGAAAAAGCAGCTATTTCAGTGACAGAGGACAGCCCAATGATGAAAGGCAACTTGGAGGATATACTTCATGCAATTTATATATAATAATCACCCATTGTGCAAGCTGATTTCATTGAAGTATATAAACACAAACAGAGAAAAACGAAATCAACAAAGAAATTGGAATTTGAAGGTGAGAATGCAGCCTTTGTTTTTCAAGCTAGAAAACCCTTAACCAGTCATGCAAAGAAACTCCAAGAAGATACTAAAGATGTCCCAGTAACTATTGAAGCAGCCAGAGTCCCTAAAGAGGTGGTTGATCTTTCATCACCTATAGTGGAGCATGCAGACAGCAAGATAATGAAGGGAAAAGAACACATGAGAGAGTGTCAATTGTTGGAAGAAAAATTGAAGCTGGCAAACCAAGAGATGGAAATGATGAGAAAGAGGGCCAGAAAGAACAACATTGAAAAGACATAATTCAAGAGAATGAAGATTGTTTGGGAAGGTCAAACAGTTGCTAGGTCAAAGATACCAAGCAGTGCAAAGAAGTTTTTATATGGATAGTTCCAACCATTAAAGAAGAAAAAATTGTTAGAGTGATCAAAACCCATTTGAGAGCCAGTAATAGAAAGATAAGAGGCTAAGTGGAGGATTTGGAGCTACAATTAAAACAATCTCAAGATGAACTAAAGAGAAGAGGTACAAATTCACAAATTCAAAGCAAACTCCAAATGGAAAATGAGGATTAAATTTTATGAAGGTTATGTTTCTAGTTCATATAGCTAATGGTTTTGATAAGGCCAGTGATTTTCTAAAGTTGTGGCACCTTTTTGTTTCAAATTTTGAACAAAATCTGGTTAAAGCTTCTTACACACCAGTTTCATAGCGCATATAGTGCAAAAAGGGTGAAATGCGCTACGAAACTGCTGTAGCAGCTTTTTCACCCTTTCCTTATCAAATTTTGGAGGGAAGATCATGTGTTTTGACTTGAAATTTCTAAGGAATCTATTTCAAGTGAATATCAAAGTAACCCTAAATGAAAGGAAGCTAAATTTTGAAGGAAAATGGGTGAAAATACTGCGCTACGAAAAGCGCTACGAAACTATGCTGCTTTCATAGCGCAAGTTTGTTTTCACTGTTTTGAGAAGTTCAAAGTGGATTTTACATAGCTGGCATGAAGGGATGACTTTGGAAACATGCCAATCATGTTCCTGACATCAATTATCCTCGAATTTATGGGTTAGAAGTGGTCAGAATATCACAAGAAACTTAAATAATCCTAAGCCTAAAAACAAGGGAGCAGTTTCCTAGTTTGCAGGAGATCAACATCATCAGCATTATGGTTATAACAAGTTGGAACTCATCATTAGGATTCGACTTAATGGAAATACAGGTGGCAAATGATGTGATTAAGTTTAGATAAGGTTGTTTTGAGTAGAATCAAAAGAGTTCTAATTCTATTTGTAATAGGACTCTCTGTTAGTTTTACAGCTGTGTTTGTAATAAATACCATGTTTTATGGTTAGAATAAGTGTCAAAGCATGGAAATTTGATGTATCTAGTTGTGGAGAAGCTTATCTCATGATGTAAATGATCTATAAAATATCAAGAAGTCGAAATAGAAAGGGTTGGACATTTGTTAGCAAAAATACTGTGTTTTATTGCAAGTGACTGTGTTCAACTTAATACAGAATTTCTACTTAGACAACTCAAGATTCACGAGGAGTTCTTGTATGTTCTTGTTATGATGGCATCTTTTCAATATTCTATTGAAGTGGTGTTTTCTTATGATACTCAGAATTCATCAATGATGCTCTGACTTCCTTCATAGACAAACTGACTGTGTGTTTCACTGTACTACATGTGTATTCCTTGACTTGAACTCTAAATGCCTTAACTTCCATGCTAGGTAGATTGTTTTGGTTGTGCTGAAGCTATTATGACTCCATAAGCCCAATGTACACTTGCTAATGTGATTTACAACTAGTTTATATCATTTATCTGCTTTTACCCCATATAGAGTTAGCCATCTACATATTTATCAAAAATCATAAACCCTTGAGAGAGCCCTCTCAGGTTGAGGAGGCTAAGCCTCAGCCAAAATATTGGTTTGAAACAGTTACATGAGATTAATTTGATTGGTAGCCTATCAGGTCTGATTTTGTGATAACACATCTAATCACCCTCGCGCCATATTCCAAGCATGAATGTGGGATCATATGGATTAAACCAAAACAAAACCAAATTAGGGCTTCCAGAGGCCAATTTACCTCAACCCTCAACCATAGTGATTCCACCTCTATGATTGGACATCACTAACATCAACCAGATCGGTCTCTACCCAAGTTTTCCAAGGCTCTAGGAACCAGTAACTCAACCCAAAACCTTCCAGGGCTCTAGAGTGTTTGTCCAACCTAGCTCCAGGGAATAGTAACTCAACCCAAGTTGTTATATGTCTTCCAGAGATTTTTTCCAAACCCACACTCATGAGGAACATGAGCACCAACACTAAAACCAAGTGGGAAAACCCAAAATACCATGGATATCGAGGAAATGGCAAGGCAAGACTAAAACCACTATCAATCCAGGTAAATATCCATGCCAATGACAACACATGAATATAAATTCACATGCATATACCATTCATACAAAAATCAGCAAGGAAATGACACATGCAACCTGTTACCTACAAAGAAATCTAGTTGTAATTGTTGATCTAATTGTTCCCTTGTTCTTTCCTACTTTCCTTTTCCTTCTTTATCCAATCCTAGAAAATGCTCAAGTGCTCCAAGAATGCTCCAAGATTTATCTAAGTGTGAGAGAAAAAGAGAATAAAATGAGAGCTCGCAACTAGACTGATAAAAGTTGTGAAATGATCCTCAGAAGCCTTTTTATCATTAAGGCCTCTATTTTCTTCATTTTCCTTCATTTTACCTCTAATTTCCCTTGCATGCAAATTTTTGTCTCTTCACCTTCCTTTTCAGCTATTTTCCTTTATTTCATAAATAAAATTCCAAATATTGTCTCTTTTCCTTTTCCAATTCCTTTTCCAACTTCGCCAATTTCCATAGCTATTAATTAATCACAAGTGATACTTGTCACTATGTTTTTCCCAAAATTTAGCTTGGAATACGTGTCTCATGACTTTGGTGTTATTTTGTTTACATGGAAAATCAACCAGGGGTTATTATAACCTGCAAAGAAATCCTATCAATGGTCCTCCTATATATGTTTTCCTCCCTCGAGTTCCTCCTCCTATTCAGTGTTGTCTAAAACCTCCAATGTATGGATTTATCCCATGTCAATTCAAAAATGAATCTCTAACTCCTAGGAACTTCTTCCTCTTTGAAATTTTGGGTGATACAAACAATATGAGTGGTGACCTTTATCTTTAATAGCGGTGACCTTGGAAGATACTAGAGTTGTGTGTTATCCATATTCTCCACATAATGAGGGAATGAATCACATGAAACTTTTTAAGCTATGGCCTATTGAACCATTCCTTTAGTCCTTCCTCCATAGTAGGTATACACCAAATGTTGTTATAACCCATCCAAAAATCTATGTCATTCTAGGTTTGAACTATGTAAGGTCAACTATTAAAAATATGAGATATGGATTCATCTGCATTTACGCATAGACAGCAAATTTTAGATCTTTCTTTATTCTTTATTTATAGATATTTCCTTGAAGGTAGTTGACACTTTCAGGTGAGCCTCACTACTAATTTTGATTTCTTCAAAGCACAAAATTTCCAAATTTTATGTCTCCGCCATTATTCCTCTCCATCATCAAAATTTAGTGCACCCCCCACCCTCCCATTTCCTAATTTGGCTATGTAATTCCCTCTGTCCTTGTTCCTTTTCCATACTAGTTCATTATAATTATATCTATGTAAATATGACCTCTAAACAATGAGCGATGATGATTTTCCAACGATAATGTTTCCCCTTCTAATCTTATATCACAAGCAGTCATCCATCCTCGACACCATATGTTAGTTTGATCCACATAAACTATTTGATTAATAGTATTCAATCCTTGAGCTCATAAATGAAGGATCAAATTTTCAAGAAAAAGTAAATTTCTATCACAATCCATAATGGAATCTTCCCTAGGCATATTTTACTACCATCACCAACTTTCTATGCTAGGTGTGAACCAAAAATGGAAAATATACAAGTAAGGCCTTCCATTTATTGTAAGCATTTTTAGCTACTTTTGAGGCAATGAAATTAATTTCGATGAGGCCTACAATTTTCATTCCCAATCACATATTTCATTATCCTTTTTCCTCAAAACAACATGTTTTCTCCATTTTCTCCTGATTATCCACCACACTCAGTATGATCAAATTATTTGTTAAAAAAATGTCTTTTTATTTTAAGTTGCAAATTTGATTGCTTTGTTGTGTTTTGGTTGGGTATTATGTATTTTGAAGGACTCACTATGACACCCCTTTTTACCTTTTTGATGATAAGAGGTGTTGTATAATTTTCTAAGAGAAGTCATAAGATGGAGAAGGTTTTCCCAATGATACAAAAACTAAATAATTTCTACAACATCAAGTTGTTCAAACCGAAACAACTATATAAATAGAGACTTTCTGCAATTAAATAATTTGGAAGGAATGAAACCACTACTATAAAAAAAATTCATCAGCAATAGTGTGTTGCAACTTTGTAATTATTTACATTTCACTGTAATTATTCTTTTAAATAATTGCTATAGAATTTTGTTCTATTATTTCAGACCACTCAAGCAATTCGGCTTAAATATAGTTTGAAGGAGGGAATGATGCAAGAGTTAGTTAATTAGTGTTTTTTAATATATACTAAGTATAGGAACTTATTTTTTTAACTAAAAAGTGGTTACCTTCCTTGGTACTACAGGACAAACACTAGAAGTTATAAAAAAATTGTGATAGTTAGGAATTTTTCGTTTAAAAACTAAGAGAAGAAAAATTGTTGGGTTCACTTTTCTAATAATTTTTTAATTACTATTTCTAGAAATATAAGAATTTTTTGATGTTAGTAATATTGTTAAGTTAGTATGTGTCTGTCCCCAATGGGGATGACGAGCACCGTGGTCATTCAGACGCGTGTTCCATGAAAGAGAACATTTGGTGGATGGTAAGAAGGACAGTTACCATGTCATCCCATTACGTATGGTGTACGATGAATTTAATGGTGTTGTGTGTGATGTTTCATTCTTTCTCTTCGGTATTGAGAGTGGGAGAGGGACATGGGTTTATGGTACTCGTCAGGTTCCAGGATTGCTATTATGTTTTGGTAGTTTGGTGGTTTGTTGTTTGTGGCCCGAGCTCTGGTAGTCTAGCAGGTTTCTGTGGCCTTTGGTTAGTCTAGGAATGGTGGAGATTCTATCATTGTCATTTCCTCCACCGAAATGGATTTAAGGTTTCAAATTCCTTGGCTAAGTTGGGAAGTATTGTTCTCAATGTTGTTCATGTGTTGCATGAATATAGAGAGTTCTTTTAACATAAACCTTATGATATTTGATAATTATTGGCAATCATGATTATGCTAATGTGTATATGTGTATATGTGTATACATGTATGTATGTATGTCGTTGTCTAGCAGGTTTGTCAGAGATCATGATTGTTTTATGCTAATGATTATATGTATGCATGTATATATATGTATGTATGTCGTTTTCTAACAGGGTCGTCAAGGATAATTCTTGTGGAGGAATGATTGTTTATGCAAGTGAATGGCATGAAGAGGTTCCTGGTTTATGAGGAATCAAGTGGGAAGAGTAGCCTTGACAGATATATGAGGTCAATATCATGTGGACATGAATTGATATTATGTGATTATACTATGTCTATGTTTTATGTTATGGATAGGTAATGCTGAGGGATACATCAACATAATGAAAATCGTATGATCTGCGACATGTTGGGACAAGCATGGATAAGAAACTAGAATCAAGGTTTCTTGGTAGGGACAATGTGGTCTTAGGATGTGCAGTACTGGTGTTGTGTATATGTAGCATATGTAGTATTGTGTACATATTATGTTGTGTGCATGTTGCATATATAGTTTTGTGTGCATGATTGTATATGTGGTGTTGGGTAACGATGGTGCTATATATATGTTGTGAATTTGGTGCTATGTGCATTTAGTGTAGTGTACATGTTGTATATGCGGTGCGATGCACATATGGTGCAGTTTACAGGTTTTGGATGCGGTGTTGTGTACATATGGTGTGGTGTGCATGATTGTACATGTGGTGTTGCATACATGTGGTGCTATGTACATGTGCTACATGTGGTGTTGTGTACATGTTATGCAGACGCTATTGCGTACGTGTGGTGTTGTGTACACGTTGTATAGGTCATGTGGTGTTGTTCACATGTTGTGCAGGTGGTGTCGTGTATGTATGGTGTTGTGTACACATTGTGTAGGTGGAATTGTGTACAGGTGGTACTATGTACATGTTGTACATGTGATATTGTGTACACGTTGTACATGTTGTACATGTGATATTGTGTACACATTCTACATGTTGTGTTCTGTTTATTTGGTATGGTGTTATAGGTATTATGTATTTGTTGTATCGTGACATGTGTATTCGTGGTATGGTGCAGTGTGTACATATATGTGTTGTGTTGTAAACCAGGTGTAGGTGTATGTGTTTTGTTTTACATTGGGTGTAGGTGTATGTGTCGTGTTGTACAATGGGTGTAGGTGTATGTGTTTTGTTGCACATCGGGTATAGATTTATGTGTCATGTTGTAGATAGGGTGTAGGTGTATGTGTTGTGTTGTACACGAGGTGTAGGCATATGTGTTTCAGGACACTTTGTATGTGTATGTGTTGTACAGTGTGATGGGATAGACAGGTATGGTATTTTCTGGCCCTTGTTGTTGCTATTGAAAGTTGAGGTGGTTTAGTATTTTGATGCCCTTGTTGTTGATATTGAGGGTTGAGGCGGTTTAGTCTTAGGATACCCTTGTTGTTGATATCGAAGTAGGAGGCAGTTTAGTCTCCTGGTTCCCTTTTTTCTTAAAGATAAGGCACTATGTGCTTGCCAAGTTTGGAAACTGATTCAGTGTGTGTACGGAAAGGACAAAGAAAAAAGGAAACAGAAAATGAATCATTTGGAAGATAAGTATTAGTATTTAATTTCAATTTCAATTATGAATGTGATCTATGATTATGGTTTATGATGTATATATGTGATCTATGAGTTTGACTATTATGGTTACGTTTTGGGCTAACCGAATGTGATATGTTTATACATGATGATTTGGTAAAATATCTGATTTGACTTGTTGTGACAGGAATTAAATGGAATTTAAAGTGTACTTTATTGATGGGCCACCAATGAGATATGATTTGAATTGGTTTCAATTCATTTTCATCTAATGGAAATTATGTTCTGTTGGAAATGGCTATGATAATTAGTAGCAGCAATAAAAGGAAATGGAACAGGAATCAATATGTTGGTAAAGCACTTCAGGAGAAGGGCCATTGTGGGAAACTGGTACCCAATAGTGTCCATTGGTTTCCATGAGCATGCTATGACCGATATGATGGTTTTGAGGTAGGGATGTGCCTTGGTTTTTGGACCTTCCGATGTGAGGAAAATTTTCCAAGGGATTGATTGCTAAGGATAGGGGATGTCGGGGAACTTAGAAGGTGATTGAATGCACATAAGGGGGTGGTTGGATTTCCTGAGGGATTGTGTAGCAGAGAAGGGAAGGTCAAGTATGGATTTTTTTTGCCAATAGCATTGCCGTATGGAATTATATGCACATTGGGAGTGTGCCCTAGAAAAATGAGCCGATAATTGTTCACTGAGAGGAAAAGTGGCGCAGTATTGTAGCACTGGACATTGGATGTAGGTTTGATTTTGGCAGTGGATTATGGACTTCCTAGAAAGGAGGCTAATCCTGGTATTAATTTGAGGGTAAAGGTGTGAGCCTCTAGATTGCCTTGTTGCTGATACATGCACTGCATCCTTTTATTTGTTGGTTGAGAAAATGTACATATGTATACATATGTGTATATTATTGTAGATATTGTATCGAGGTGGATTTATAAAGCTCCATAGACAATATGATTATTTTTTGGTTGAAGAAAATGTGCAAAGTATATGTGGTTTCTATTATAAAATATCGCAATGAGTTGTGTTATAGAGCTCCAATAAGCGGTATGGTTTTCATATTGTCATGTTTGTCATGATGATTTTTCTTTGAGCATGATGTTATTGTAAATACTACAATGAGTTGGGTTATAAAGCTCCATAAGCAGTATGTTTATGCTTTTCAGTGGTTTTTCTAGGTTGTAGGTGTCACAGAACACCGAGGAAGGTGTTCCCCTAAGGGGGAGGGGTCTATAACAGCCCTAGGTTAAAATTTCATGCAATAAAATTTAATAAAGACAAAATAAGACCATGGTCAAGGGACACGCATTCCAAGATGAATGTTGGGAAAATCATCTTAGTGTGGTTGTTCATTTTTTTATTATGGCTAAGGAAATTAGAAAGGAAAAGGCAAAGGAAAATGGCATTAATTGGCATTTTATTTATGAAAATAAAGGAAATTAGGAAAAAAGGAAGGTGAAATTTCACAAGTTTCTTGTGAGGAGGAAATTGAAGGAAAATAGAGGAAAATGAAGAAATTAGAGGCATAAATGATAAAAAGGATTCTAAGGATCATTTCACAACATTTTTTCAATTTAGTTTTGGAATTAGTCTCAGAGAGGATAAGAGCACCAAGAAGAGAAGGAAATCAAGCGAGCAAAGGAAGGAAAATAAAGGAAAGCAAATAAAATCAAAGCAAGTATCAAGCAAGAAAAAGTTGGATCAAGCAACTTCAATGGGAATACTTGCATGTAGCAGGTTGCATTTATGATTTCCTAGCTAGTTTTGACATGCATGGTATGTGCATGTTGGTATTTAGTTATTTTTTTGTCACTGGCATGGGTTTTGTCGGGTCAGATAGTGGATTTTAGCCTAGCCTTTCCATTTCTGGATAGTCATGGTGTGATGGGGTTTTTCTCAGTTTGAGCTTTGGATTGTCAGAATATTTTGGATCTGGGTAAGGTGGTCTGAGGAGAATTCCCAAAGGCCTAGGGATCCCTTAACTGGTAATGGCAGGATACAAGGTAAATCCTGAGGGTGGAGACGGGAAAACCAAGCTTGGTTTGGTTTTGTGATCTCGACATTGGTTTAGGTGAGATCATGGTATGGTGAGGGTGGAGGTGGTTTAACCTTTGGATTCCCTTGGTTTTGTTTGGATTGGTTATCCCATGAGATCCCACATTCATTATTGGAATATGGAACGGGGGTGATTGGATGAAAGAAATAATTGATTCATCCAATCTATGGTCGGGTGGTACGTAGAAGTCTCGAACCTAGTTGGATTTTTCCTATGTCTAACTAGAGCTAAGTTTCTCTTACTTTTGAGCAGGAAATGTACTTGTTATTATGTTTCTTAAATTGTTGTTATATAAGTTTTATTTATCTGGTTATATGTTGGTTATAAGCATGGTTATATGATAGTTCTCATTCATGGCTCTTTTCATGTTTTTATTTTTAACTAAATGAATAATGAATGCAAGACCTAATTGGTGTTATAACAACTAATGTGAGAAGGGAGTAACCCTTCTTGTTATACCTCAGATAAGTTTTCAGTCCCCTATTTTCAAACTTGTATTAATGACCTGTAAGTTGCATATTTACCAAGTTTTTGATGAAATTTCAGTCTCGGTTGGGAAGGCCGGATCAATTCATGGTTTTAGTTTGTTATCAAAGGCATTATCTTTATGCTTGTTATGAGTTTTGAAAGTTTCATAGAGTTATAGGAAGAGGCTAAGCCTTAGCCCTAGAAAATAGCATTAAATCTCCTAGTAGTTGGCATAACACTGGAAGAAAAAGGCTACAGTCTCACTCATGAAGGCTCGTGGGAGCGAATATGGGTCTTAGTCACTTGGTGGGCTTGGTAAGGGAGCGACTGGGACTCCAGTTCAGCAAAAACATGAGTTGTCTTAGGGGCAAAGGTCCAGGAAGGGTGGGTCATCCCTTGGGGGCCCTGTGGTATCAGAAAGAGGTCAATAAGGTCGCGTTGCATCGAATCCATTTCCTTAAGGTCATCAAGGAGGTTGAGTCATGTCTTAGTAACCCTCACCTCATGTTTACCTCGAGTAAGCCTATGAAAGTGGGTAGATGTGAGAGGAGGCGTGTTACAAAATACATGATTACTTGTTTGTTGAATATATC
Source organism: Pinus albicaulis (assembly GCA_034641835.2). Classification (NCBI taxonomy): domain Eukaryota; kingdom Viridiplantae; phylum Streptophyta; class Pinopsida; order Pinales; family Pinaceae; genus Pinus; species Pinus albicaulis. The sequence goes on from CM076584.1 coordinate 1,151,602,851, forward strand.
ACATTCAATCCAATGAGGAAATCAATAGTTGACATAAAGTGGTTGTCAAATCCCATGTTTTTGTAGACAATAGAAAATATAAAAATACTAAAGAATATTTTTATCCCTTTGTTTTCAGACTTTTTAATTCCATGGGAAAACTTTTGAATAGAGAAATTTTTATTGTATGTAAAAAATTAGACAAATACAAAGAAGAAGCATGAGAGAATTGAAAAAAAATCACCCAACCATGAATTAACCTTTATTTCTTCTTGTTTTTTGGTTTTTTTCTCTGTAAGCAATGGGAATTGTGAGTGGAGCTTTCTCTTTTGTGAACTCGGTAGAGTTTGGACAAGTTGGTGGGTAGCTGAACATTATTGAGAAGTCCAAAAGACGAGAATGGGTATCGTCAGGAGATAGAGATGAGGTTGGCCAACTTCACTGCAGTGCTAGGGTTAAGGGAACTGCAACTCTGCAACTTCATTTCTGAAGAAAGACCCCCAAATTTAACACTACCTTGTCCTTTCTAAGATTAGACTCTTATGGAGATCTGAAAATGTATACCTACTCACCCGATATCGAATTGAATACCTTGGATGTTACATACCAATGGTTTGGTTTTTGGCGAGGAGTGCCTCAGTGTGCTCTTTCGAGGAAATGCAGAGAAAATGTAAAGGATTTGGGTAATTTGGGTCAATGTGTGGCCTTCCCTAAAATAAATGGCTTCAAAGGCTTGTCTACTAGCTACTTTCCCCCCTCCATTCTTAATTGTAAAGTGGCATCTTCCAAATCTTCTATTTATTTCTATAAGCTCGTGGGAGCTAATCATTTCTCCAGAAAATATGTGAATACAAGTTGAACTGGAAAACCAAATTCGGAAGAGTGCAGGAGGAGGTGCTTGAAAAATTGTACTTGCATGACATCATTCAAATTGGGAGAGCTTTTTATCACACCCAGAATATGGGTGCTCTCAACCATATTGGGGATATCACACACCTCACATTCATTAAGACTATTAACAAGGTTTAAGGGTTCAATCACCTACCTTCCAATGCGCTTTGATGACTATTTATTTGGTCGATGGTTTTTAATAAGATACAATAAGAGGAAAAAAAGTTAATGATCATGTGCCCAAAAAGGTGGTTGATCATGTACCCTGGTGAAATTTGTATTGCATAAATATTTTAGTGTTTTTGGTTTTTAATACAAGACAAAAAGTCGTTGATCGGAAAAATGAATTTGGAAGAGTGTAGGAGGAGGTTTTTGAATGATTTCATTCTTCTATTTGGAAGAGTCATATGTGTGCTTTCACACCAGGACTGTGGTTACTCTCAACCAGCTTGGGAATTGAAAACATCTTGCATTCGTTAAGATTTTTAAGAAGGTTTAATGGTCCAATCACCTGTCTTTGACCAATGCCATTAGACGACTATTTTTCTGGTCATTGGTTTTTAATATGATAGAATAAGAGGGAAAACAAAGTGGTTGATCATGCGCCCTTGTGCAAGTTTTATTGCATAAATCTTTTAACTGTCATTGGTTTTTAATACAAGACATAAATTCATTGATCATGGGCCCTGGTGCAAGGTTGTATCAAACAAATATTTTAGTTTAATCCAGTACAAACTATTACCAGGTGTGTAATTGTTTTGTTTTAGTTGAAAGAAGTATATATTGCAATACATTTTACTTGTATAATCGTGTTGATAAGGATTTTCCATACTGTATTATTAAATGAAATTAATGTGATATTTAACTAATAATGTTATAAGGAAATAAATAAATTAATGATGGGTTTATTGAATATGTGTTTTTTAAATTAAATATTATTTTAATTTTAAATTTTATTTAGGATAATGTAGTGCCTCTAGTAAAATCAATTTTACAAAAGACTTTTATGATTTTATAAGTTTGACATTTGGTTGAAAAGTTAAAAAGTGAAAACTGAACATTTTATGAGCGTTAGGAGAGAAACTCCAAGAATCAATTTTTTTTTTAATTAAGAGAAACCATGGATATATACAAGGAAAGAGAGACTATTGGATTCATCTTCCGATGCCTCTTTATCTTCCAATTTCCTTCATTTTTTATTTACAATATTTACATGGATTTTCCTAATCCTAAATATTATGTGCCAACAATCCCCCCCTTAACCTAAAGGGATATTGGTGAGTCCAAACATCATTCTAAATCTTTCAAATTTTCTCTTCCAAGCACTTTGGTGAAGAAGTCTGCAATCTGCTCATTTGTGGAACAATGTAGGTGGATTGTCTTGGCCTCAACATGATGTTGAATCAGAAGACAGTTTGTATTAATGTGCTTGGTTCGATCATGGAACTTTGGGTTCTTAGCCAACTTTATTGCAAAAGTGTTGTCAATCAAAAAAGGAGTTGAATGTGCTTGTTTCTCTTACAAATCTTCGAAAAAAATATTAAGCCACAAAATTTCCTTCATTGTTGCCACATATTCTGCCTTAGTTGTGGAATATGCTAGAAATGATTATTTGTGTGACCTCTAGGAGACAACTCTTGATCCGAGACTCATTAAATAACTTGAATTAGATACTCTAGTTTCTTTATCTCCATCAAAATATGAATCAGCATATCCAATAAAGCTGATGTCATCCACTTGTGTATTCTTGAGTCCAAAGTTTTAAGTTCCCTTCAAGTATTTTAGAACTCTTTTTACAACATACCAATGACCCTCACAAGGCTTTTGCATACACCTGGAGATGATTCCAACAACAAATTAAATGGTTGGTCTGGTAGTACTCAGGTAGTTGAGACTTCCTACGAGTCGTATATACTTCGTTGCATCCTAAAATTATTTTCCTTTAGTGGATATGGGATTTTAACTTTGTTCCATTGGAGTAATCAAAGGATTGCACTCAACCATGACAAACTTGTTCAACGGACCTCCAATGTACTTCTTCTGAGAGATTAATATAAACTTCAGATGTTGGGATACTTCAATACCAAGATAGTAGTGAACATATCCCAAATGTTTCATTTCAAAACATTTCCTCGATTCTTTCTTTATGTATGAAATCTAAGTCTCATTTTTCCCTTTCATTAGAAGATCATCTACATAAACCAAAAGATATGTAATTTTTTTTACAAATTTATTGACAAACAAAGTTGCATTATCAAGATCATAATGTTTGAAATTGATTTTCAGAAGATTCTCAATCAATTTCTCGTACCACGCTCACAGTGCTTGTTTGAGGCCATATATGGATTTGAATGACTTGCATACTTTGTGTTTCTGACCCAGAACAACAAATCCTTTTTTTTGGGACATAAAACCATTCTCTTTCGTATCTCTATTCAAGAAAGTAGTTTTTATAGCCATTTGATGGACTTTCCAACCATTCTGAGCTTCCAAGTCAAAGAGAGTCCAAATGGTAGATCATTTTTTTGTGGGGACAAATTCTCCTCATAATCGACCCCTTACTTTTGTGCAAAACCTTTTTCCACAAGCCTATATTTATGCTTCTCAAGTGAGCCATACACTTTCTACTTGTATTTGAAGACCCACTTGCAACCTATTAGTTTGGTTCCCAATGGAGGATTAACTAGCTTCCAAGTGCCCGATTCTTTCCATTCATCATGAGAAGCATATTCTTTAAGGGAATTTGGTTCAAAATCTGTAGACAAATTTAGTTCACAATCATATGAAACATCCATATCAATAGGTGAACCAGACTCGTCTATATCACCTCCTTTCTGTCTAACAGGGCTTCTTGTCTATGTCTTTCCAGCCTCATCTTGATGAACACTTTCAAGTGTATTTGTGATCCACTTTGAAGGAACTTTATGAGATGGCCCAGGCTGCTTAGTTGACTAAGATGGGTTTGAATCAAGATTTAGCCTCCTAATTCTTTAAATCAAAGCACTCAAAGTGACTTCTTGATCAGTGGTTGGAGCTTCAGGAGGGGGAGAGAGTGCTTAGAAAGGAGATTCCATAGATTGATCCAGTATAGGGATCCCCCCTTAAAGATGTGGAATCGCATTATAAAACTCTTGAAAAAAAAAATGCCCAAATATGTCCAAGTGATCAATCTATCGCTTCATAACATTGTAAGACTTTGAAGATTCAAGAAATATCACATCTCTAAATATTACAAACTTGTTATTAAGCTCATAATAGAGATGGTATGCTTTGGAGGTATCTGAGTACCCCAAGAAGATACATTTTCAACTCTTGCATCAAGTTTGTTTCTTTGTTCCTTAGGTATCAAGGCATAACAGGTGGAACCAAAAACCCTAAGATGCCTCACCGAAGAAATGTGGCCATACCACATTTCGTAGGGAGTCTTGTTTTTTATAGCATGATATGGACACCTATTATTTATATACACAACACATAAAACTAAATCGACCCAAAACATCAACTTAAAATTCTTGAAAAACATCATCAAACGTACCATATTTAATATTGTCTTATTCATTGATCAACGACTCAATTTTGTTGGGGATTATAAGGTTGTTGGGTTTGTGTTATATTATTTACATGACTAGCCACACCCATTGGGGGGGGGAGGTCACAGGGGGGGTGGCAACCCCCCTTGTCGTCCCCCATGTTCGTTGCGTCAGGCATAGCATGGGGGTCACATAGGGGGTGGAAACCCCCTTTTTCGGGGGGTTTTTAGGGGGCATACCACCGCCTACACAGGTTCTCGAGCAGTGCCCCAGGAAAAAAAAATTGGACCTTATAATAGGTGGGCAAACCTAACTATGGTTTTTTGCATGGGTTTTGCACATGGTTTGGGCATGATGGTTTTCTGCCCATGGTATTTTGTAGATCCGGTCAAGGGAACTATGGTTATGTTCTAATCCAGGGTTAATAGATTGGGGTTTTATGAATGATTCGGCATTTATATATATGTATTGTAACATTGAAAGGAAAATAATGAAAAATCAATCTGGTTGTCTCAGTTTTGGGATCCAAGGGAAAATCTTTGTGTATAATTTTTTTATGTTCTCTCCATTGTTTATTTTTCTGTTGTAAGAATTTGTTTGTAGAGAATTTTTGTATAGGGTTAAAACCTACATTTTGTATCAGATTATTTTCGACTTCAAGAGGACGCCTATGTTGTTGAGGGGTTTTTCTCGGGCCTGCAGTAGACCTTGTTTGGTGGGAGATCTGCGGGATCGATTCTTGTGGTGAAATAATATGGCGAACCATGGAAAGATAGAGATCGAGAATTTAATGGTCATATGTTGTAGTTGTGGAAGCTCAAGGTGGAGGATCTGTTGGTGGATAAATATCAGTGGATTGTGGTAGATCTGGGTACTAAACCAATGACAATGTCAAATAAATACTTGGAAAAGTTGGATCGGAAAGAAATAGCGCAGTACAATTGTGTATCTCAGATTCAGTATTGTTGAATGTATCAGGTGAAGCTAGGGAAAATGCTTTGTGGGAAAAGTTAGGGACTTTGTACCAATCTAAGTCTTTGGTGAGCAAAATTTTCCTATGGAAAAAGTTGTATAACCTAAGGATGAAGGATGGAGACTCGGTGACACAGAATTTGAACGCCTTTAATACAGTGGTAAGCCAGTTGTTATTTGTTGATATAAAAATTTCAAATGAAGATAAGTGCATGTATTTGTTGTGTTCTCTACCAGAACCTTGAGATAGTCTGGTTTTTGCAATAGGTAGAAATACAACTACCTTGAAGTTTGGTGAAATAGTCTCATCCTTGTTGTCAGAGGAGATGAGACATAAAAATATGGAGAGCCAGAATGGATATTCCTTGTCTGTACGAGGACAGTCCCATAAAAAAATATAAAATATAAATATAAAATCCTCAAGTAGAAGATCTAAATATAGAGGGAGATCTAAATATCCAGTAAAACCTGTAAATGTGTGATGAAAATGTGAAAAGGAAGGGCACTTCAAAAAGGATTGTAGATATAAGTCTCCTGAGAAAGGAAAGGGATCTGATGATGCTCCTTCTATAGAGGCAAAATCCACCTCAAATGAAGGTGGGGATGTGTACTTGACTTCTTATTCAAGTACACAGGTAGATCATGAATCATGGTTGATTGACTCAAGTGCACCTATTCACTTAACTCCACATAGGAAGTGGTTCTGCGAGTATGGCGATGTCTTCCTAGGGGATGATAGGAAGTCCAAAATTGTCGAAAGTGGAAAATTCAAGCTAAATTTTCAAGGTGGAAGGATTAGAACACTTCTTGGTGTTCTGCATATTCCCATATTGGCCAGAAATCTTATTTTTGTAAGCAAGATGGATGATGCAGGTGTAAAAACAGTGTTCGAGAAGGATACTTGTAAAATGGTTCGGGGAACACTGGTATTGATGTAGGGAGTTAGGATTGGAACTTTGTACAAGATTTTGGATAGGATTGTTATTGATGGTTGTAGTAGTTATGTGGTTCCTGAAAGTGGAGCAGAAAACCTAGTGGCCTTTGGAGAAAATACCATGTTATCGCATCAAAGGCTTGGACATATTAGAGAGAGAATGGCCTTTGAATACTTCATGGTAATGGTATGGTAGAAGGCATGTCTAATTTCTCTATGAATTTTGATTTATTTGAACATTGTGTATATGGGAAGAAAAATTGGGTGAGTTTCCCCTCTGGTGCTAAGAGGGGAAAAGGGATATTAGAGCTTGTGCATAGTGATGTCTTTGGACATGTGTCGATTCCACCATTAGTTAATTTTGTGTACTATGTATCATTTATAGATGAATTCTTAAGGAATACGTGGATATATTTCCTCAGGAAGAAATATGAAGCCTTTGATAGATTTAAATAATTTAAGGCTCTGGTGGAAAATCAGACAGAGAAGAAGATCAAGGTGTTGAGGATAGATAATGGTGGAGAGTTCTACAAGAAGGAATTTGAATATTTTTGTAAGAATTGTGGTATATCATGGTATAAGACTACTCCATACACACCTCAACAAAATGGAGTTGCAGAAATAATGAACAGGACATTGATGGAAAAGGCAAGAAGCATGCTTAGTGGTGTCGAGCCAGAACAAGAATTCTAGGGAGAGGTGGTGGAGACTGCATGTTACCTAGTTAATAGATCACCTTCATTAGTGTTGGAGGATACGACTCCACATGAAGTATGGACTGGTAAGAAACCCTCTCTTTCATATTTGATGGTATTTGGATGTGATGCAAATGTACATGTTCCAAAGGAGAAAAGAACCAAGATGGATAGTAAATCTGAAAGGTGCATATTTATTGGGTATAAGGATAGTTTAAAAGGTTATAAGCTTTGGAACCCAAAATAAGGAAGGTTGTGTATAGCCGAGATGTGGTGTTTAGAGAGGTGAAATATGTTATTAAACATGAATTCCTACCAAAGGAACCTGAGAAGATAGAATTTGATCTAAAGGAGGAATAATCACACTCTACAACAGAATAGGAATCATAAGAGGAAGAGCCACAAACTCCAGTTTTTAGAAGATTAGTTCGAGAGAGAAGGAAGCCAAAAACGTATAGTACATCTTCTTTCTGTTCAGATTTTCTTTATCTATCATTGATAATGATCCCAGAACAGTTAGGGAGTCATTAGATTCATAGGATGGAAAACTTTGGAAATAGACCATGGTTGATGAAACGACATATTTGGACAAAAATGAGGCTTGGGATCTGGTGGAGTTGTCGGCTGGAAGGAAACCCATTGGAAGAAAATGGGTGTTTAAGAAAAATATGAATGCAGAAGGAAAGGGGTAGAAATACAAAGCTTGGTTGGTAGCAAAAGGTTTTTCCTAGGCGCTAAGAACTGATTTTGGTGACATTTTTTCTCCTATTGCCAAGTTAGCTTCTATTAGATTACTTTTATCTGATGTTGTTGCTTTTGATTTTGAGGTAGAACAAATGGATGTGAAGACAACATTTTTTCACGGGGACGTGGAAGAAGAGATCTACATGAATCAACCTAAAGGATTTGTAATGAAGGGTAAGAAAGAACTAGTATGAAGGTTAAAAACCATAGGTAGGTCCACCCACCCTACAGCAAGGGGATCACAGGGGGGTAGCATCCCCCCCTGTCAGGGGATTTGCAAGGGGTTCGTAGCCCCCCTACACGGGTCCAAGGAAGCGCCTCGAGATTTTTTTTTTACCCTATAATAGGTGGGGAGACATAGCTATGGTTTTTTGCATGTGTTTTGAACATGGTTTTGGGCATGATGGTTTTCTTCCCATGGGATTTTGTAGATCTAGTCAAGGGAAATATGGTTATGTTCTAATCTAGGGTTAACGGATTGGGGTTTTATTAATGCTTTGGCATGTCTATATACGTACTGTAACATTGAAAGGAAAATAATGAAAAATCAATATAGTATTCTCGGTTTTGGGATCCAAGGGAAAATATTTGTGTATATTTGTTTTATGTCCTCGCCATTGTTTATTTTTCTGTTTTAAGAATTCATTTGCAACTAATTTATAATAGGGTTAAAACCTACAAAGGCATGGTTGTTTGATGTTTGATCCCATCACGACGAAGATAGTTTTCAAAATATTTTGAAGTATATTATTTTCCATTATCGATACGAATAGAGCCAATATGGGAGTGTGCATCATTTTCAATCCATGCATGAAAGTTCTTCAACGTTTCAAAAGCTTCATATTTGTTCTTCAATAAGTAAAACCCAAAAAAATTTGGTGTAGTCATCAATAAATGTCTTCATATATTTATTACCAATTGCAGAAGGAACAGGAATTGGGCCACATAAATCAGAATGAATGGATTCAATTTTTATATGTGCTTTGGAATGAGAATCATGAAATGATTATTTGTTGTACTTTCCTAAGATATAAGAATCATATTTCTTAAGTTTCCTAGGAATTGTAGGTAAATAAATAACACCATTTTTCTTCAACAAATAAAGGCTCTTATAGTTCAAATGTACAAATCTAGTAGTCCATAAAATACTTGATGGAAGTGTACCTTCATCATAATGGGAACTGTATGAAAATTTGTATCCACGAGTAGAGGTTTCTTGTAGCTTTAGAATTCTATCTTCTTCTATCCTAGCCATGGAAAGTGAGTTGTCCAATGCTTTTCTGACCTCAACCTTTCCATCAAATATGTGGATGGAGTGTCCTTGTTGATGAATGTGAACCAAGGATAACAAGTTTCTCCTCAACTCTGAGAGGTAGAGTACATCATGTAGAAGAAATTCTGAAATACCAGGCAATTTGAGCGTGATGGTGGCAAGCCCTGATGGCTTGCATTTTGATTATCTTCAAAGTAGACAACTCCATCAACATTATTTGTAAATTCTTCAAAGAATTCTATTATAAAATTCATGTTGAAATTTTCTCCTGAATCAAGCAACCAAGCATATTTCCATGAATAAAATGAAGCATTAAATAAGCATTCAGTTACTCAAATGTTGCAAAGTGCCAAAACATAATGAGCGGACTCAGGTGCTTTTCCTTTCCCTTTATATAATGATTTTCTTCATATCTTTCATGTCTAATATTGTCCTAGATGGCTTACATGTGGAAGCATCATGACCATTTCCATTACACCATATGCAATGAAGATCAAAACTTTATTCTTGTAAATATTTTCCCCTCCTGCCTCTAAAATTTTTCTTTCCTCGTCCTCTTTAGCCACATGTTCTTATAGAAGAATATTTTTCCTGGTTCTTCTTTTTTTGTGCAAAGATCACAACTTCTTCAGGAGACTAATCAACTATATTTTTCTTCCAAAAATATTTCTCTCTTTCAACAAACTTGTCCACGAGTGAGTCAAAATAAATATTTGAGAGTTTGTCACTTGCTTGTAATGACTCAAGATAATAGGAATAAGTGGGATACAATGTCTTGACAAAATCAGTGAGAGGAACATCTATTTCAACACTAGTGGATTTTATGCCATGCATAATGGATATTGTTTCAAAGGCTAAGGCAAGGGGATAATCATCCTTCAATTCTAAATTAAACAGTTTGATCATCAATTGAACAACTTCTACCTCTAAGTGTGAGTCATATAATTATTTCAGCTCCTTTAAAGCAGCAAAAGCATCTATAAAAGGATTAATATGATGACTCACCTCTTCATTGATTGTTGTTGAAATCAAGGCATAGGCATTGTTGTTCTTGTTCTCCCATATGGAAATCTCCTTGTCAAAAGTGGGATTCTGAGGAGGCTTTCTTCCTTCTCTGTGACAAACTCCTTTCCACAATTCATTGAAAATCAAAGTGTTCTTTATCTTACCAAACCACTCATGGTAGTTATGTTTTCCAGTGAGAACTACTCCCATTATGGAGATGAGTGAATGCATCATATAATCTGATCTGGACTCAAAATAATTATAATACTAGCAAAAAAAAATTGATGTCTTTGGTAATTTGTATACAACTATGTCTTCAAAAAATACCAAATTCAGTTTCATACCATTACATAATATATTATGATTCAAACTTATAAAGATTTGGAACATTAGCCACCACATATATATGGTACTATTCATACCCAACGCATATGAATAACCATATGCCATAAAAATTTAACGCACCGCATAAAATATATATAAGCCATCATAAATGTTTGCAGCCTTCAAATGTATGTCCATACAAATTCCAAGGGAGAATTATTGCATACAACCTTCATTCACGGTGATTTATAAAATCACACATAAACATATGCAAACAACTTGAAAGGGAAATTATATGAAAAAAAAATTTAATTAAAACTTCAACAAAGCACATGGTTTTCAACAATTAACACATATTTTCCTACATACATAGCATTTTCGGTTTTTGGCCCTCAAAAATCTAGTTCAAACGCACAACTCACAATTTGTACCCACGGTGATTGAACTTACGACCGGAGGAACAACGCAACATATACGAACAATATATTATACTATGAGTTTAACGCACATGATGATGGTACCAACACATACCATGATATTATACAAGGATTTTAATGCACCAGACTCTACACCATTCTTCAACCCCACAAACACAGAATATGAGACTTCAATGCACATTGTTAAGCTCTTACAATTCAAAATTTTCAATGCAGGTATAATACGACCCCTTCAACATCAGGATAGTATTCATAACCATGGCATATAGGTTAACGTCGAGTTTAACACACTCAAGGCAAAGAGAGGTCTCGATCAACACATTCAATCAACAAGGCACAAGATTTTACAGAGATGGTAGTCTGCAAAAATGTAGAACGAAGGCAGGAAGGAGTTACAGAATAGGGAAAACTAAAAATGAGGTTGGCTCTGATACCATGTTAGGCCAGGATTGTAACTCCACGAATCAATTTTTTTTTTGCATTAATAGAAACCATGGATATATACAAGGAGAGAGAGACTATTGGGATTCATCTTCCAATATCTCTTCATTTTCCTATTTATTTTATTTTTTATTTACAATATTTACATGGATTTTCCTAATCCCAAAGATTAGGTGTCAACAATGGGATTGTAAATATTTATTTATGTTAATAAAATATAATGTTTTTATTTATTATTATTTTTAGAAATACAACATAAACCACCACGTGAGAGGTTAAACTCCTAACTAGCAAGAAATAGTTAGAATCAGTTATGGTCTAAGAAAGGATGGGAAATAGAGAACAATGGAAAACCCTCCATCTTGCCAAGGGGGGGTGACCCTTTTTGGTTGATATGACAACCAGAGCTAACATGACTAAAGGTAAATTTAATGGGTGGAAGTTGTTTAAAAAAAAGGATTGTCAGAGATAAAGGTAGTCTGAATTTAAAGAAATAAGGTATTAGTGGGAGACAAAGACTTGGCATGTGCCCAAATTTAGCAGGACAACGCTTGGGATTGAGGAGGTGTAAATATGTGGAAGATTTTTTTATTAATTTCCTATTAGGAAAGGATTCTAGAGCTCGGGGAGAACTACTAAGATTGTAATTCTATAGTTGGGGGGAACATGGAAACTTTTATTTTATGTAGAAATTATATAAACATATGTATATCAATGGATTCAATCTAATCAAGCAATGTAATAAAGCTAAATACTAAATCCTTCTACAAATCAATTGCGGAAAATTAACACAAACACCAATCACATGAAGTAAAGAAAGAATCAAATCAAACCACAACACAGATAATTTCCTAGGGAGAGCTTGCTGCTCAAAACCCCTCTATCATATATTGTATATTCCACAAGGAATCATGAAACAATTACAATGCACTCTTCTCACAAGAGTCTCTTGCATTCTGCCTATCATCTCACACTGATCCAGACAAAATCAGGCCAACACTTATCCAATTCTCAGCCTGTCTTCAACCTGCCTTTCTCACACAATTCCTAATGAATGCAATACCTATAAATTAGGAATTTCAACCTTCCTCAACTGCGTTGAGTATCATGGGCATCCTGTGGTGTTTTAATTGCATCTGGGCAGCCTCCTAATATCACAACTGATAGTTAACTTCCCTTTAACCTTTGTCTCAACTGGGTCTCCACTAGAACTGACATGCATGAAAATATTAATATTAAATCATCAGTTGCATGGCAGATCACTATATGTGAATTAAACATGATTTAATTCACTTGATATCTTACTAGTGACACAAACAGTTACAACTAGTTCAATTGACTCTATATTAGGGGAATTTTGAGGTCTAAAATGGGCCTCCTAAGAGAAATGTACAACCAAAATAAAATTTATAAGAACCAATAGGATTCAATATGACTTTGTCAACCATGGGGGATGATTCACCATTTTTTAAGTAAAAGGGTAAAAAGATTAAAAAATAATAAAATAATAAAACTACTTTTTCAACTCGTATTTTCAACTTATCTCGCAAAGTTTTTACTCAAATTTCTGGTGGGAGTACTCGTTGGATGAAAAATTTAATTCCTCATCCAAGGAGTACCCACGTTGCATACTTTCGAGGGAGCCTGCTATGCGAAAAATGAGAATTACATGAAAAAACATGATTGCAATCACGTTTTTCATGTATTTCTCATTTTTCGTGTAGCAGGGTCAATCGAAAGTACGCAATATGGGTACTCCTTGGATGGGGAATTAAATTTTTCATCCAAGGAGTACTCCCACTCGAAATTTGAGTAAAAAATTTGGGAGATAAGTTGAAAATACGAGTTGAAAAATTAGTTTTTTCTTTTATCCCTTTAAAATTTGATGATGTCATCAAATCTTATTTTATTATTTTATAATTTCCTTAGGAGGCCCATTTTAGACCTCAAAATTCCCCTAATGAACTCACCTAACTGAGTTAACTGATTACACATGCATTAAACTAATGCACCAACTGCAATTCGAACTCCATAACTAATAGAATTACTTTGCATGCCTCACCAACCACCCTCAACTTGGAATACATGAGCTAACTGAGTTTATCACACTTAGTTAACTGTTACAAGTGATCATGAGATAATAATACATTTTATTTTCCAATTTAATTAAGGGATAATTAAATTTGACACATATCCAATTTATTAAATAAATTGAATTTCACACTAATGTATCACTAGGACCCATCACTACACGGCTTGTGGTCCCACACTAGTGTAGGCACTGTCATGTTGCTTCCGGATGCCAATTTCATTGTTTCTTGTTTCAAACTTCAACACTCCCTCTCAACAAGAGATGAATGTCCTTGCATGTGACATTCAACTCTTGCATGCGACACTTCTCTAGTGTTGTTAGCACATGCAACTCTTGCATGCAACACTTCTCTAGTGTTTCTCGCACATGCAACTTTTTCATGCAACACTTCTCTAGTGTTTCTCGCACATGCAATTCTTGCATGCAACACTTCTGAAACTGAATAGCCTCCAAACAACTGAATCAGTATAATGCATTTGTCATCAGAGTCTTCTGACTGCTGCTAGCTATTGCACATGTCCATTGGACTCTCTGCGTTGTTGACATATGCATCCATGCACTCTACACTGCTACCAACTCTGATCTGCGCTCCAATATTTTACACTTGTCACTCTAATTTCTATCCTTCTGACCTCTGACTGCATCAATCTAACTTATCCTCCTACTGTTGTACTATGGGATCCTCATAGCTAGGTTCGATCCATGAGATGCAACATCTCTAGGACCTTGCCCAAATTTCTTCTTGGGATTAGTTTTGCACATCACCCCACCTCACACCTGGAGGTATAGCTGCATGTACTCCCTTTGCCCATCTGGCTCAAAATTTCTCTTCTTGAGTGGTTTCTACCACTCCATGATCCTTTGCATCTGGCTGCTCCGTATCTTGAGGTTCATTCTTTGGAACCAAGAGTTCCTCATCTGCATGCAAATCCAGGTCCCTCTCAAGGGACAATTTCATGGCTTTCTCACACTTCCACATGGTATATCCCTTGCATGTGTCTATCTTCACAAGAGTACCCTTTGGAAGCCTCGTATAAATCTAATGCATGACCTTCAAAGCTCCATGTTGTAACTCACCCTCATCCCAGCTCACCACTTTGTCTGCTTTACCCATCAATGATGTGCAATCATCTACATCAAGTTTATAGAGATTCTTCACATGAATCCCAATCTTCTTGGATTGTCCTGATGCTTTGTGCCGAAGGAAATATTTTCCTTCACTAAAAACAACATCATATCCTCTATCTTCCAACATTGCGACTAAAACTAATTTTTTCTTCAAGCTTGGCACGTGCATTACATATTTTAATAAGAAGTTTTTACCTGACTGTCTCTAGAAAGTAACTGTACCAATCCTGGTAGTGTTATACCTTTCGTCGTCACCCATTTCGATATGCATCTGGAAGTCCCTCTCCTCCAATCTGCTGAAAATTTCTTTGTCTCCCGTTATGTGGAAAGATGCACCATTATCCAAGTACCACCCTGATCCCATTGCACTTGACACCATGCATGGGATTAGTGAGAATTCCAACTCAAATTGCGAGGCCAAAGCCTCACCAGTTGCAGATCCTGAAGCCTTCTTGTTCTTCTTCTTTTGTGGAAAATTAGTGGCATAATGTCCATGCTCGTGACAGTGAAAACACTTCACTATGGACATGTCACACTCCTTGCCTTCTTCATCAGTCTCAGATTTGGAATAGGATTTTTTTTCCTTCCCCTTCTTCGCCTTACTAGCCAAGGTGAAATTTTCTTCATCATCTTCCTTAGATGAAGATCCATCCCTGGTATTCCGCCGGAATTCTTCTTGCACCAAATCTGACCAAAGTCATTCCCAATCTGGCATATTTTCCCTCCCATTGACAGAGTCCTGATAAATATTCCAACTCTTGGGAATTCCTAGAAGAGCTAGGCTCACCAAATCATCATTCGCGACAGTAATTCCTACATTCCCAAGCTCATCCCAACATTGGACAAAATTTGTTAAGTATACTGGAATAGTGACGCCTTTCTCCATTTTGATTTTCCTGAGCGTGTCCTTCAGTGCCAATTTCCTATGATCATTGTTGCTCTGAAAAATATCTATCAAAGCCTTCCACATTTCATATGGTGTTTCTTTTTCACAGAGACTTGATACAATGTGGTCTCATACTCCCTCCGGTAAGATCCTCCTCGCCCTTACAACCTTCTTTTGCCAAGCATATGCAACAGCAGGTTTGGGAACATCATTGTCAATGAATTATTTCAACCCATTGTCCTCAAGTACTGCCTCCATCCTATCTTTCCAAGAAATATAGTTAGAGTTGCCCTTAAGTGCATACTCCAATCTCAAGCCATTGAAATCCATTTCGATCATGATTCGCCTATCACACCAAGAATGTCTTTTGCAAATTCGAATTCTATTCAGTCACAAACTCAACTTCTCCTCCACTATTGTGATTTCATGTGCTTTGATACCATGTAGAAATTATAAAAACATATGTATATCAATGGATTCAATACGATCAAGCAATGTACTAAAGATAAATATTGAATCCTTCTATAAATCAATTGTGGAAAATAAACACAATCACCAATCACATGAAGTAAAGAAAGAATCAAATCAAACCACAACACAAATAATTTCTCAGGGAAAGCTTGCTGCTCAAAACCCATCTATCATATATTGTATATTTCACAAGGGATCATGAAATAATTACAATGCACTCTTCTCACAAGAGTCTCCTACAATCTGCCTATCATCTGACACTGATCCAGATAAAATTGGGCCAACGCTTATCCAATTCTTAGACTATCTTCAACCTGCCTTTCTCACGCAATTCCTGATGAATGCAATCCCCATTCTTTAGGAATTTTATCCTTCCTCTACTATGTTGAGTATCATGGGCATCATGTGGTGTTTTAACTGCATCTGGGCAGCCTGCTAATATCACAATTGATATTTAACTTCCCTTTAACCTTTGTCTCAACTAGGTCTCCACTAGAACTGACATGCATACAACTATTAATAGTAAATCATCAGTTGCATGGAATATCACAGTATGTGAATTAAATATGATTGAATTCACTTGATCTCTCACTAGTGAAACAAACAGTTACAACTAGTTCAACTGAATCTAACTCACCTAACTGAGTTAACTGATTACACATGCATTAAATTAATGCACCAACTGCAATTCTAACTCCATAAATAATAGAATTACTCGGCATGCCTCACCAACCACCCTCAACTCGAAATACAAGAGCTAACTGAGTTTATCACACTAAGTTAACTTTTACAAGTGATAATGAGATAAGATTACATTTTATTGTCCAATTTAATTAAGGGATAATTAAATTTGACACATATCCAATTTATTAAATAAATTGAATTTCACACTAATGTATCACTAGGACCCATCACTACATGACTTGTGGTCCCATAATAGTGTAGGTGCTATCATGTTGCTTTTGGATGCCAATTTCACTATTTCTTGTTGCAAACTTCAACATTGTATTCCCATTCATTTTAGAAAAGTATTTAAGTTGTCTGTGATGTTTGCACAAAGTATGTGAAGCCTCAAGGTTAGTTTAGAATTGAAGTAGGAACAATAATGAGAATGTACAGAGAAATATTATGTTATAAGTATTATTATAGTTGTTTCATATTAATGACTTAAATTCAATTTGTTTATGATAAACATATTATAAGCATTCAATAGTTCAAAGTGACCAAATATAGGTGAATTATTGATCCACGTTAGCTTACAATCGTATCAAAAACAAATAAACATTGTATGTTCCAACAAAAAAAAGAGAAATACTTATATATAACATTCCTATAATTGTTTTGGTAATAGGGGACTAGGCTTGTGCCATGTTTTTAAAGGAAAATTTATCAAGGAAATATATATAACAATGACATAAGCCCTCAGGCTATTTAGGAACTTTTCTTAAGATTAACTGAAAGGGTCCAAGGCTCGACATGGTATATCACTGACATAACTACCTGAAGCAACTTCAATAGAAGACTTGCAGCCAAGGCACTAAGCTAGAAGCAATAAATACCTGGAAGATGCTAGATTAACAAGAAAACCCATGAAATGTTCATTTTCCCCTGAGTTTTCAAAGAATAGAAAAAAAAACCTACAAGGTGACTATGGTTAGATATCATAGTTCATGAAGATAGAAAAAACCCAAACAAAACCTAGAAGGAAGTGGGTTGGAAATTACCTAAAATAAAAAGAAGATGAAACTCCTCACCACTGATAAGTACAATGAGGTTTTATGCTCAAAAACCCTATCGAAAAGGAAGTAATCTTGCTAAAATGGAAGAAATATCCCAACTAATGGTTTTTAAGAAAAATGATAACAAGGCATTGTTTATACCTCAGATAGCCATGGAAGGGGAAAATTGGAAGCACCATGAAAAACCTTATAGTCACCTACCAAGACCATAGAAAGGAAGGCCACACCTCCCTGCAAGAATAAATACATTTTGAATCTAGTTACTCCAATGTCAAATTCATGCAAGTAAAAGAAACATAAACTTGAGAAAAATACATAGAAAGAAAAATCAAGAAGATACCACAACTATCATTATAACCTAGCATCAAATCTTTCCTCTGTTGGAAGAAATTGACAAAATAATCCACGAAAATGCCCAATATGGACCAAGATTCACTATGGTAGCTAATTCGAGCAAAGAACAAACCTTGGTATTTCAGTTTTCTTCATATTTACATAGATTCAGTCTCATAACTGAACATGAAAATGGAAAATCCACTGAAGGGTTGAGGGGTAATCCGTTATTATGACTGTGCATTGAGCAATCTTCACTGTCGAAGGTTTTGGATAAATCTCTACCTTCTACAGTCCAGCTTCACGTCACCAAAGGATGGGTCATATAGCCCGAGGCCTCAAACCATGTGGCTCCCATCATGCAATTGGAAACACAATTGGCCCCCCTTCACATTTAAACCTTATTTCCATGAGAAAATTCCTCCACATAGCACCATAACGCTTATACATATAAAGTTCCAAGGTGTAGTGAGGGAGCTCATAAACTTTACCTTCACTTAGCCATGTTTATGTACAAGCCAAATTAACACTCAACTATTAACAAATTATATGTCAGACATGTTACATATTCAAACAATTTAGCATCGTCATGGCTCATTATATTTGTAATGAATATCTTAAGTGTTGTATAAAACATTTGTATATAGTTTACAAATTTCAGGTAACATAGTATGAGGAACAAGTAATATATTGAGAAGAGAATTAGTAATAAATGTCTCATAATGTAAGAGTAAACCTGAAATGGTAATTGTAATGATTCCTTCATCTTTTAATAATATAATAGTGAAGTTACTATTAACAAGAATGATGTAAATTTTATTAAAAAGGAAAATTCTTGCTGGGTAAATAGAATGTTACTTGGATGAATTTTAGAGACATGTTACATATGGTATACGAGAAGCAAGGTTCAAAATTGTGACCTATGAGCTCAATCATGATTATGTTTAGAAAAATGAATTCCCTATTTTACTCAAAAGAAGAGGAAGTAATGGCAGATCCTCAGGAAGAAACACACATAGGCGAAGATGAAATATGGGTACTTTTGGTGGAATATGTACCATTTCCTACAATGCAGTTGATGAATATAGTTAGATATTTGTGAACAAAATTAGTAAGCCTCCATGCTAACAATGAAAATTTTCTAAAGGCCAACGTGGAATAGGAAAAACTCATTAAAAATATAACATATAGATCAAAGCCTAAGACTGTGGAGCTAGTAATGGAGGAGGAGGACAAAGGAGAGACTTCCAAGCTGAAGAATCCTGATGATGTGGCCTAGAGTAAGGAAGCTAAATCTTAGGAAGAAGAAGAGAAAATTTCAACTAAATTGTTTCTAAATCAAGGAAAGAAACCCAAAAGGAAATTTCCAGACGAATTCAAGAAAATTAGGCCCCCAACCTATGATGGAGAATCTAAAGAAGCAACAGAGGCATGGTAGCTTAATATTAATCGGTATTTTCAAGTATATTATTACTCCATTAATTTAGAAGATAGATTAGCTACATATCAGTTATAGGGAAAAGCTTCCATATGGTGAGAACAGGTCATAATTGTGCACAATTAAGAATATAAGAGCATTAACTAGGAGGAATTTCAAAAAAAATCAAGGAAAAATATGTAACTAAATACATTATGAGGATAAAGCCAAAGAATTCATGATTTGAAACTCGTCCAAATGAAAATGGATGACTTGGTTATGAAATTTACTCACCTTCTAAGATATGTTCCATATATACGAGAATAAAAAGT
Organism: Pinus albicaulis; assembly: GCA_034641835.2. Lineage (NCBI taxonomy): Eukaryota > Viridiplantae > Streptophyta > Pinopsida > Pinales > Pinaceae > Pinus > Pinus albicaulis. The sequence continues at coordinate 1,151,622,474 of CM076584.1, forward strand.
TAAGGTACAACATTTCATTAATTGCCTTCTTCTCTCTTTTAAAGAAAGAATTGAATACAATAACCCAAAAACGATAGATAATGTTATTCAAAAGGAAAATATGTGCTACAAAAAAGGTAAAGAAAGAAACAAAATGTAAAAATTATAAAAACATATGTATATCAATGGATTCATTCCGATCAAGCAATGTATTAAAGCTAGATATTGAATCCTTCTACAAATCAATTGCAGAAAATAAACATGATCGTCAATCACAACAAGTAAAGAAAGAATCAAATCAAACCACAACACAGATATTTTCCCAGGGAAAAATTGCTGCTCCAAACCCCTCTATCGTCTATTGTATATTCACCATGGAATCATGAAACAATTACAATGCACTCTTCTCACAAGAATCTCCTGCACTCTCACAATTGTTTCACACTAATCCAGACAAAATTGACCAACACTTAGCCAATTATCAGCCTCTAATCAGTCTGCCTACCTTCCTTGTACAATTCATGTGGAATGCAATCCATATTTTTTAGGAAATTCAGCCTTCCAAAACTGTGCAAGGATCATGGGCAATCCAATGGATGTTTGGTTGCATGTAGGCAACCTACTAATCACACAACTGATAGTTAGCATACCTTTAACCTTTGTCTCAACTAGCTCTCCATTGGAACTGACATGCATGAAAACATTAATAGTAAATCATCAGTTGCATGGAATCTCACTGATTGTGAATTAAATATGATTTAATTCACTTGATCTCTCACTAGTGCAACAAACAGTTACAACTAGTCCAACTGACTTTAACTCACCTAACTAAGTTAACTGATCACTCGTGCATTAAACTAATGCACCAACTGCAATTCGAACTCAATAACTAATAGAATTACTCTGCATGGCTCACCAACCACCCTCAACTCGAAATACATGAGCTAACTAAGTTTATCGCACTCAGTTAACTATTACACGTGATTATGAGATAAGATTACATTTTATTGTCCAATTTAATTAAGGGAAAATTAAATTAGGCACTGCACCAATTTAATTAATTAAATTGGCCTTCACACTAATGTATCGCTAGGACCTGTGGTCCCACACTAGTGTGTGCTGCAATTTCTTGTTGGGCTTCAACACTCCCTCTTAACAAGAAAGGAATTATTTTCCACCCCGATCCTACCTCTATGGTATTCGAATTTTCTCCTGGTGAGCATCTTCGTCAGAATATCTACAACCTGATCCTCCGTGGGAATGTAATGAAGTAACATAATGTGCCTCTGAACACAATCTCTGAGATGGTGGTACCGGATGTCTATGTTCTTGGAACTATCATGGAATACCGGATTAACAAAAATTTTAATGCAACTCTGGTTCTCGCAATGTATCACCGTCGAATCCATTTGAGAACCAAACAAACCAACTAGGATCTTTCACATCCAAATGGCCTCACATGTAGCCATACTTGCTGACATGTACTCTGCCTTGGCTGAAATGAGTGCCACGGATCAGTGCTTCCTGTTGTACTAAGAAACTGTTGTCGATCCTATGTTGAATATCCCTCCTAAAGTGCTCTTTTTGTCTGATGGACTACCTGCTCAATCTGCATTTGTCTGTACCAAAATACATACTCTGTAGTTCCCCTAAGATATCTCAATACATTCTTCCCTGCCTTCCAAAAGATCTTGGTCGGCTTAACCATATCTTGACTCGGCTGGTTAACTGCGTAGTAAATGTCTGGTCTGGTGTTCACCAAGTACATCAGTGAACCCACTAACTACCTGTAGACAGTGGCGTCCACTACTTATCCTGAAGTAGCATCCTCTTTCCTCCAATTTCCTTGAAGAGGAGTACCCATGGGTTTACATCTCTCCATGTGAAACTTACCCAGAATCTATTTGGCATACTTTCCTTGAGAAACAAATAGCTCACCATCCTGCTGCCATATTTCCAAACCAAGGAAATAGTGAAGGAGTCCCATGTCCTTCATTTCTAACTCCCTTGCAAGATCCTCCTTGCAAGAAGTTATCAGCTACTCATCACCTGTCAAAATTATATTATCAACATAAAGTACGATAATCAAGAGCTTACCATCAACCACAATCTGGTACGGGTTTGCATCTGTTTAACTTTTGGTGAAGCCCAACCTGGTGAAATAGCTGTCAATCCAAGTGTACCAAGCCCGAGGTGCTTGCTTCATCCCATACAGTGCTCTCTTGAGTCGAAACACATACGACACACTGTCAAAGATCTCTAAACCTTCTGGATGATCTATGTACACTTCTTCTTCAATAACTCCATTGATAAACACAGTTTTCACATACATCTGATGAATGTGCCACCCAATTTGTGTTGAGAGTGCAAGGATAGATCTAATGGAAGAGTACCTCGCGACTGGTGCAAAAGCTGCCTCATAGTCAATCCCCTCAACTTGTGAGAATCCCTGGGCCACAAATCTGGCCTTGTACTTCTCCACACTCCCATTTTCTTCTTGATTCACCTTATAGATCTATCTAGATCCAACTACTAATTTTCCGACCGGGCTTCTGACAACTTCCCATGCACTGTTCTTGATGATGGATTCATACTCCTATACCATATCGTCAACCCAAATTGGTTAAGGAAGATGGTTCTATCACAATACACTTGCTCATAAGAGCCATGTATACAATAAACCTATTTGGAGACTATCTATGTCTGTGCAGTGAAGTAGGGGCTCCTACATTCTCTACCACATCAAGTCTCAATCTATCAACTTCCGTGTTGTGACTTCTACCATTTTTGGTGGATGGATTTGCATGAGTGTTTTCTGCCACTCCATGATCCTCCGCATGTGGCTGCTCCAAATCTTGAGGTTCATTCTTTGGAACCAAGAGTTCCTCATCTGCATGCAAATCCAGCTCCCTCTCAAGGGACAATCGCATGGATTTCTCCTCATCAAATTTTATATCTCGTCTTACAACATTCATCCCATTTTTTGGAAAATACAGTCGATAGTTGTGGGGAGTATTAGTGTACCCCGCAAATATCCCAATCTCATTTGTTGGTTCGAGCTTCTTCCTGGCGTCTTTGGTCACATGCACATAAACATATGAGCCAAAAATCTTAAAATATGAAACATCATATTTCTTACCAGTGAAAGCCTCCTTTGGTGTACACATGCCAAGTATTCGATGAGGACTACAGTTTTTCACAAATACCATTGTGTTGCATGCCTCCACCCACAGATGCAACGGTAGGCCCTGATCATGCAACATCACTTGTGTTGTACCCACAATTGTTCTATTCTTTCTTTCTGCAACCCCATTCTGTTGTGGGTTATGAGGCGCAATCAAATTTCTCTGAATTCCTTCTTTGCTACAGAATTTTTTGAATTCATTGGAGATGTACTCACCACCATTTTCGCTCCTAAGAGCCTTCACATGCTTCCTTGTGTCTTTCTCCACCATTGCTTTGAACTCAAGAAATTTTGAGAACGTCTAATCTTTCTTCTGCATGAAGTAGATCCAACACTTTCTAGAGAAATCATAAACAAAGATCACATAGTACTTATGCTTTGCTACCGAAGCAGTATAGAATGGTCCACACACGTTTGAGTGAACTCTCTCAAGGATTTTCGAAGCTTGGTTCTCCTTCTCATGAAAATTGGCCTTTGCATACTTCCCCATAGTACATCCCTTGTATGTTTCTAACTGTGCAAGAGTACCATTGGGAAGAGCCGTAGAAATCTGTTGCATGTCCTTCAAGACTCCATGGTGTATATGACCCAATATCATGTGCCATAACTCACCCTCATCCCGGCTCACCACTTTTCCCGCCTTACCCATCAATGATGTGCGCCATCTACATCTATTTTATAGTTATTCTTCACATGAATCCAAATATTCTTGGCTTTTCATGTTGCTTTGTGTCGAAGGAAAGGTTTTCCTTCACTGAAAACAACATCATAGCCTCTATTCTCCAACATTGCGACTGAGACCAAAATTTTCTTCAAGCCTGGTACATGCATTACATCTTTTAATAAGAAGGGTTTACCTAACTGTCTCTAGAAGGTAACTATACCAATCCTAGTAGCACTGTAACGCTCATCATCACCCATTTCGATATGCATCTAGAGGTCCTTCTCCTCCAAGCTACTGAAAATTTCTTTGTCTCTCGTCATGTGAAAGGATGCACCACTATCCAAGTACCACATCGATACCATTGCACTTGACACCATGCATGAAATTAGAGAGAAGTCAATCTCAAATTTTGAGTCCAAAGCCTCACTCGCTGCAGATCCTGAAGCCTTCTTATTCTTCTTCTTTTTTGGACAATTAGTGGCATAATTTCCATGCTCGTGACAGTGAAAAAACTTCACTCTGGACATGTCGCGCTTCTTGCCATCTTTGCCGGAATCAGATTTGGAATGAAATTTCTTTCATTTCCCCTTCTTTGCCTTGGTAGCCAAAGCATAATTTTTTTCATCATCTGTCTTAGATGAAGATCCATCTCTGGTATTCCTCCTGAATTATTCTTCCACCAAATCTGACCAAAGTCATTCCCAATCTAGAAGCATCTCCCTCCCATTGAAAGAGTCCTGATAACTATGCCAACTCTTGGGAAGGCCTACAAGAGCTAGGCTCACCAATTCATCATCTGCGACAGTAATTGATGCTCCCATGCTCATCCCGAAATTGGACAAAATTTGTTAAATATTTCGGAATGGTGTCGCCTTTCTCCATTTTGATTTTCTCAAGCTTGTCCTTCAGTAACAATTTTCTATGATCACTGATGCTCTGAAACAGATCTGTCAAAGCTTTCCACATTGCATGTGGTGTCTCTTTGCCATGGATACTTGAGACAATGTGGTATCGTACTCCCTCCAGTAAGATCCTCCTCGCCTTTGCAACCTTATTTTTCCAAGCATCAAGATTTGTGGCTATCTATAAGGCCTGATGTTTGGAGAAACACTTCCTGGAATCAAATGAATAGCATGATCATGATCACAAATAGGTGGGAGTCCTTTGGGAGTTTCAAACACCTTGGAATGATTTTCCAAGACTTTTTGGAGATCTAGAGAAATAGATTATTTTGGTGTTGGAACTTCTAGTGAGAATAATTGTGCAATTACACCTAGTTGTTCTTTCTTCAGAAGATTTTTCATGACATTAGAGCTTATTATCTTTCCCGACTTCCCTTCTATACCCCATAATTCAACTTCCTTTCCTTCTGAAAAAAAATTCAAGAAAATTTCTTGAAAATTAAAAGTTATCATCCCCAAATATTGTAACCATTGTACTCATAGTACAACATCAACACCTTACAATGGAATGGAAAGCATTGGACTATTCAATACATATTCCCCCATGGTTAGCTTGATATTATGGCATTTTCCAGAGAAATTTATAGTTCCTTTATTTGAAACCATCACTTGACATTTTGGTGTTGGCTATAAGAAAATTTTCAATTCCTTGGCTACTTACAATGAATAAAATTATTGGTACTACCCGAATCAGTCAACACTATGACCTTTTTCTTCTTGATATGTCCTTCTATCTTGAGAGTTGGAGGAGTAGTAATTCCTGCCAATGCATTACACGATATGGTCGGACTCATTTCTTATTCTTCTAGAGTTGGTTCCTAGTGTATATCCTCTTCTTTTGAAGTTTCTTGTTCATTTTCTTCCTCCTCTTCACAATCTATGTAAAATAATTTCTTCTCAGTACACTTATGACCTTTATTGTATTTTCTATCACAACTGTAGAAAAGCCCTTTTTCCCAATTGTTGTGGTGTCAACCTTGTAGGTTGTGGAAGTGTAGGAGTAGCAACACTTCTATCTTTATAGATGTGAGTGGTAGGCTTCCTTATCGCCATAACTTTACATTCAATTTTTCTTGCCAAGTTGAATTCCTTCTCCAATGAATCAGGTTCCCAAACACAAACCTCATATTGGATGTTATCCTTTAAATTCCCTATGAATACATCAATCATGTGTTCCTCTATGATATCAGTTACCCTTATATTCAATTTTTTGAAGTCCTCGATGTGTTCCACCACTGAACCCTTTTGTTTGAGATTTATCAATTGGCTAAAAAAAGTGTTGCTCTTTGTATCCTCATAATGTGCTATCATTTCCTTCGTAAAAATTGACCAAGTGACAATTTTTTTACGAGAACAAAGCCATTGATACCATAAAAATGTATTTTTTTCTAGATATAAAGTTACAATTCGTACCTTTTGTGTGTTTTTCACATTATTGAGATTAAAATATTTCTCAGTCTGTAGTATCCATGTTACGAGATCCTTGCCATTAAACTTCCTCATATCCATATTTGGAATATGGTGGGTCTTCCATCCAAGATCAGAGTTTATGAAATCACGATTAACATCTATTTTTTTCTCATCATGAGTTTCCTCGACTATCTTTTCGCCATTAGGAAACATTTCTTGTATCAACTTTGTCAAACCTTCCATGTCTACTTTTAGATCATTTTTCATGTTTTCCATTTTTTCTTCCATGTCATCCATATTATCTTCCATGCCATCCATTTCATTCTTAAAACCATCCATCTTAGCTTCCACGCATTTCTTCAAACCATCCATCTTAGCTTCCACACCTTTCTTCAAAACTTCCATTTCATTTTTTGCTGCTCTTTGCGAGAGCGAAATTTGGTGCACTTGCTCTGGTAATTTTGATATGTCATGTTGCATTTCTTCATCTTCATGAGTCATAGTAGAGCCTTCTGAAGGCTTAGTGGGTGTTGAATTATTTTTAGGGGAAATTTTAGAACCCATTATTGATATCTATTCTATAGAATGCCCTTGGAATTAATTCAAACTAAGTCTTCAAACAAGACTTATGAAATTCCTAAAAAAAATACACACCTTTTTCTTGCTTTTGAGGAACTCGATATTGAAATTGAATTATATCTGTGATTTAAGATCTTCAATATATGAAATTTTGTATTGTAGTATCCCTCTGAATCTTCTTTCGAATGCCAAAGTTCTGAACTGATTTGGATTTTGGTGGACAATTAACTAGAGCGGTAGGTATTGTAGCAGAACTGATGCCCAATCTCCCACAATGACCTAATAATGGATTGGTTCAATAGAGCGAACTTGTATGGTGTGCCATGTCTCACTGTTTCCGCCTTCAGCTCTAAAATTGATACACAGGAAACTATATTCTGTGTACTTGCAGCCACCTTTTACATAATTCCAATCCAATGCTCAGAGAGAGAGTTATGATGATTTTCCCACGGTCACCTCTTTGAGATGAAATTTGGGAGCCTAAAACAACCATAACTTCCACAGAACATATCTCTGAAAACATTGCGAACCGAGATCTGAAATTCTTACACGATGTTTCTCAGGATTTCAGCTTTTGAACCTTCATAGAAAAAAATCTATACTGAAAATTCCACGATGACCGGTTTAGGTAAAATTTGAGAGCCTGAAAAAACACTAACTTCCACAAATCATATCTCCGAAAATATTGTGAACCAAGATCTAAAATTTTTACACGGAGTTCCTCAAGAGTTCAGCTTTGCTCTATAAAAATTTCAATTTCTGAACCTTCGTAGAAAAACAGTTATAGCGAAAATTCTAGGATGACCTATTTGGATCAGTGAAACCCTAGAATCCAAAGCTCTAATACCAAATGTTATGAAACCAGCTCCAAAAATAGAAAAAAAGAGAGATTGACACCTCAAAAATAAGCCACTTCGAGGGTTAAACCTCCTTTACATTACATAAATGAACAATTCTTGGATGATACAAATGACAAAACCTCCTTCTATATATAGGAGTCCATGGGGTCACAATATAATCCTAGCCGACCTAACAATAATAATGTAAGGGCACAATAATAAGAATATTGGGGTTACGAGGGTACAAAAATAACAATAAGGTGGATACACTAACAAAAATAAGTGACTACACTAGTAATATAGGGACCTAACATGCTACAACGAGTTTGGGAACATCATTATCAATGAATTCTTACAACCCTTTGTCCTCCAGTATTGCCTCCATCCTGTCTTTCCACGCAATATAATTGGAACTGCCCTAGAGTGCATACTCCAATATCAAGTCATTGAAATCCATTTTGATCCTAATTCGCCTATCGCACCAAGAATACTTTTGAAAATTCAAATTCTATTCAGTCACAAATTCAGCTTCTCCTCCACTATAATGATTTCTTGTGCTCTGATACCATGGAGAAATTATACAAACATATATATATAAATGGATTCAATCCAATCAAGCAATGTACTAAAGCTAGATAATGAATCCTTCTACAAATCAATTATGGAAAATAAACGTTATCACCAATCACAACAAGTAAAGAAAGAATCAAATCAAACCACAATACATATATTTTCCTGGGGAAAGCTTGCTGCTCAAAACCCCTATATCTTCTATTGTATATTCACCATGTAATCACGAAACAATTACAATGAACTCTTCTCACAAGAGTCTCTTGCACTCTCACTACTGTCTCACACTGATCCGAACAAAATCGAACAACACTTAGCCAATTCTCAGCCTCTAATCAGCCTTCCTTTATTGCACAATTCATGTGGAGTGCAATCCCTATTCTTTAGCAATTTTAGCCTTCCAAAACTGCGCAAGGATCATGGGAAATCCAATGGATGTCATTTTGGATACGGGAAACCTACTAATTACACAACTGATAGTTAAAATCCCTTTAACCTTTGTCTCAACTAGATTTCCACTGGAACTGACATGCATGCAACTATTAATAGTAAATCATCAGTTGCATGGAAGATCATTGATTGTGAATTAAATATGATTTAATTCACTTAATCTCTCACTAGTGCAACAAACAGTTACAACTAGTCCAACTGAATTTAACTCGCCTAACTGAGTTAATTGATTAGTCATGCATTAAACTAATGCACCAACTCCAATTCGAGCTCCACAACTAATATAACTACTCAGCATGCCTCACCACCACCCTCAACTCGAAATACATGAGCTAAGTTTTTCACACTCAGTTAACTATTACAAGTGATTATGAGATAAGATTACATTTTATTGTCTAATTTAATTAAGGTAAAATTAAATTAGAAACTGCACCAATTTAATTAATTAAATTTTCCTTCACACTAATGTATCTCTAGGACCTGTGGTCCCACACTAGTGTGTGTGCTACAATTTCTTGTTGGACTTCAACACAAAAATTCAAAATGTGGCCTAATAAAAAGAAAGAAAAATTTGCACGGGGAGGAAATGGAATAAAATCTAGTCCTTTTAAGAGTTTTGGTAAGGGGAACAAGAGTCGTAATTTTAGTAAAAACAATAATCAAACACAAATGACCCAGAATCAAACTAGATCTAAATATACATACTTGAACAATAAAGGATTCAGTGGGAAGGAAATGGAACCATTAAAGTGTTTGGGTTGTGGAGAGCCACATCTTCTATAAAATTTCCCATATAACACAAAATCTATGAATAATTTACAGAATATTCAATAGGCATCCAAACTCTACAATGTAGACAAGAATGTTCCCCATATTAACGTAGCATTGGAAGAAATTCTTGTGGAACATAAATCCACCATGGTGGATATAGAAGGTATAATTTTGAAAAGACTTGTTTCCTTTTTTATATATCTTGATTCCATCATGAGTTATGTTAGCCCTTGGATTGTAGAAAAATGTAAATTAAACTCATAAAAACACAAAAACTCTTGGCTAGTTTAGTTGGTTATATGCAGAAAGAGGAAATTCACTAATTGGGTGAAGACGTGTCTTATTGATTTAAATGGAAGTAAAACCAATATGAATTTGAACATTCTACCTCTGGGTTCTTATGATATACTAGTAGGGATGGATTGGATGGAAGGACATAGAGCGATTGTTAACTGTTTGGGTAACATTGTTACATGTGACCATGGATACTGTATAGATTCATATTGTAAATGGTATACCTAGACCCATTTTTGTTCGGAAAATATCCACCTTACAATTAAAAAGGTATGTTAGAAAAGGGTGTGAGTTGTTTTCCATTCAAGTAGAATACCATTCACAGGAAACAAAATATCGTCCCTTGGATGATCTGGAAGTAATCTAATATTACAAGGATGTATGTCTATATGAGGTTCCTATTTTTCCACCTAAGAGAGAGTTTTATTTCTCTATATAACTAATATCAGGGGTTACACTAATATCTAAGGCACCTTACCGAATGAGTGTGCCAGAATTAATGGAGATAAAAATGTAGCTTAAAGAGTTATTAAATAAAGGGTATATCATACCGAGTGTTTTTCTATGGGTTACACTAGTATTATTGATTAAAAATAAGGATGGTACATTTGGATTATGCATTGATTACAGGAAGATGAATAAATTACAATTTAGAATAAGTAGCCACTACCTAGAATCGATGATTTATTTGACCAAGTGACGGAAAAAACATTTTTTTTCTAAAATAGACCTAAGGTCTGGATACCATCAATTAAAGATTAAAGAGGAATATATTCCTAAAAAACTTTCCAAACCTGATATGGGCATTATGAATTTACAATACTTCCCTTTGGACTTGTGAATTCACCAGCTTTGTTTACGTGTTTGATGAATAGCATTTTTAGTAAGTTTTAGGATAAATTTGTGTTAATCCTTATCGATGATATTATGATATATTCGAAGACACCAAAGGAACATAAATAACACTTAGAGATATTGTTGCAAACTCTATAATAACATAGATTGTATGCTATGTTCAACAAGTTTGAATTTTATAATGACAAAACACAGTATTTAGGAAATATGATATCTAAGGATGGATTAGTTATAGATCTCAAAAAGATAATAGTCATTATTAACTGGCCAATTCCTAAGGATGTGACAAATTTTAGATCGTTTATCGGTGTCATAGGGTACTATCACATATTTAGAGAGGGGTTTTCCAAATTGGCTAACCCCATAACCTCTCCGCAAAATAAAGGGGTTAAATTTGAGTGGAATCAAAAATGTCAAGAGAGTTTTGAAAAGTTAAAGCATTTTCTCATCACATGGGGGCTTAACTCAATGAACCTATGACATATCATGTGTGTCCTTGGAACACTATGCAATACCCCTAATTTGACTACAGATTGGAAAATACCTCTAAAAATCAAATTATTTAACCCTGTACCAATATGAACCCAATACACCTTCCCAATTTAAAAAACCCCTACTTTCACTAGATATTGTAGGTATTCATTTTTTCATTAACATTTTTTATACCCCTTTATATTTTTTCAATAACTTTGAACTCCATTTTTTATACCTTCCAATATAAAAACCCTTTACCCCCTATAAATCCCCCAATATATTATGTCATTTTTACTCAATATATATCCCACAATATGAACCCACGTGCTATGGTATTTCTCCCCCATTGAAGCCCCTATGGCTCATCATTGCACTCATGCTAAAAATATAAAATCCCAACAAAGATATTATAATATGTATTGACACTTGTTTGGAAGGTTTGGGAGGAGTACCAATGCTGGACAATTATGTGGTAGCTTACAAATATCATAAATTAAAGGACCATGAAAGAAATCAAGAATTTTATGACTTTGAATTAGTTGCAGTTATTAACGCACTTAAGATGTGGAGGAACTACTTATTTGGTATGAAGTTTACCCTAATTACTGACCATCTGAATTTAAAATATTTTTAAATCAACCTAACATGAATTTCAGGCAAGCTAGGTCGATGGATTTCTTAAGTGAATATGACTTTCAGATCAAGCATATAAAAGGGAAGGAAAATAAAGTGGTTGATGCACTAAGTCAAATTTGAAGTAGATTTGTGAGGTAAGGATAAGCAGTGTTGTAACAAATTTTATAAAACAAATTAAGAAAACATATTTAGAAGATAAAATTTATAATTAGATCTGTGAAAGGTTGAAAAATAAAAATAACCATGAAGAATAGTCAGAATATGCAATTAAAAAAAATTATTTGCTAACATTTAAAAATAATCTATGTTCCTTAGGTGGTTAGACTAATACTAAATAAGCACCATAAAAGGACCCTAGTTATCAGGAAATCATTTTAGCACTCAAAAAAGAGTTTTTCAAGCTCGATATGAAGTAGGATGTAGTCGAGTACCTAGAAAAAATTCAAGAATGTTAAAAATTAAAAATAGAACATTAGCATCTCGCAAGATTGTTGAACCCTCTACCTATACTAGAATGAAAGTGGGAAGTAATTTCATTATATTTTATCACCGGCTTACCTAAAACTAGAAGGAAACATGACTAGATTATAGTGGTAGTAGATAAATTGTCAAAAGCTGCACATTTTGTACCTATTCAATCTACTTATAAAGTTTTGTAGGTGGCATTTATTTTCATGAAGGAATTTTTCAGACTACATGGGATACCGAAAACTGTCATAACTAATAGGGATGTGAAATTCACTACCAATTTTTGGATGTCATTGTTTGCAAGAATGGGCACAAAACTAAAATTCATCACTTTGCATCACCCACAAATAGTGTAAGGGAAAAACAAAAAGACCAATTAGACCCTTGAATACACGCTACGTATGTACAGAAAAAATCAACCCACTAAATGGGAGAATTATATGCATCTAGTTGAGTTTGTCTATAACAACAGTTATCAGGCATCACTCAAGAGAATCATTTTGAAATTTGTATGGGAGTAATTTCCATACTCCCTTGAGTTGGATTCAAAATGAAGATAAGCTTGTTTTAGGCTCAGATCTTTTACAAGAAAAGAAAAAAAAGGTGAAGAAAATAAATGAGAACCTAAAAGCAGCTCGGGGCAGACAAAAGAGTTATGCAGATTTGAATAAGACACACAAATAATTCCAATAGGGGAACATGTGTATATTAAAGTTCGAAAAAAAAAGTACCCTAAAATTGGGGAACGGTGCTAAATTATCCCCTTGATTTTTTGGGTCATTTCAAATACTAGCCAGGGTAGGGACATTGGACTACCAACTAGTATTTTCTAGCCCACATTAAGGTTAATAATGTATTTCATGTCTCTTTTGAAAAAGTATATTCATGATCCTACTCATATTATCGGTTTGAATGTTGTACAAGTCGAACCAGAAGGCGAGTTCCATGTTGATCCTCTACAAATTTTTAGACTGGGGGGAAACTATACTTTGGAATCAAGCCAATTACTATGTTAAAGAGAGATGGAAGCACATTGGGCCTGAGGAAGCCAGCTAGGAGATGGAGGAAGAAATTAAAAAGGTCTTTACTATGTTGTTTTAAAGGAATTGAATGTGTGAAAAAACACTAAGGACAATGTTCCCTTTAAAAGGAAGGGGAAATGTAGTACCCCTAGCAAAATCAATTCTACAAAAGAATTTTATGATTTTATAAGTTTGACATGTGGTGGAAAGTTAAAAAGTAAAAAATGAGCATTTTATGAGATTGTAAATATTTCTTTATGTTAATAAAATAAAATTGTTTTACTTATTCTTATTTTTGGAAATACAAGAGGAGCCACCATGTTGGAGGTTAGACTCCTAACTGCCAGGAAATAATTAGAATTGTTTATGGGCCAATAAAGGACATGAAACATAGAAAAAAGAAAAAAACCCTCCATTTTTCCCAAGGGAGATCACCCTTTTTGGTTGATCTAACTTCCAAAGCTAACATGAATGTAGATAAATTCCATGGGTGGAATATGTTTTAGAAAAAAAGGACTGTGAGAGATAAAGCTAGTCTGAATTTAAAGAAATAAGGTACCAGAGGGAGATAAAGACTCGACATGTGCCCACATTTAGTAGGATGTTGCTTGGGATTAAGGGGGTGTAAATATGTGGAAGATTTGTGATTACTTTATAGGCATGAAAGGATCCTAGATCTCAGGGGGAGCTACCAAGATTGCATTTTTTTATAGTTGGGAGGAACATGGAAACTTATTTTATATTCCCATAAACTTTAGATAAGTATTTGAGTTCTCTGTGATTTTTGCACAAAGTATGTGAGGTCTTAGGGTCAATTTATGATTAAATTAGGAACAAGAATGATAATGTATAGAGAAATATTTTGTTACAAGTATTATTAAAGCTATTGTATATCATTGAGTTAGAGTTTGTTTTTTTAGGATTAATGGTCTCCGTGGAAAATATGTATATATGTGTGTGTGTATAGAACAATGCAGGAGGGCTAGAGAAATCAAACGCATGAGACCTAGGGTTGTTCTCTAAAATTTTAAAACCTATATATCTCTATAATTGAAGAAATACGAGTGAGGGAACCCAGAGCTAGGATCCCATCATTGATTCCTCTTTGTACAAAGAGAGCGAGTCAATAAATTAACATAAAAACTAAGAAAGAAAGGGGTTTGGTTGAATTGGAATTTAACCCATAATGTATATATGTGTATAGGTGGGCTTATATTACTACAATTCATAGAAGTACACACACACACACACACACACACCATGCTTTTTAAATGTTGAAGAAAATAAGTTATCAATGAGTAAGCATTAAGGCTTGAGACAAGGTCAGCATGAAAATAGGTCGATGGCAAGAAAATAATTCCTCGTCAATCTGTGAGTGCATGTAGTCCTTGCTCATATTAATAGTGTATATGTGGGAATCATGTGTAGAAACCCAATAGCGAGAGTCTACAAGGTTAACCTAGCTTATACACTTGCATATAGTATAAGTATATATGTGATATCTATATAAGTATAAAACTCGTAGTCAAAAGACTGTAAATTAAATAACATGGAGAAATCAGTTTATTAGAATCTTTATACACAGACACACACACATAGTGAGCAACTCAAAAGAAATACAATGTGCATATATCAAAGAAAATATAGTTCTCGTGTATTCATAATAAATATAAACCCTTCATGATAAATGCATGTAACTGAGGAAGTTAAACATATCATAAGCATTTAGCAATTCAAAGTGACCAAATATACATGAATTCTTGAGCCTTGTTAGCTTACGGTTGTAGCTAGAACAAATAAACATTGTGTGTTCTAGCGAAAACAAGAGAAACCCTTATATAATGTTCCTATAACTATTTTGGCTACAGGGGATTGGGCTCGTGCCCTTTTTTTAAAGGAAAATTTGTCAAGAGAATATATATATATAACAGAAGCCCTCGAACTATTTAGGAAATTTGCTTAAGATTAATTAAAAGGGACTAAGGCTCAACATAGAATAGCACTAGCATAAATGCCCAAATCAGCTTCAATATATGACCTGTGGCCAAGGCATGAAGTTGGAAACAACAAATACTTGGAAGATGCTAGATTGACAAGAAAACCCTCAAAATTTTCCTTTTTCATTGAATTTTCAAAGACCAAAATGAGAACTAACCTACAAGGTGACCTTGGTTATATATCATAGTCCAATAAGAGAGAAAAAAACCCAAATAAAAGCTAGAAGGAAGCGAGCTAACAATTACCTAAAAGACAAATAAGATGGAACTCTTCACCACTACAAAGTACAATGAGGTTTTGTGCTCAAAAAGCTTATTAAAAGGAAGTAATATCACTAATATGGAAGAAACAACCTGACCAATAAAACATTGTCTATACCTCAGAAAGTCGGGGAAGGGGTGAAGTAGAAGTGACATGAAAATCCTTGTAGTCACCTATTGAAACCACGAAAAGGAAGTCCACACCTCTCTGCAAGAATAAAGACATTTTCAAACAAGTTAGTGTAACGTGTGAGTAAAAGAAACTATCGAAACCACGAAAAGGAAGGCCACACCTCTCTGCAAGAATAAAGACATTTTCAAACAAGTTAGTGTAACGTGTGAGTAAAAGAAACATAAACTTGAGAAAAATATGAAAAAGGAAAAAATAAGAAGTGACAAGAGTTATCGTTATATCATGGCATGAAACCTTGCCTATGTTGGCAACAGTTGACAAAATAATCCGCAAGATACCTCCAATATGAACCAAGATTCATAGTGGTAGATAATTCGGGTGGAGAACAAACCCTAGCATTTCAATTTTCTTCATAGTTACAGAGCTTCGATTTCATAACTAAGTGTTTAAATGGGAAGTCTGATGGAGGAGTGAGGGGTAATTCGTTACCCTAACCATGCATTGTGCAATCTCCATCGTCGAAGGTTCAGGATAGATCTCCATTGTATATAGTGTAAGCTTCACCAGTCCAAGGCCTCAAATCACGTGGCCCCCATCACATGATTTGGAACACAACCACGACCTCCTTCACATTTAAACCATAGTTCCATGATAAACTTCCTTCACAGAGCACGATAATTCTTATACATATAAAGTTCCAATATATAGCGGGGGAATTTGTAAAGTTAACCTTCGCTTAGCCAATTTTATGTCTGAACCAAATTAACACTCAACTATTAACAAAGTTTATGTGAGGCATGTTACACATTAACAATTTAATATGGTCACGAAGTTATCATTATAGTTGTAATGAATAGGTTAAGTGTTGTATAAAACATTGGGATATAGTTTATATAGTCCAATTTAATATGGTTACGAATTTATCATTATAGTTGTAATGAATAGGTTAAGTGTTGTATATAACATTGGGATATATTTTACATAGTAAGTTATCATTATAGTTGTAATGAATAGGTTAAGTGTTGTATAAAACATTGGGATATAGTTTACATAGTCCAAGTACCATAACTAGTCTAAGTATGAGGAACAAGTAATCTTTAGAGGAGAGAAGTAGTAATCAATGCCTCATAACGCAAGAGTAAGCCTAAAATGGTAATTGTAATGATTCTTTCATGTATTAATAATATAATAATTAAGTTTTTGCTACTAAAAAAGATGATGTAAAAAGAAATTTGTTATTAGGTAAATAGAATGTCATTTGGGTGAATTTTAGAGACATGTTACAGATCAAATCTCTCAAAAATGAAAATTTTTCTTTGAATAGATTGAATGTTTTGCACTTTTAAATATTTAACTACTTATTATATTTGAAAGTTAATATGGATTTAAGTTCATTTTTAATAATACTCTAACTTTATAAAATTTAACCTAGGATCAGTTACAAAGGAGAGGAATGTACAGCCCTTCAATTTGTCATATGTGTTGGAAAAAATTTGAATCAATAGTACATCTTCTAAACACTTGTGAAACAACGGAGATTGTGTGGCATAGTAAGGCAAGGCTCTTTATGCAAACGGATAGAGATAATACAGATATAAGTGAAATGATCATTAAATGGAGAAAAGGAGGTTTTAAATGTGAAGTCTTGAATAGAGCATGGTGACTGTCCCTAGGATTTATATTATGGGGTATTTGGAAAGAAAGAAATCATCATATATTCAGAGGAGAATCATGTGATAATAATCAAATATGGAAAAATATTATTGAGAATATTCGAGAAACCATATTGGTCGAGAAATGGACATATGATGAGTGGAAGACTGAAGGTATTGAAACTAATATCCTTGCCGGATTAAAATTAAAACCTCAAATGCTGGAAAAAACTCTCTAGAAATTTAAACCCCCTCGGAAAAGTATAGAAGATAAATGGAAAAATCCTCAGAATGGATTCGTCAAAATTAATTATGATGGGGCGTCAAAAGGAAATACAGGTTAGGCAGGTGCAGGAAGGATTTTTAGAAATTCTCATGGTAGAGCATGTAGGGTTTATGCCATGGACATTGGTTATGCAAAAAATAACGAAGAAGAGCTAACAATAGTAAAAAAATGGCTAATAATAGCAAAAAGGGAAAATTACCATCGACTCATTGTAGAAGGAGATTCGGCAATTGTCACAGGGGTGTTAAGTAAATTGCAGCAAGGGACACCATGGAAGAAGATAAGTAAAAGCTGGAGAACAACTAGTCTTATTCAGAATATAGGATCTCTTATTCAGGAAATTCAATATCTTATACCTTCACATGTTCGTAGAACAGGTAATGAGGCAGCAAACTATTTAGCAAATTGTGGATGTCGTAATGTGGGAATACGGTTGGAAGTGAATCCAAGCGATAGAATTTTTGATATTGAATTACACCCTCTCTAGATCGTTATAGATCGAGATATAGCTGGAATTGAAGACCCCGATCGGGGTGCCTAGTGTCAAGTGCCACAGGGCAGGTGGAGGGCAGTGGATATGAGCGGGCAGGAGGTTCAAGCATGCGAACTCTGGCCAGAATTGATTTGACAGTATGAGGATGTACGTGGAATTCACGCTCATGATGATGGATATAGCAAGACATCTAGAAATGTCAGGAGGGCATTGGAAAGCGCAGAAGAGGAAAATTCGGAAACAGAACAAACCAATTCATTCTGGCAAGAGCAGCAGCTTGGGGTGAGCAGCTGAAGAATATGCCCTGACTAGAATCATTGCAGATAGTGTGGAGAGGTTTCAAGCTTAGGTCCAGGGGTATGTCATTATTCTTCATTCCAACCTTATGATTTTAACCAGAAATCTCTGTAGAGGTCAAGATAGAGGTGGTATGGGTGGCAATTTTATCAGCTCTATTCTTATCGAGGTTTTTCGAATGGTTTTTGCTACTATTTGCAGTATGGTAAAGAATTGTAATTTGTTTATCCCGCAAGAGGCTATTCAGCCTCGCTTTCGTAATCCCTGTAGGAATCTCAATTTTTCTTTTATAATTCTCACTTCCTTCATGCATGGTTTGGATTTTACTTATGCTGGGCAATTGAAATTGTTAGAAAATTGTTGCAAGCATTACGACCTCTGTTTGGTCTTCTCTAACGGTTTAGGGGATAATTGGGGTAGCTTATGTCGTTATTATGTCTACCTCGTTTGGTCTCGGCATGGGAAAATCTTACAAAACCTCTGTTTGGTCCTCTCTAAAGGTTTAGGAGATAATTGGGGTAGCTTATGTCGTTGTTATGTCTGCCTCATTTGGTTTCGACAGGGGAAAATCTTACAAAACATCTGTAGTCATAGTGAAGGCAATCGAGAAGGCCTCTGTTCTCGTTTTTTAAATCAACTTCTTCATTCTTGGAATTCTGCCTGTTTAGTATGGTCTTTAGTTGGCAAGATAAAGAGTTTGTCCACATGCTTTGGTCTCTAGCTTGGTCAAAGGACTTGTATATATAACTTTGTGAGTTATCTCAGTCAAGAGATTTGTATTTATCACTCTACAAATCATGTGACAGAGACGGAATTATTCCTCAAAATACAAAGCTTAACCTTTATACCTCTGTCCTCCCGTTATACAGGCT
Source organism: Pinus albicaulis (assembly GCA_034641835.2). Classification (NCBI taxonomy): domain Eukaryota; kingdom Viridiplantae; phylum Streptophyta; class Pinopsida; order Pinales; family Pinaceae; genus Pinus; species Pinus albicaulis. Next base: position 1,151,641,622 of record CM076584.1, read on the forward strand.
CACAGATAATATATACAGGTTTAACCTAGCATAACCTTCGTAACATAACTATGGTTAAGAGGCAATCTACGAAACGTATGGCCAAATCACAAGATAAAGGAAATCAATAGATTTTAAAAAATATAGCTGAGACTAGCAAGCAAGGCAGGAAGACAAAGAAAGAGATATTAGAGAATATCTTGCAAGCTTACTCTGTTGGTAATCCTCCACAAATTAGAAATGTAATTCAGGGATGGGAGAAATAAATTCACAATAATGACGAAGATATTGAGGCAAATGAGGAAATTATGGATTTTGTTCATGATCCAGGAAATACTAGAGGCTGCCTCTCGCTATTTAACTAAACTATTCATACATACTAGAAATGAAATGTGTCATGGCCAAAGCAATGCAAAGTCTTCATCCAAGTCAAGGGATTCTAACACCTACAGTACTTGAATTACTTTAGGATATCAACATTCAACTCCAAGACATCAAGGTGTCACAGTATCAAGTGACAACTCGAATTGGCCGAATTGAAAGGCAGATTCAAAAAATGTAGCAAGTGGACATGCCTGGTTCCACTACAAATGGTCCAGCACCAATAGACTCTTCCGATGGTTAGCAGACCAGATTAAGTTTTATGTATTTTGAGGATAGTGTTTTTGTTTTCAGTTGTTACTTTATTAATGTTTTAAACAGTAAAATGGCCATTGCGGCGAGTAGAAGAAGGAAACAATATCAATTTTGGATGGCTTTTAATGCATTACGGTGGCCAACAGGCCTGGTTTCCTTCGGGCAAATTGAGGCCACTAACTTTGTATATGATGCAACCTTCCTTTTTATGATAGTAAAAATAGTAAGGATCTACCAAATTTACAAAAAAAAATTAATACTCTAACTTTTAAAATTTATTTCTTTATAAATTTCAAATATAAAAATGCATTTAGGTTATATATATATATATATATATATATATATATATATATATATATAGAGAGAGAGAGAGAGAGAGAGAGAGAGAGAGAGAGAGAGAGACACTTTACAACCTAATATTTGTCGTGTACAGTAACATTTAGAAAAATTAAATAATGTTTACATTAACAAATTAAAATGTAAATGAATGGAGGCTTTCTCTTTAAATGTGGTTCATCTTTAATAATAATTAAAATTAATTTCCTCCATAAATAAAATAATTCAATTTCCAATTTAATTTTACGTCAATTTTTTTCTTCTTTTGTAAGCTTGGTAGTACCTTTCATTTTCCTCTTTTTTCTCTTTTTTTTTTTTTACTTAATCTTCATCAACATGTCCAGATACATCACCCCGACCAAGACCCCATGGACAATTTTACATCAAATTTAGATAGAAAGATAAAATATTGAGAGAAAAAAAAATCACCGCTAAGCATGAGGGAGATATGTAATTCATTAAAATGGAATTCACATATGGTAGTAAAAATAAAATCATTGATATTACATGATTTGTAGTTCATTCTATATTCAGTTAACTTGTAATCTTTAAACTAAAAAATATTAATAAACAACAACTATTTTAGTGTGAGTTATAACTAAAATATTTCAATGTACATATTAAATAACATAATTTTATACCAGCCTAGATCCATCTTAACTCGGGATCTATCAAGCACCGAGAGGAATCAAATCTCTCGAGGTGCAAACCTCTTTTTTGAGTGCAAAACTTGAGGAAAGTTTTGCACCTCGAGAGATTTGATCCCTCTCGGCGCTTGATAGATCTGGAGTTAAGATGGATCTAGGCTGGTTTCTAGGCTGGTTTCAGTAGTGTGCTGCCAAGGAAAATCTATCGAAGATATGATTAATTTTATCAATAATATGTAAATATATCAAATATTAATATAATCATTTTAAATATGCTAAATATTTCTGAGATTAACTTGGTCATTTTAATTTTAAATTTTCTTAGTTACCTCAGTTCGTTGAGATGATAAATATTGTTAATAACTATAATGATGAAAAATGATGAAATATTTTTTTTGAATGCAAAGTGACTATAATAGTGTTGAAAGATAGAAAATGTGAATAGTAAGAAAGTACTCATGTTACAAATAGTATTCATTGTGATCAATCTCAAACTATTTTCTCCTACTATTCTTATTTCCACCCTTGTTAGTTTTGTTATCTTTTCATATCGATTATATGAAGAAAAAAAAATTAAATCTTAAACCATTTAAATCTTTAGCTTGAGCTGTTGTGGTAAACATGATACCTTGTCTCTCTTTCTCTCCAATATTAATAGGTTAAATTACTATAACACAAAAATCAATGTACGTTGTAAATAAATTTTTGTGCTTACACTAAAATCAATGCATATTGTTAATCCAACCACTTAAAAATTAATGTACCGTCATATATCCAATTACATCAAATCATAAATCAACATATACATGAAATCAATGCATTTAATGCAAGCAATCAAATAAGATTAGAAAATAACTTCTACATTGAAATCAATGCACCTAATGCAATCATTCAAATAAGATTAGAAACCAACGTCTACACTAAAATCAATGCATTTACTCAAAGCAATCAAATAGGATTAGAAATCGCCATCTACAATGAAATCAATGCATTTAGTGCAAACAATCAAATAGGATTAGAAATAATCTACATTGAAATCAATGCATCTAGTGCAAGCAATCAAATATAATTATAAAGTGAAATCTAAATTGAAATCAACACATCCAGTGCAAGCAATCAAATAGTATTAGAAATCACCACCTACACTGAAATCAATGCATCTAGTGCAAGTAATCAAATATCATTAGAAATAAATATCTACACTAAAATCGATGCATCTAGTGAAAATAATCAAATAGGATTATAAATCACCATCTCCACTTAAATCAATCCATCTAGTGCAATAAATATTCTTCCCTCTCTCCACCCTCCATCCATATCTATATCCCCCTCCATCTCTTGTTTTTTGTCTCTCTATCTCACCCCCCTAAACACACATGCTCTCCCACTCTATATATATCATTCTCTTTGTCAATCACCCCCTCTCCCCATCTCTCTCTTCTTCCCTCTCTTCACCTTCCATCTATATCTCTATCTTTCCCTTCTCTCCCTCTCCCCCGCTAATATCTCTCTTTCCTCCTTTTTTCCTCTCTCCCTCTCTCTCCATCTTCCTTATCACTCACTCTCTCTCTCTAGAAACCAAAATCTACACTAAAATCAATGCACTTACTCAAAGAAATCAAATAGTATTAGAAATCACCATCTACACTGAAATCAATGCATTTAGTGCAAACAATCAAATAGGATTAGAAATCATCTACATTGAAATCAATTCATCTAGTGCAAGTAATCAAATATAATTATAAATCGACATCTAAATTGAAATCAACACATTCAGTGCAAGAAATCAAATTGTATCAGAAATCACCACCTACACTGAAATCAATGCATCTAGTGCAAGTAAACAAATATCATTAGAAATATATATCTACACTAAAATCGATGCATCTAGTGAAAATAATAAAATAGGATTATAAATCACCTTCTCCACGTATATCAATCAATCTAGTGCGAGAAATATTCCTCCTTCTCTCCACCCTCCATCCATATCTATATCCCCCCCATCTATTCTTTTTTGTCTCTCTATCTCACCCCCCTAAACACACAGGCTCTCGCACTACATATATATCAATCTCTTTGTCAATCACCTCCTCTCCCCATCTCTCTCTTCTTTCCTCTCTTCACCTTCCATATATATCTCTATCTTCCCCTTCTCTCCCTCTCCCCTGCTAATATCTCTCTTTCCTCCTTTTGTCCTCTCTCCCTCTCTCTCCATCTTCCTTATCACTCACTGTCTCTCTCTAGAAACCAAAATCTACACTGAAATCAATGCATTTACTCAAAGAAATCAAATAGGATTAGAAATCGCCATCTACACTAAAATCAATGCATTTAGTGAAAAAAATCAAATAGGATTAGAAATCATCTACATTGAAATTAATTCATCTATTGCAAGTAATCAAATATAATTATAAATCGACATCTAAATTGAAATCAACAAATTCAGTGCAAGCAATCAAATTGTATTAGAAATCACCACCTACACTGAAATCAATGCATTGAGTACAAGTAATCAAATATCATTAGAAATAAATATCTACACTAAAATTGATGCATATAGTGCAAATAATCAAATAGGATTATAAATCACCATCTCCACTTATATCAATCCATCTAGTGTGAGAAATATTCTTCCCTCTCTCCACCCTCCATCCATATCTATATCCCCCTCCATCTCTTCTTTTCTGTCTCTCTATCTCACCCCCCAAAACACACACGCTCTCGCACTCCGTATATATTAATCTCTTTGTTAATCCCCTCCTCTCCCCATCTCTCTCTTCTTCCCTCTCTTCACCTTCCATCTATATCTCTATCTTCCCCTTCTCTCCCTCTCCCCCGCTAATATTTCCTCCTTTTGTCCTCTCTCCCTCTCTCTCCATATTCCTTATCACTCACTCTCTCTCTCTCTCTCCACATTTAGCTCTCTATGTATTTCTTCTTACCTCCCTCTCCCTCCCCCTCCAATTCCATCTCTCTTTCCCTCCCTCTCTCCACTCTCTCACATCCTCTCTCTTCCTTCCTCTCTTTCCCTTTCTCTCCCATCTCTCTCTCCCTCTCTCTCTCTCTCTTCACCCACCAACTATGTTACTATATCCCTCCCTCTCTCTCTCTCTCTCTTCACCCACCAACTATGTTACTATATCCCTACCTCTCTCCTTATATCTCCTTCTCCCCCCTTATCTCCATCTCTCCTTATTTGTCTCTTTATCTCAACCCCAAACATACACGCTCTCTCTTTGTCTCTCCCTTGTCACTCCTTCTCTCTCTCCACTTCTCACTCTCTATATTTCTTATTTCCTACATCTCTCCCCCTCCAACTCCATCTCTCTTATCGATCCCTCTCTCCTCCTCTCTCTCGTCCTTCCTCTCTCTCTCTCTCTCTCTCCCCTAAATCCCTCTCTCTTCCCTGATCTCTCTCTCTCTCTCTCTCTCTCTCTCTCTCTCTCCCTCCCCAATACTCTCTCTTCCCCCATCATTCTCCTCCTCTCTCTCCCTTTCTCTCCCACCTCTCTCTCTCTCTTTTCCCTCCAATCCTCTCTCTTCCCCCATATCTCTCTCTCTCTCTCTCCCTAATCCTCTCTCTTCTCCCATCCCTTTCTTTCTCTCTCTCTTTCCACCCCTCTCTCTCTCCAACTACATTACTATATCCCTCCCTCTCTCCTTCTCACTTCTTCTCTCCCCCTTCTTTCCATACATCTTACTTTGTCTCTTTATCTCACCCCTAAACATACACACTCTCTCTCCATCTCTCCCTTATCACTCTCTCTCTCTCTCTCTATTTCTTCTTAGTTATGTAAACTAATGAACATAAATATTCATAAATATAAAGCAGATTATGGAGTAAATATGAAAAGAGGTTTTATTTACTTACCATACCTCTGGTTTATTTATATTTTTATTTATTTACCATACCTCTTTTATTTACTATGGTATTTGGCCCATAGGCTTGTTATATAATTAGATTGTTATTTATAATCCAATTTGATATATTGTTATTTATTTACCTTACTTCTTTATACGTCTTTTATATTTATTTATTTACCATACCTCTTTATACCTATTTTATATTTATTTATTTATCATACCTCTTTATACCTCTTTTATATTTATTTATTTACCATACTTATTTTATAAATATGGTATTTGGCCCATGGTATTTATCCCATGGTATCAATATTAATTTGTCCCATGGTATTCGTCCCATAGGCTTCATCTAAATAAAACCTCTTTTTTAAGTTTTTTTAAATATAAAAAGGTTTATGGATTAAATATAAAAATAATTTTTATTTATTTACCATATATCTAGTTTATATATTTTAATTTATTTATCATAGCTCTGGAATAAGTATAAAAATAGGTTTTATTTATTTACCATACCTCATGTTTATTTATATTTTTATTTATTTAAATTTTAAAATATTGCAACTTTGATGGGGAAATATTTATGTCTTTAAATATTTTAATTTATCCATAGAATATAGGTTTTCTTTTTAAAGATTCACTTTACAAATATTTAATTAAAAGAAATATTAAAAGATTTTGGATTTTGATTGTTTGTGTTGAATTAACTCTTTTGCTTTGATTTAGGAAATGGTATTGACTTTAATAAAGAGTAAAGATGCTTAAAATTTTACTTAATTTGGAAATTCAATGTGGTAAATTTTTTTGTTAAAGGTAAATTTATGATCCATTCAAATTCACCTTTATAATTTACTATCCATTCAAATTATATAAATAATACATAGTTGTATTTTAATAGTTAATCTCAGCCCATTAATAAGTTTAAAAAGTTATATATAATCTAAATATTCAAGTTATATAAAATTCAAGATTAGGTTAATGCTTTGGCCAACATTGAAAAAAGCAAAATTTATTATTTTTTGAGAACACATAACATTGGGGTCATACTGAGAGGTAGATTGCGCCTCTTGACGCAATAAGTTATAAAAAATTCAAGATTAGGTTAATGCTTTGGCCGACATTAAAAAAAGTAAAATTTATTATTTTTTGAGAACGTGACATACCCAACATTGGGGTCATACTGGGCTGTGGATTGCGCCTCTCGGCAATCAATTTTATATAAAGAAAAATAAAGTAATTAAATTTTTCTTTATATTTTACTTTTACTTTTCATGAAGAAAGCGATGTATAATTTATTTCATTTTTAATATAGAATCTATCACTAACATTTAAAAATATTAATAACCAAAAAAAAATTAATATTCATTATAAATCAAATATTTAATACACATGTTGAAAAAAATATTTTAATATGATTATTATTTTTATTCTATTAATAAGTTATTTCTTAAGATACTAAGGTGATTTATAATTATTTCAATGCTTAATATTGGTTTTGATATATACCATATTGAAAACATTAATAACAAAAAATAATTAAACAAAAAAAAAGTAAAAAAATAGTTATATACATACATATATAGAGAGAAAGAGAAAGATACAGAGAAAATCCAATAGATGTATGTTTTTTACTTCCAAATATAAGGGGCATGTATTAACATTTTAATGTGGAGAATCTCAATTATAAATAAAATATTTCAATGTCAACCATGTATATTTTATATAAAACAAGTGAAAATAAAATATTTTTTATATAGTTAAAACATTTTGTTAGTGTATTGCTCAAAACCAAGAGAGAAGTCTATATCTGCCAGAATTGAGAGGAATCAAAACTCTTGAGGTACAAATATGTTTTGCACCCAAAAAGAAGTTCGCATCTTGACATTTAATCCTCTAAGCTCTTGGTAGATCTTGAGTTAAAATGAATCTAGTTTTATTAAACCCTAATAATATATATAACTTGGCATCTTTCTTTAAGATGCTTTATAATTTAATTTTTTAATGTAATATCCATAACATTGATTGCCTATATATATTAGAATTTTTTATTATTGATTAATTTTTATCTATTAATAACTATATTTTTATTTATTTATTAATTAGATTTAAAGGTGAAATAAATATAATAATTACAAGTATACATTATTATTATTTAAATTTATTTTAATATAATATATTTATTATAATTCTTTTAAATTTTATTTATTTTATTTAATAAAAATAAAATTATAAACCATTAAAATAAAATATATTTATTATTTTATTATTTTTAAATTAAGTCTATGTTATTTTGTTTTTAATTAATAATTAATTAATTAAATGTTTGAGAGAAATTTATTGTGTTTTGTTTATTATTATAATGCTTTCCTGCCAAACGTTTTCTCACAACTTAAAGGGAGGTTTGTACTTGTCATTTTCTATATGTACAAAAACATTTTTTACTTAGTCATGGTGAATAACAGCTTTGCAATGAAATGTCTTAAAACAAACTTCATGCAATATGAGTTTGGTCATTGGTAATCTACGTAACAGTACAACAACGCCATTGAAAATAGAAGTTTTTTTTTTCATTTTAGGGAAATTTATTTTTTTATTTATAGTAATAAAATATGAATAATATTAGTTCTTATTAATTAAATATTTTAATTATTTATATATAACAATAAAATAATTATAGTTATTAATATATAAAAAAAATTATTACATTTTCAACTAAAAATATATAAAATACACTCAACAATACAAGCATATAAAAATATATAAATTACACAATATAAGAATACAAGCATATAAAAATATATAAATTTCACTCAATATAAGAATACAAGCATATAAAAAAGTCAGTTATTTATTAAATTATAAAAAATAAATTTACATATTTTCTATTTATAAACCAAAGGAAAATTAAAAACATATCAAAACTCAATAATGTTTTCTATCAACCCCGGATGCGGGTGCTATGGGAATTGGGAGGACTGACAGGACGCAGGGCGAAAGGACGGGAGGCCACCTGCCTACCCGCTTATAACCTTCTCGCCCACCTGATATCATTTATTTCCCGGAGCCTATTCTTTATGACCCGGATATGGAATCGATCTTCTACATTGCGCCTGGCTCTCGAGGCCACCTCGAACGCTATTATCGTGCTATGCATTCGACCGCCATGTTCTGTCATTCAATGCAGTTTTGGTTTGCAGTATTGGTTTGCAGTCTGGGGTTGCTATTTATCATGGAGCCGTCCGCCCCTTCGCCTCTGTCATCGAGCTGCAATCCTGCTCTGGACAAGGCCTTTGTTCGCACCTTCACCGGGTTGCGCTGCTGCAACACCTGCTGTCTGGTGCTCGCAGAGAAAACCCACATTTCCATCACAGGCTCTTGTGATTCTGCCACTGAAACTCGTGGCTCGTCTTCTGCAAGGTTTTCCACAGATTCTCACTGGTTTTCTAGTTCCCTTTCCGCAGCGAACATGCCCAGAGTCAGACAGAGGATGCGGCCCCGTCGAGGCTCCTCGCGGGCGACCAGAAGGCACTCGCCTTCCCCCATTTCCTCTCCGTCCAACTCCTCCGCGACTTCGGACAGCTTGCCCCGTCTCCTTCATGGGCGACTGCTACGCTCAGGTCGACGTCTGGACTCGCCCTCTGGTGATGCACTTCCAGCTCAATCTCACACGGCACTCTTCTCCTTTGACTGCGCCCTCGACAAACCCCGGGTCACCGTCGCCATCTCGGTCGTCTTCCTGGAGGAACCAAAGCCGGAGTCTCCGCCTGCTCCGCTTGCTCAAGATGAATGCGCAATTAAGGACGAGAAGCAACAGGATTCACCCTCTGAGCACAGGACTTCTTTGCAGGTCGACGCTGGGGCCATTCTGGGCCAAGACGCTGCGCCTCCACCAGCTGTTCATGCACAGGGCATTCAGGACGACTTCGGATGCAACATTGAAGAAATCGAGCCGGATGAGTAGCAATGTCCCCCCCCTCTGTCTTTTTGTCAGCTCTCTGCCCACTCTGAGGGTATGCATAGTCGCCTTGCTAGTTCTTCATGTTTTTTTTTCATTTTCATGAGATGATGGGCCGCGTGAAAGTCATTGTATCTGTGTTTAGTGTCATGGTCATGCGCTCTGTGTCAATGTCTGGACGCAGTTGCATTGTTATTTTGTTCTGTGTCAATGTCTGGACTTATCAGTGCGATCCCCTGCGTGGGATTTTTTTAGTATCTGGTTCTCATGGCTGGTTTCCCTCTCGCAGGGCAGCCTTTTTTCAGTCTTGGTCTGTTAATATGCCTGCCAGCAGGCTCTGCTATGGCCACGGCCAGTTGTACATTATTTCTCTTTAATTAATAGATTACACTAACTTAGAAAAAAAAAATAATGTTTTCTATCAATAAATAATTCACATCATATTATATATATATAACAAATATGAAAACAAATATATATGTATATAATTCAATTCAATTATTTTAAATTAGTAAAATAAAGGTAATAAAATAAATTTGAATATCAATTACTTTATAAAATGGTACTAGAAAACTTTGCAAAATGTTTATGTCCATTGAGTGTGTCTTAAAAGAATAAGAATATAAACTAATATTTGTGTCACCTTAGTGTGATTTCATGAGACAAGGATAGATGGGGTTGTAGTCAAGGATATATGGGGTTGTAGTCAACTAAATTTGTGTCCTTTGAATAATGTTCTCATGGGATAAGGATATATGGGGTTGTAGTTAACTAATTTTGTGTCCTTTGAATTGGTAAGGATATATGTGATTGTAGTTAAGGATATATGGCATTGTAGTCAACTAATTTTGTGTCCTTTGATATGAGGTTGTAGTCAACTAATTTTGTGTCCTTTGAATGATGTTCTCATGGGATAAGGATATATGGGGTTGTATTCAACTAATTTTGTGTCCTTTGAATAATGTTCTCATGGGATAAGGATATATGGGGTTGTAGTCAACTAATTTTGTGTCCTTTGAATGATGTAAATGGAAGGAAGAGTGATATTAACATAAATTGATTTTTAAGAATATGTGTATGATGGTGATGTTGTACTAATTTTTTTTTTTTTTTTTCGCAAAGTCGGTTGCTATATTATATTCGAAAAAAAGAAAGGAAATATTTCCTTGTTACAATCCAATGCTGCTGAGGACAAACAAGGAGGGGTGCAAACACAACATGTCGAGCCTCCATTACGTCGATTTTTCAAACTATACTACATTACAGATTCAAGGTAGATTCTAACAAACTGTGAAAGCAGGAAAGAAAATTTAAAAGACATATGCAGAAAAGAGAGAGGAGGAATGAAGATTAGTCAATGCTAATTGGATATCCGGTTGATGCATCATTGTTATCATCAGGACATGCATTTCTTACATTGTTTGAGCTGCAACTTGGAGCATAACATTTTTCTAAAATATATTTGAGGATCTGAAGAGATTCTTCCACGTGTGAACAACGATTGGTGAGGTCCAGTAGTTCATTATGGAAAGACTAAGCCCGATGCTGAAGGAGGGCCATATCCACTTTTTTTTTTCTTCCAGGATCCTTTGCTGAGCTCGAATCTACTCCATTTCTGACTACAGATCAGCACAGTGGAAGCAGTTTTCGTTGTGCGCCATGTTGACCATGAACGAAGCAGGGGCAGTCGAAACAGTTGTTGGGGAAGAATAGGAGTAGAAAGAGAACGCAAGGGGGCAATGGATGAATACTTGCAGGTTTGTGGATGTAGGAGGAAAATAGGGGCCAGGCAGAAAATTACAGACAGAGGTAAGGGGGTAAAAAAAGACAGGTCTGTGGGTAACGAAGACTGCTGGGAGAATGAAGATCTGATGAGGGTAACGTGTGGCATAGTCGGTGAGGAGATCGCGCTACCACACAGGGAGAATATCGAGCTGAAGGGAGCGATCACATAGGTGAAGAGGCGAAGCAAGGAGATGGGGGAAATAAATAGAGCAAGTTGAGAGGAGGAGAGGATCGAGGTGAGGAAAATGAGAGGATAAGGTCACGGGAGGGGAGATATTGTAAGGATGAGAGGATCTGATTAGTTCAGAAATAATCTTGCAGAGAATCCAACAAGAAAGATATGGTGGCAGAGATAAAATCATGGCAAGGGAGAGAGAGTTAGGCCATCTTAACTGTACATTTGACTGGCTGGTCTGCTGCAGGCTTTGTTAGCCAATTTATCCGTAAGCTTATTTTTGGCTCGGAGGATATGGTGAAAGGAGAGATCCTTCATGTCTTTGACCATTATGTGACATCTTCTGATGATCCTGTGAAGAGCCATGTTTTTGTTTTGAGATTCATTTAACATCATTCTTATGAAAATAGCAGAGTCCCCAAACACCATTGCATTCGACAAGTTGTGGCTCTTTATCAGTTGGAGACCTTTATGTAAAGCGTAGGCCTCGACTTTATTATTAGACAAAGATCCAAGACCCCATTCGAAGGAGATTGACACATTTCCATTTTCATCCCTTATGAGTCCTCCAGCCCTAGCGATGCCCGGGTTCAACTTTGATGCTCCATCAAAGAAGAGGGCTGGTCTTTTGCAACTATCCAACCATTCGATAAACTCTTTTTCCTTGAGTCTTATCTTCTAGTTTTCTTTTTGAGGATTTTGAATGACTGGGGATTTGAAAAGGCCAGGATTGTCCAAAAATCGCCCTAGAAAGGTTCTTTCTTCAACTTGAAGATCGTTGAAATTGATATTACCAGTTCTTTTTGTGAGAATTGTCTCAGTAGTGAGACTCCAAGTCTTGTTGTGAACTTTCCTTGGGCATGGTTTTTTATTTTGGGAAGTCATATTATTCTTTTCCAACTAGATGTTCCAGAGAAGTACATAAGGAAGGGTGTCCTAGACCCTTTTAGCTATGTTCTTGCTCTTTTTTCCCCAAGGATATCCTTTCTTCCAATTTTTTATCAGGTCTGAGATATATTTGTCGGAGTCTAAATCAATCTGAGAGAAGGTAGTGAGATCATTCCAGCACTGCTTTGCAAAATGAAATCTCACAAAGAGATGAAAGACAGTCTCTTCATTGCTTTGACAGTTGGGGCATCTGTAGGGGCCATAGATACCTCTCTTTTTTTTTAATTTCTGAAGTTAAGATCTTACCTTTGAGGATAGTCCAGATAAATTATTTTATCTTTGGAATGGCTTCGGATTTCCAAATGAGCTTCCAGATGGGACATTGAGGATATGGGAACTTCTCTTTTAGAAGTTGACCATAAGCTACTTTGATAGAAAAAGAGGACCCAGAGAGATCCCATCAAAGACTATCTTCGTTGCCTTTCACCAAAGGAGCAACTCCATGAAGCATTACTTTTAGGTTTATCAGATCGGCCTCAAGATGAGGGGGGGTGATAGGAAAATCCCAACCAATCTAGGCATTATAATTCTCATCCCAACTAGAAATCTAAGCTAAGGTGATTATATCAAGATTTCAAAGGTAAATTTGAATTTGATGGGTGCTCAGGCTGTCATTGAGGGGAGTTTTCCCCATAATTCGATCATTCAAGATATTTGTATTGCTTCCGCCTTGAGGAACTTTGGAGATGTTTACGTTGATGAAAGGAATGGCTTTCTTACATAAAGCCCATATTCTAGAACAAGGCTTGTTTTTTATATCTTATTCAAGAAGATTTTTCCTGGGCAAGTGGAGATATTTGGATTCCAAAACTTGTTTCCACTAGGAGTGTTGTCCGTTGATAAGGCGCCACACTATTTTTCCCCCAAATGCATTGTTCAAGAGTTTTGGGATGTGAATACCGAGCCCACCATTTTCATGGTTTTGTGTGACCTGCCTCCATTTTACTAAGTTGTATTTCTTCTTCTCATTTTTCCCTCCTTACCATAGAAATTGTCTTAGAACTGTTCAATTTTTTTATGTATGCTGATAGGAGCATTGAGCAAGGTGAAGTGATACAAAGGCAGGGAAGAGAGGAAATATTTTAGAAGGATTAGACGTCTGATCATGTTGAGCCAGGAGGATCCCCACTGCTACACTCTTTTTTTCATTTTTTCAATTGTGATGTTCCATACCTCAAACTTCAAGGGTCCAGCACTGACTGGCATCCCAAGGTAGTTGAAATAGGTCCAATTCAATTTGTAGGAGACTCCAAATATTTGTCCAATATTATGGATAGTGTGATTTGCAGCATTCCATCCATAGATACAACTCTTGTGATAATTTATCAGCCCTCCTGAGTAGAGCATAAATTTGTCAAGGAGAGATTTGAATCTCTGAGCGATAATGCAGGTGGCTCCACCCATCAAAAGGGTGTCATCTACAAATTGAGAGTGATTCATATTATTGACTCCATTACTGAATTTGATTCCAGTGATAATACCAACTCTACGCTTGTGATCCAAGGCCCTGTTGAAGGATTCATCCATTAGAATAAAGATGAAGGGAGAGAGGGGGAAACCTTGCCTGAGACCACGGGAAGATTGAAAAAAAATTTATGGCCTTCCGTTGACTAAGGGGGAGATCTAAGGGTTAGAAATACAGGCATTGATGAGAGAGATAAAGTCAGTTTCAAAACCCATTTTTTGAAGGACGGAGAGGAGAAAGGAATGTCTCACCTTTTCGAAGGCATTGGCAAGGTTAAGCTTCAGGATGAATCCTTTCTTTAATCGCATCATACTCGAGTGAATGGCATCTTGAATAAGGAGTATGGTATTAGAAATTTTCCGTTGGGAGATGAATCCTCCTTGATTTCCAGAGATGATGTTATGGAGATGGGGTTTGAGGTGAGTGGCGAGAATTTTAGTGATGATTTTGTAAGAGGAGTTGCAGAGGGAGATGGGTTTGAACCTGGAAAAGGAGGAGGGACAATTTTCTTTGGGTATAAGGGTGAGAAAGGTGGAGTTGGTAAACCCCTGGATCTTCTTCTTCCTTTGAACCCACTAAATCATTTTGGTTAAGTCCTTTTTAATTAAAGCTCCGAAAAAATCTGATGGAGAAATCATCCGGGCCCAAAGACTTATCTGGATGCAAAGTCCAAATAGCGTTGATAATTTCAGCCTCCTCTATGTCCATTTTAAGGGAGATTTCTATCTCCTCCGTGATTATATTTGGCAAGTGGTTTAAGAGGTCCAAATAATCCTCAGGCACAACAGACTCTATTAGCAGGTTTTTATAGTGATTGAAAGCGGCGGCCTTAATACACTCCTGATCTGTCTGAACTCTTCCTTCATTATCTATTATGGATGAGATCTTATTCCTTGTCCTTCTTACAGTAGCTTGTTTGTGGAAGAAAGAAGTATTTTTGTCACCAGCCTAAAGCCAAAGGTTTCTAGATTTTATCCTCCACTTCTCCTCTTCTTTCCTATTAACTTTGTACAAGTTCCAATAAATATCTTTCTCCTGATCTAAATTTTCTTGATTCGTTCCATGTGTGTCAATTTCATTATGAATTGCTTCCAACTTTTCTTTGATTTCTATTTTGGTTTTGTCAGGTTCCTTGTAGTGAATTTTGGCCCAATATTTAAGTGCCATTCGAACATGCTTCAATTTTTTTTCCCAAGTTTGCGAAGGGGAGCCCTCGACGTGCTACAGCCAAGAGTGGTGCACAATCTGTCTAGCTTCAGGGATTTCACTCTAGAGCTGGTTGTATTTAAAAGGAAGAGGACCTATGGAGGACTGATCACCGAGAGAGAGGGTGATTGGGTAATGATCAGAGGCTGAGGAGGAAAGGATACAAGATGAGGCAACAGAGTAGGAAGAAATAAGAGGAACATCCACTATGAAACAATCAAGCCGTTCCATTATGTTTCTCGCTCCAATTCTACGATTACTCTAGGTGAATTTACGATTTTTAGGGATGACATCAACCAAATCATGGTCTTGGATAATGGTTTCAAGTTGGTCCCTTGAAGGATATGAATTGAAGTAACCACCTATTTTTTCATTGGCATGTAATATCAAGTTAAGATCCCCGCCTATGATGATATTTTTGTTGTCCTCATTGTCTATATCTATTTTCATAGTGCTCCAACAAGCTTCTTTGTCCCTGTAATGATTAGGCCCATATATATTATACATGATTATCTCAATATTCTCTTTAGTGCTCTGAAGGTTTACTTTGATCTAGTTTTGAGTTTTGACATCTCCATTTTTCTCCCAAGCATTCTGATTCCAAATGGTGGCTATTCCTCCTGAGGCACCCCTAGATTCCATGTGAGAGCCCGTATAGTTCTTCATTCTGTTTATAATTTTTTCCATGTCTTGATCTCCTTGCTTAGTTTCTTGAAGGAGAATGATGTCAGGTTTTTCTTGATTCATAAGGTCTCTTAGAGCTAAGTTTTTTGAGGGGTTCCCTAAACCCCTGCAGTTCCAAGAGAGGGCTTTCATCATGTCAGGAATGCAGGTTGAGGACCTATTTTCCCTCCTTGTTCATTTTGACTTGCTTCTTTGTTATTTTTCCCTAGAATAAAGGATTTTTTTGGACGGATAAGTCATTCTTGCGGACAAGACAAACCTCCCAAGTGTCCTACAGACAGCTAGCAACAAACAGAAAAACAAAAACTATTTTCTCTAGGTAATATTCGATTCATTAACTAGCTACAACGGGGGTTTTAAAGACCTACCTGTAGTCCAACACTATTCGTAATAATCTTATTTCCAGTTGCTTGAAAGAGTCATCTTCAAATACCCCCAATCACAAACATGAAAAAAATCAATAGCACCTGCATAGGATAAACCAATTCACGAATTATATATCTATCAAGATGATCAAGGAATTCAAGAAATAAACTAATTAATTAAATAACTCATTGATAAAACATGATAAACAAGCTACTTAATTAAAGAAATCATTTTGAAAATGGTATTCATTCATATTATCTTTAATAAAGAACATCATTACAACCGTATCCGCCTTGATGTCGTACAGGCCTTCCTAGGGTCCGGAACAGGCATTTCCTTTACTCTGACAAGCTTTGCACTCTCAGAGCTAAAATACACATGGGTGTGTAATCCTTACCACATAATGATCAGTTAAGAGAGTCTGAGTCCATACAGCATTTCTCCTCAAAAATTCTCAAAGTCTAACTCACTAACTCACTCCCTAACCTCCCTTGAAGCTGTACTATGGCTTCAATTTATAGTAAAAGAGAGGAGGTTATGGTTCCACATAAGAAGGGATAGAATGCTCTTTTGAAGGGATTGAGCTCCATAAATCAAGGGGTAGTCTCCCATAATGGAGGAATGAACATACATGATAGGAGCAAACCTTCGACTGGATAATTACTTCTAGAAGCTTCCAGATTTGACTGTTGGGCTTCTAAATGTTACTTTGCGCCTTCATTTGACCTTTTACAGGGGTCTGCACCCTTAATGAAGAAAAAGTGCATTTAGATCTGCATGCTTTAGAACAAATAGGTACGGCACCGCAGGCAATGTTAAGAGAAAGTGCGGTACAAGTGTTTTTAAGACTTTTATGAGCTTTTCTCTCAATTTCAAGGCTTGATTTTAGGAACTTTGATGTTCTAGACTTCTAAGGGAGTAATATATGAGTAATGATGAACCCATATAAACACTAAAATGTCATGGTGACAAATTTTAGTGTAACAAATTGCCCCCTAAAGTGCGAAGTCTGAGAGCATTCGAAGAGTAATGTGCTTTATCATTTCAAGGATTAGCCTATGGACACCCCAGTCAGAACGCTGTAAAAACATTCAATGAAAAAAAAAATATATATATATATCATCACTAAGGTAGGCATTCTCATACTCAGATCAAAACTAACTAAACCTGTTTTGATACAGAAATGATTTTAATATTACATCAATATTGCAAACACAGCATGGACACAACCATCTGTAATGAATAGTATACTGCATAATGAATAATAAAAATCCTCACAACCTGGATGGTGGAAACTAGATCCATGGTCTTGATTTCTTCTTCTCAAACTAGTACGATTATATCCATGTGATTAAATGTGTTGAAGTCGAACATGGTAGAACCCACTTGATTACCAGTCAATGATGTGAACTGTTAACAAGTGTGAGAGAAACCACCAATAATGACAATGGCTCTCAAAGTACTCAGTACAATCCATGAAATGTGAATAATTGATCTGAAGTCGAACATTTCACGGAATTGTTCGATCGAAGGTTAATGATGCAACATGTCGTCGAAGGTGAGAAACCTACCATTAAGGCATGAAGATTCCAAGGTATTGACGGATTCTAGATCAACTTCCTAGATGATGAGTTGTCTTCGATAGAAAGTGATCTGTCGTAAGCAAGCTCACGACACGAAACCATAGATCAAGTTTTGAAGAAATTTTTTGCAAGGACTGACTCAGGGATGGTCAACGCGAATCGAGACAAATGTTTGCAAATGAATGGTTTGTTTGAATTTCCTCTTGAACACATAACGACACTGCAGATGGTTTGGTAACAATTGCCCTAATTTAATACCTAGAAACCGGCTAAAGACTTTCAATGTGGTTTGATTAACTGATAGGCAAAGGATTTTCCCAACCCAGGTAGAAGTGCGACAAAAAGTGTCATGTTCAAGAGTGGTTTACTGCTTTTAAACCAAAGTGTAACAAATGAATTCGTTTTCTCTCTTCCCCCCACCATTTCTGGCAAGTACCTCTTTATTTTTGACAAGCTTGAGGAGGATAACATTTGCTTGTTTATAAGCTCATCCTTTGGATGAGTCCAACTTAGTTTAAAATCGAATCCTAAGAAGGAGTGGTCCGGTCCTGTTTGAATTGACAGGTCCTTTACTGTTAAATTTTAACGAGTCCAGTATAGGAGAAACTCGGTGTTTTTCATTTTTAGGGAGTCAGAAGAAAAAACTTAAGAAAACTCCATGGGTGTTCTTTTTCGTAATTTTAGTCTCTCAGGCCGGAAAAAAAGATAAAATAATGCGGGAGAGAACTCTATTGACCATGATTAGTCAACATATACCTTTTTCTTAAATATTCCATTTCAGTCCGGAAAAGGGGCAAACTTATACTAAAGGGACGATTGTTCCTTTCCTTTAATGAGTTCGAATAGTCAAGTACTTGGTAATATTTTCATCTTTAGAGAGTCTAAAAAGGGCTTAAAAGAGAACTTAATGGTTTCACTTTTTCGTAAATTTTAAAGAGCCCGAAAAAGTGATAAAAGTATACTCTTCGTCAAAAATGACCATTTCACCTGAAAAATCTGGTATTCTGCACAAAAACTCAAAAAATTAAATGTACCTACTTCAATAATAAAAATATTTTGAAAAACCATCTCTTTAAAGTGAAAAATAAACAAATTTAAATTTCATTTATTTGAAAAAACTTATAAAAAGGAGTTTTCCAAATTCATTTTTACCGTTTGAGTTCAGAGTGAAGATTTTAGAGCTTTTGGAAAAAAACACTCCAGAGAAGATTCAGGACAAACCGACTGTTGAAAATGAAAATTGTTTGCTCCAGATAATCCACATCCTCTTTTCCTTGCTTTTCATCCGTTCATTTCCTTAATTTAGGGCTTAAAATTCATTTTTGGGGAGAAAATATGTTCAAAATTCTTCCCTTGGGGGTCCGCAGGTAAGACACACGGCACCTACGGACCCCGACATTTTCTTACAAAGAAAAATATCGTGGCCCCGCACTTTTAGCACAGAGCCCATGCGGAGCTACGCACTGTCTCTGAACGAAAAGTGTGGGGGCGCTGTGAAGAATTTAAAAACATATTTTCTTCCCAAATTACGCAGAATTTTTGTTTTAAAATGATTCTAATATTTCATTTTTCTCATTGTAGGGTATTTACAATGCTTATCTTGCGGGAACATGAACATGAGGAGGTGGATGAAGCTGCAATGATTCATCTTCCTACATTACAAGTTTTAAGAGCATGCGAGCTACTTAAATTCTGGGCTATCAGTGGCATGAGAGCTCAAGTAGACCTTCTCACTTGGTTGGTAAACAAGTGGGATGTACAGGACTAGTGTTTTATGATTGGAGGCAACCGGCTCTAAATTGAGCTGGAGGACATATATTTTTTGACTGGTTTGTCTAAAAGAGGTGAACCACTTTCTCTATTTGGGGCTAGGCCAGGTGGCCAGTCTGTCGCTAGCCTGCAATTAGAGTTCTGCAATGATGAGGCCAATCCTAAAGACAAACGGATTGATATCAAAACTATCATCCATCCTGAGTTAAAATTGGTTTCATTTACCATAACCAAGTTATGTGGAAGTGCTGCTTTGCACGTTGCTACTAGATCTCAAATGTGGATTGCAGTAGATTGTTTATGAGGCACCATTTTCAAATGGTGCAAGGCAGTGTTGGCTAACATCAAAGGCCAACTAACTAGAGCAAATAATGGGAAGTTAAATAACTTTGGATATGGATCGATCGTAGTTACTTTTGCTCTAGAGAGGATTCCTCTATTGGCCCCGCAACATATTCCAGTTGATGTTGGTAGAGCTTAAGAGCCTCGAATGGTTCGATGGGTTGCTTTGATAGCCCGTCACAACGAGGGTGGAGAGATTGTTCGATTTCCCCCGGCATATTTCCATTGGTTAGAGCACCAACTCTTTGTGATAGACGATTTTCCTTATGCGGGCATAGATTTCCGCGATGACCGAGATATGCCACTTCCTCCAGGAGTTCAGTGGGATGAGTCAGGTAAAAAATCTTTTTGAAATGATCTAATTTCTAATTTTTATTTTATTTTTTAAATCGTCCAAAACTAATAACAAAAATTTCAAATGCAGATGTGGGTCCACGCCAACCAGTCACTCTCCGCCCCTTCGAAAGGAGGCAAAGGGATGCAGCTGCAGCACCACCACCACCACAGGATCAGACATCAGAGATCCTTACTGATTTGGAACACCATCTGGAGTGGATGAATATGGACATCCTTGAGACTACCATAGACGACATTCCACTTCGTTTGCAGAGATATGTCATTGGTGTTCCTGGACCATTCAAGAGATTCCTAAGTAGAGTGGCACGAGCTGTAGTGTATTATCATGATCATTACCACGGATAGTGGATGATCGATTGTATAGACCCATATCATTTTTTTATCACTTTTTTCCTAATCATAAGGTGTTTTGAACCTATGATCGAGGACAATGTATTATTTTTTTGAAACACTACTCTATACTATGATATACTACTATTTCTAGTTACAAATTCAACATATTACCAAATGTTATTTTGATTTACTGCTTTCATTATCGCAAATGTCTATTTATAAAATTAGAAGCTATTTCATCTGCTAATGTGTTTAATCTTCTTGGAATGTGTTGATACTCAATATAATCAAATTCTTGTTCCAAGAGACGAATTTTCAAAAATAATCTTAACAACGCTAGTTTTATAATTGCATATACTCGATTTATTTGTAATACAACGAGCTCATAATCTAACCTAATGATCAAACTCCGAATTCCAAATGAAATGGATTCAGAGAATAATTCAATAACTGCACTATATTCTGCAATATTGTTTATCGTTTGACCGAGGCTTACCCCATGCATAGATACTAACTCGTCAATGGGTGAATAAATAACCCAGGCTGCGGAAGAAATATTACGTGTACTACGAAAAGCACCATCAACAAAACCAATGTATGTTTGAAAAGACGTCGACATCTACAATATCAAGAGTAATCTAGATAAGCAGGAATAGTAGTAAAAGCACACTTAAGCTAGGCACACGTTTCTAATCTACAACACACCAGCTAAAAACTAACTAATGTACAGTAAAGATCTTCACACAAAAATCAAGCGTAATATTTCTTCAGATAAAGCCCATTTCTGGGTTTGCCTAAAGAAACTCCGTTAAAATCAATCAATTCATAGGCCCCTTTTGTAAGCTGTCACTTGACAATATAAGGACCATGCCACATAGGTTCGAATTTCCCAGCCCCTAGCTTATCGTTAGCTTGATCATATAGCAAAACTAGGTCTCCTTCTGAAAAAATACGAGGTGTAACACTTCTATCATACTAAGATTTCATTCGTTTCACATGAGTCTCGATGGCTAATGCAGCAGTACATCGATTCTCATCTAATTGAGCTAAGTACAAAAAGTGTTTTTCCTCCTCAGAGGTAGCTGGTAGTAATTCTATGGCTAGTTTGAGTGATGGTACCTCGCATTCAATCGGTAATACCGCTTCTAAACCATAAACCAGTTGAAAAGGGGTAAATCCTGTTGATGTTTTTGCTGAGGTATGATATGCCCAAAGTGCTGAAAAAAGCATGGTATGCCAATTCTATTTATGAATGCCGATGATTCGTTTGCTCATGGTGACTAAAAATTTATCAATTGCTTCAACCAGACCATTAGCCTGCGGATAATAAGGTGTAGAACTGTCATGGCGCAGGCCAAGTTGGTCAGTTATCTCAGTCATCATTATTTTTCAAAAATGACTCCCATGGTTAGTAATTATCGCTTGGGGTACACCGAAACGCGAAATCACATGATTGAACACGAAAGTAGCCGCATTTTTTCCATCTACCATAAATGTAGGCATCGCCTCACCCCATTTGGTAAAATAATCTACTGCGAGAATAATATACCCATGCCCCTCAGCCAAGTGAGGGTTGCATGTAATGAAGTCAATGCCCCATTTTGCAAAAGGACCGACAACAATTATAGGGTGAAGAGGAGCAAGTGGTGCACACATCTTTCGATCGAAAATTTGACAATTATGGAATTTTCGGACCGCATTAATACAATATTTAAATAAGGACGGCCAAAAATAACCAGCGCGCAATATCTTTTGGGCCGTGGCATACCCAGACATATGACCGCCACATGCTCCAGAGTGACAGTCAGTTAAAACCTTTTCAGCTTCTTCATGGGTGAAACAACGTCGAAAAACAGAGTCTGCACCACGACGGCATAGTGTGTCGCCAACAATATGATATTGTTGAGACTGGAAACGGATTTTACGTCGTTGTGATCATGAAATTTCGGGCCGAAAAGATTGGGTCTGAAGATAAACAATTATATCTCCATACCAAGGATCAATTGTACTAATAAGAAACAAGGATTCGCCCGCGATTGGTTGTTCTGCCATAGTTTTTGTATCAGTACTTGGGAATTCACACATAATTTCAACAAATATCAATGATTTCTTTGATTTGGATTTTTCAAATTCCAAGTCAAGCTCCTGTAAGATAACAATCCATTTGGAGTATTTCCCATTAGCAATTTTTTGGTAAAAATATACATTATAGGGTTACAATCAGAAGTCATTGTTGTTTTGCGTAAAAGTATGTAATGACGAAAACGCTGGACAACTTGGACGGGTGCCAAGGCCAATTTCTTCACATGTGAATATTTGATTTCAGTCGGATGCAAATTTTGACTAAGATATTAAATCACATGTTCATTATTGAATTCATCTTCCTGAACTAGAACCATTCCTATCGTGGAATCGGAAGCGGCGAGGTAAAAAAAATAATCCCGGTTGTAATTGGGAGGATGCAGTAACAGTGCATGGGTCAAAGTGTTTTTAAGAGCATCAAAAGATCGATCAGCGATCTTGTCCCAAAAGAAAGGAAGATTTTTTTTTAACAACCTAGTAAAACCTTTTGTTAACTTGGCGTAGTTAGGAATGAATCGACGTAAAAAAATTTCTTTCCCTTGCAAACTTTGGAGTTGGCAAAAAGTAGAAGGAGGAGGTAAATTGATGATAGCCTCAACCTTTGATGGATCGACATGAATGGATGCCTTTGAGACAATAAATCCCAACAATCTTCCTGATTGTACGCAAAAAACACATTTGTGAGGGTTCAGATGAATCTTATAATGCCTACATCGTATAAAAATGGCCCGTAAATGAGTGATATGATATTCTCTGCACAAGGAATGAGCAGGAAAATCATCGAGGTAGGGTTGCAAAATGTGTTTAATATCATGAAATGCATAATACATTGCCCTCTGAAAAGTGGCGCCAACATTCTTAAGTCCAAAAGGTAATTTGCGATAAGAAAAAGTCCCCCATGGACAAATGAAAGTTGTTTTAGGTTGATCTACAGGGAGTATGTTGATTTGATTGTAACTGGAAATCCATCCATGAACGAAAACATTTCACTTCCAGCGCAATCGTCAATAGTTTGATCGATATAAGGGGTTGGATAGTTTTCTTTTGGACAAGCTTGATTTATATCCCTATAATTGATGCATACTCGTTTTGTTCCTTGTTTTCTATTGATAGGAACAATATTAGACACCCAATCTGTTAACAGAATCAGATAAATAAAACTTGCACGAAGTAATTTTTCAACTTTTTCTTTAATAGCGGCAGCCTTTCTCAGATGTATCTGACGTAATCTCTGTCTGACAGGTTTAGCATCTAGGTATGTCTTAATTTCATGAACAACAATTGACGAACCGATTACTGGAATTTCTTCATATAACCAGGCGAAAATGTCTTGGAATTCCTGAAATAGGGCTTTATATGCTTGGATTCCATCAGGCATACAATAAGCACCTATATGAATGTTTTCAACAATTCTGGGTTTTACTGAAATGTCAATGGGAACCGTTGTATAAATTTTTTCTAAATTCAATTCAGAATCGGAAGATGAGATAGTATTCTGAGGTTCTTTGACGTAATCAATAGTAAAAATAGAGGAAAAATTATTATCAAAATGATCGAGATCAGGTAAAAATGAAGACCTATGATGTAGATCTTCCCATGGTAATTCATCAACAGACAAGAATTCACGAATTTTTTCATCAGTATTAAATACGTGTTGATCAAGATCCAGAATTGATGTCGAAGCTAAGCTCGATATTGAAAATGACTACTCATTGATCACATTCACTGGATCTGATTCAGTTGAAGGAGTATCAGAAAATGACTGTACAGTCTGATATGCTAACTCAAAATGACTCAAAGGCATCGCGCCATTGAAAGAATCCAGTTCTGATTCTGAAGGTACTATCCAAGGATCATCAAAGGAAATAGTACTTGATGTAAACATATTGAGGTTAGCAATAGGAGGTTGTACGTTGGAAGCAGGTAGGGAAAAAATTCCCAGTAAAGTCGAATCTTTAAGCAAACCTACTCCGACATCCTTATAAGGGATAGTTGATTTTTCGATATGCTGGATGCTATTAGTAGAGGCTGGGTCAGATGAGTAATATGAAAACTGATCTATTTTAACGATCTTTCCTTTATGAGGAAATATGATGAGACGAAAGATCGACGATACAACAACAGTCATGGCGTAATACCAACTGTGACCCAGGAGAAGGTTGTAATCCATAGGGGCATCAACCACTTCCACGTCTAGATTAATGGTTTTTCCTTCGACCTCTATTGGTAGATCCTGTAAAATTCCATACGGTTGAAAGCCTCTTCCATAAAAATCTTTGAGGATAGTTGGAGATTGGTTAATTGTCGAAGAACCAAGTGATTTCCAACATTTTAACGACATAATACACATGGAAGCCCCTTCATCAATAACAGTACGAAAAATATGTTTTTTTTTTACTATTAGCATAATTTGAAAAGCCATTTGATGGGGTAGGCAGGGTGTAAAATTCTCTAAATCGAAGATCATGAGGTTCGAATCCTGGAGATCTACGGCTCCTAAGGCTAACAATAGTAATTTTCTTTGGGCTGGGCATGATTGCAGCACTTCCAAAGCTGACATTGCTGAAGGGGAAATTGCCAAGTCTTCAACAATATTGTAATTCTGAGCAGCTCTCGCATGTGGATTGAAAGCTTATTTATGAAGTACACCTTTAACAGGCGGTTTGATTACTAAGTCATGATTTTGTTTCTCGATCTATAGCGGATCAGAAATTGAGGGAGATGTAGTTGATGTTGAATTAGATGTTTCTGCTTCTTTACCAGGATTTTTACTACCGTAATCTTGTGATCGCGTTGCAACCATGAAAATATCCTCTAGTGTATTTGAGGAAGATCCAACCATATTACTATCTTGAGTAGGAAAGGGATCCTTCAAGACAGCAGGTATGGGTGAACCCTTAACAGATTTCGATACCTCGACTCTATGTGGACACTCTTTTGTAAAATGATCCTCATCACAAATTAGACAAGGATAACGAGGTTTTCGTTTTTCGTCAGTTGGTTCAGTTTTATCGTTTTTATCTTTTGAAGATTTTTTCTTTTTATTATTACCTTTATTCTTACCACCAATTTTAGGTTTGGTTGTAGATGATTCTACAACATGAATATTGGCGGAAGTTTCAACAGAATAATCCCCTGTCGGTGAATCGGGTAAAGTGATAATAGGAGAAGTCGTCTTAGAAGATTTCTTCTTACTTTTACCAGTGCTAACAGAACAAATTACACCATCAGTGGCATGAGAGCCAGAAGGAGTTGTAGTTAATTGACCAAGTCTTGGTAAATCAGGGATTTTATCATACAGAGTACCTGACTGTGTATATACAAGGTCAAGATATTGAGCCTGAATAATGACTTGCTCTTCTGTAACGACGCCTCTCTTGGCCACATCTTTAGTAATTTTGGGCAATAACGATTTAATAAACCATTCAAACAAAATTTGATCCAGAATAAAGACCTTCACTAAATGCCTCCTACGTCTCCATTCATGAATGTGATCGGATATGTACGTAGACATAGATTTTTTTAATGAAGTTAGCGATTTCGTGCCATTGTCGTATCTGACAGGCAACTGAAAATGGGTTAAGAAAGAAGTAGCTAGTGCATTAAAATTATTAAAAGAGCCTTGCGGTAACTCAATATACCATTTGGCATCTAGACCAATGAGAGTTCTCTGAAAAAGACGCAGTCGAATCGAATCATCGATTAGTGAATTGGATGCACACCAGAGGTGATAAGTCATAACATGATTAGATGGGTCCTCTCTTGACTTACCCTCAAACTTTGGAATATCACTGGGCAACTTGTTAGGCATCGGCGGCCAATACGGAAGATAAAAGATAGGATCGTTCGTAAGGCGCGATAGATCACGTAAATCTAAAGTTGCTATAAACGGTAACCGATGGCTAGGGTCTTGATAACCTTGTGTGATCAAACCAGTTCCAGGAGGAGGATATTCAAGATATCTTGGAATTGGATGCGCATTGGGAATCGTAAAACCTCCTGGATAACTAGGATTAACCGGACCATACTGGGGTTGTTGAGGTATTTGATAAGTATACCCAGGGTACGGTTGATACTAATATACTGGATTTTGTGTAGCTTTTCCAAATTGATATTGTCCCTTGTACGGTTGATAAGTAAATTGTGGTTGACTAGTAAGAATCGTACTTGTACCAGCTTTTCCTGTAGGTATCTGGACCGTAGTCTGAATTGTAGGTCCTGACTGTGGTACAGATACTTGAGGAATTTGCACTGATACAGGGGTAGTAGAAACAGAAGTTACAGATACTCCAGAAATAGGTGTGGTAGGTTGAACAAAAGTTACAACAGTAGCAGAAGTTTGAGGCGGAGTCTGAGGTGTACTAGGCCCAGGCTACTGAAAAGAACCAGGTACAGGGACTTGAACGGTAGGCTCGACAAGTTGCTGGGTTGCACTAGAACCTATGGGTTGTCCAGGTTGATTAGGTAACTGCACATTGGGTTGCAAAGTCTGTTGAATTTGAGATGGATCCCACGCCATATTCATTCTTAGGTATTGACCCATAGAAGGTTGTACATATGAAGGACCATAACCAGGTTGAACATAAGTTTGATAATTAACTGGCAAAGTTTCGGTTCCTTGTAACAGTGGTTGTCCTGAAGGAGGTTGAAATCCTTGAGCTGGATACTGAGGTTGATAACCTTGAGGTGTGTATTGAATCTGGGGTTGGTATTGACCCCGGGGTTAACCCTGAGGAATGTACCGTCCTTGAGGTTGATATTGACCTTGAGGTATGTACTGTCCTTGAGGTTGTTCTCCAGGTAGATAATATTGTTCTACAGTTTGTCCTGGTAAAAAATTACCTTGAGGTTGCCCCCCAGGCAGCAACTGACTACCTTGAGGTTGCCCCCCAGGCGGTAATTGACTACCTTGAGGTTGAGGATTTGGAATATTTCCAGACATCATAAAAATATGTTCTGCGTTTAACGTTTTAGTTTTAGTTTCATTTGTACCAGATGATAGCACTTGTTTAATTGGTTGAGGAGCTGCCCCCGGGAAAGTACCAGAGAGCGAATGGTATCCTAAAGGAACAGACTGACCACCGTATAAAAATGTTTCCAGAGATTGAGAAAACATAGTTGACTCACTCGACATAGCTAATGAAGGATGATAACCTCTCGGTGTAGGGTGAAAAGAAATTCGGGGTGGTGAATAAGTAAGACCTGCGTTTTGTAAAAAATCTGCCAGTGATAAATACCAAGCATCAATTCTAAAATTACTGTAGAATATTGATTCACGTTCCCTAAGATTCAAATTTTCTTGGTTTTCGGGAAGAACTACGTCTTCGTCTGGACCAACAAGTTCTTCAATACATATGAGATCAGAAGGAAGGTTTTCAGTAATGCGATGTCTTACCCTAGGTGAATCAAGATCACTAGAAGTTGGAGTAACAAATCCTGAAGATGGTTCCAACATAGCAGGTTCAGTTTTGGGCTCAGAAATTTCAGGTTCTTCAGCTAATTCACTGGTTGGAGAAATACTACCAGTAACTTCGGAAATTGAAATTGGCTCTTGAATATATTTTGTTGTTTGTGATTGATAATCAGGATGAATAACTATGGATGATTCTCCTAGTTCTGTTGATCTAATTCTACTGTCACTAGATGGTACCAGTGCTCATAGTCCTTCAAGTTGGCTTGGTGTATACTCAGGGGGTTTCCCCTGGAGTCTGCGCGATTTTCTTGTTAATTCAGCCACGATTGAAAATTATTAATCACACGCAATCAAAGAAAATTTCAATGAAAACTCTTAAAGTCACTAAGGAAATAAACAAATGAACCACACGCCTAAGAATCTAGGAGATCAAAACACACACAAACAGGAACTTCCCACTCTAAAAATACTAGTTGGTGATGAAATCCAACATCGTAGTATTTTAATGTAGAAAGGGTTGTTGGAACAGTTACCCCGAAAACCTGCTTAATGAAACAGACCGGTGCAAGTTTCTCCACTTAAACCATCTCAAGTGAAGATAACCCTCCGGAGAGTCCAAGTGAGTCTAGTCGACGTCTGCTCTAGGTACAATGGGATCTTTCCTCCACCGTCACCTTAGGAAAGAATCATAAATATTATGGCCACTAAGGTTACCAACAGAAACTAATATACCTAAGGGAACAGTCTACTATCCGACATACGCGCAAGGGCAGAGTAACAAAGCTCAATCCCCTTGAAGGCTCCTTGACATAATCCAAGGTATACCGACAAGTGACCCCAGGCTCCTCGACAATAGTCTATCTGAGGTTTACTATTGTTAATACGCGCACATCTTCTATCGTTCCCAATGAGATAGAATTGATTATCCCACTGGTTCAGATATGACCTCATGCTTGACTCCTTTAAGAGGAGCTTCCCAGAGCATACAAGCGACTATTGGATTTTTCCTACCGCAATATCAACTACTTGTTTGTTTTAATTGTCTTGGAGAGTTAATTACTCCCTACTCCAAGACACTAGCCTAAGCTATAGTGGTGAAAAGAGCCCTAGAAATATAAAAATCACTAGATTGATTTTAATTTAAGCGTTGATTTTAATAGGCTGTTTCTTAGGACAATAGGTGTGAAAGTGAAACTGATGATATGTAGTGACCTGACTCAAAAACACACTAAAGATGCATCTTATTTGAGAAACAATTCGTTTCCTTTCAATGAATTCTATCTAAAAGAAAGAGTTGAGAAAATGCAATCTTTTAAAATAATTATTTCCTTCAAAAAAGAATAAATGAAAAGAGATCTAATTTCATGAGAACTCAAAATGATCAATTGCTCAATAAGAAATCCCTTTATCATTCAATATCGAAAATACAGACAAAATTTTCTCCAAAAGAAAACTACAATTTTCTAGAAATAATCACTCGATAACTAAAAAAAAAAACACTAATTTTGAGATCTAAACATTCTAAAAACTAAATCTGAATTAAAACTTTAAATATTTTGAGGATGTTTTGCTTAGCTTGTTATCTAACTAATAAATTCTTTGCTTAGATCAGCAAGAACTCAAAAAACATCCAATTTTCATTTTTTAAGTGAAATTCCAAACTTATCAACAAAAGTTTTTTAAAGATTTGCAAATGAGAAAATGAGATCTAAATCTCATAAAACAATTTCTGCTATGAAGTCAAAATCAGCAAGAAAGCAAGGAAACACCAATGATCTAAAGGTATACCAAGGCTTCTAATTTTTGAGTGGGATAAAGACAAAGCAAAAATCGCTATAACATGCAGATCTTTCAAAAAATCATTCAAAACTTAAAAATTCTGAAATAAACTCTCAATCAAAGCTTTCTGACAGAAAATACAAGTTTGGGTATACAATAAGAATCTAAAAAATTGATCCAGAAAAGAGAATTTTAAGGTTTTCTAAAAATTTGCACAGGGTCCGCAGTTTCCAGTGTAAACAGGTGTGGTCCTACACTGTTTATACAAGAAAAGAGCGGAGATGCCCTCACTGTTTTTAAAAGAAAAGTGCGGATACCAGAGAACTAAAAGAAAAATAAAAAACTCTAAAAAATTTCTCAGGTATTCTACAGGGATAAACTACCCAAGCCAGTATAAACCAATCAAAATCAGAAAAATAAATTCACAAGTCAAAAGTCAAAGAAATCAAAGCTCAAGATCCAATCCCCAGCGGAGTCGCCATTTTGTTGGATGGATAAGTCGTTCTTGCGGACAAGACAGACCTCCCAAGTGTCCTACGGACAGCTAGCAACAAACAGACAAACAAAAACTATTTTCTCTAGATAATATTCGATTCATTAACTAGCTACAACAGGGGTTTTAAAGACCTGCCTGTAGTCCAACGCTATTTGTAATAATCTTATTTCCAGTTGCTTGAAAGAGTCATCTTCAAAGACCCCCAATCACAAACATGAAAAAATAAATAGCACCTACATAGGATAAACCATTTCACGAATTATATATCTATCAAGATGATCAAAAAATTCAAGAAATAAGCTAATTAATTAAATAACTCATTGATAAAACATGATAAACAAGCTACTTAATTAAATAACTCATTGAGAAAACAGTATTCATTCGTATTATCTTTAATAAAGAAGAGCCTTACAACCGTGTCCACCTTGATGTCGTACAGGCCTTCCTGGGGTCCAGAACAAGTGTTTCCTTTACTCTGACAAGCTTTGCACTCTGTCAGTTAAAATACACATGGGTGTGTAATCATTCCCACATAATGATCAGTTAAGAGAATCTGAGTCTATACAACATTTCTCCTCAAAAATTCTCAAAGTCTAACTCACTAACTCACTCCCTAACCTCTCTTGAAGCTGCACTATGGCTTCAATTTATAGGAAAAGAGAGGAGGTTATGGTTCCACATAAGAAGGGATAGAATGCTCTTTTGAAGGGATTGATCTCCATAAATCAAGAGGTAGGCTCCCATAATGGAGGAATGAACATACATGATAGGAGCGAACCTTCGACCATATAATTGCTTCTAGAAGCTTCCAGATTTGACTGTTGGGCTTCTAAATGTTACTTTC
Organism: Pinus albicaulis; assembly: GCA_034641835.2. Taxonomy (NCBI): domain Eukaryota; kingdom Viridiplantae; phylum Streptophyta; class Pinopsida; order Pinales; family Pinaceae; genus Pinus; species Pinus albicaulis. Next base: position 1,151,672,664 of record CM076584.1, read on the forward strand.
TGCCTTCATTTTACCTTTTACAGAGGTCCGCACCCTTAATGAAGAAAAAGTGTGTTTAGCTCCGCATGCTTTAGAACAAATAGGTGTGGCACCGCAGGAAATGTTAAGAGAAAGTGCGGTACAAGTGTTTTTAAGAATTTTATGAGCTTTTCTCTCAATTTCAAGGCTTGATTTTAGGAACTTTGATGTTATAGACTTCTAAGGGAGTAATATATGAGTAATGATGAACCCATATAGACACTAAAACGTCATGGTGACAAATTTCAGTGTAACAGTGCCCTTATAGTTCTTCATTCTGTTTATAATTTTTTCCATGTCTTGATCTCCTTGCTTAGTTTCTTGATTCATAAGGTCTCTTAGAGTTGAGTTTTTTGAGGGGTTCCCTAAACCCCTGCAGTTCCAAGAGAGGGATTTCATCATGTCAGGAATGCAGGTTGAGGACCTATTTTCCCTCCTTGTTGATTCTGACTTGCTTCTTTGTTATTTTTCCCTAGAATAAAGGATTCTATAGGGTGTTGAATTCCAAGGATTATGTCTTTTTGGGCTGCTTCATCTCTATGGTGCTTAGAAGACTTCCTTCCGGGGCCAGATTTTTTAAGAATTTCCAAGGTGACCCCATGTTCTATTGTTGTGTTCCTTGTGATCCGGGCTGAAGAAGGTTCTGAGGAGGAGGTAGGAGGGCAAGATTTGGAAGGGGAGAACTTAGGAGAGGAAGTAAGAAGATGGGAGGGGATAGAGGCTTGAGGAGGGTCCTCTTCAAAGAGAGCAAGGGAGGAAAAGGGATTGGTGGAGGAAAGGGAGGAAATGGAGGGAGGATTAAGGGAGGGATCAGAGGGATGCTGAGGGGAAGCAGAGGGGTTGGACAAGGGTTCTTTTGGGGGGGGGGTAGACTGGAAGGATTGCACTGGAGGATTACCATTGTTTCTAAGATTCGAAGCAGTGTTTTTTTTTTTTTTAGTTTCCCATTGAGTTTCTAGATCAATATTTTCAATGTCAATGACTTTGGAGCATCTATTAGAAAAATGACTGTATTCATGACATATATTGCACTAGAATGGGATTTGTTCATAGCCTAGTTGTTGTATGTGGGTCCAGTTGTCGACCTTAAGCTTGATTGCCTCCGAAATTCCTTTTCCCAGATCCACTTCAATGTAGATCCTGGTGCAAGCTTGCATGTTTTCCTTCGAATCACTTCTATCAACGAATTTTCCTACTATGTTTCCGATTGCTCGAACAGAGTTGTCGCCCCATCAGTGCGAGGGGAGATGGGGGAGATGGACCCAAACTGGAACAACATTAGGCACGTCGAGTTCTGGATCAAAGTATGGAGTCCATTTGTTGAGGTAGAGCCCTTTGGTATCCATGAAATATGGCCCATTCATAAATATCAAATCCTTCTCTTCTTTTGATTCAAAATGGAATGTGAAATAGCCTCTGCCACAAAATCTGATTGATATTTTTCCACTGATATTTTCCACCCAGTTGTGCTCGACCCATTTTTGAATTGTCTTCGGTGAGGGCCACAGGCCAGTGAACTGCCCGATAAGACCTTTCTTAGCAACAGAGAGAGCAGTGATACATGGGACAGCTAGAGGTAGAGGGACTTCCTGAATGCCTTCAAGTTTCTTGAAAAAATTAGAGATTGTTGGTCTTGTTCGTGGAGGATTTAAGGAACTGATCAATGCCGAGAAATATTGGGCATGATCAGGCAGAGAGGCCACCTCCGGGATGGCCTCCGGAGGGGCCATGTGCCTTGGATCGGGAAACAGTAGAGGAGAGGAGCATGCCTGCGCCGATGTCTGCTAGGTCACAGCCGCGGCTCACCTGCAGAGCCAAAAAAAAAAAACTATCTCTACACTAAGAGATTTGTTGTACTGAATTTATTAATATAGATAAAAGGATATTTTAAACCATAAATGAATTTGTTTTTTTTATAAATTAAATTTATTTTTAAAAGTGTTTTTAAAAATGGTTTTGTTATTTTAAATAGTTATTTAGTTATATGTTTAACAATAAAAATTACTAAGTTTAGATGTGTTGTTTTAGTTTACAATTTAAAATAAAATTGATTTCATTTTATATTTTCTATTCATTATTTTATAGAAAATTAGATAGTTTAATTTTAACATTCAAATTTATACTAAAAAAATGTATTTAAAAATTTGATCCATTTATCTGTGTTATTCATTATTTTATAGAAAATTAGATAGTTTAATTTTAACATACAAATGTGCACTTAAAAAAATGTATCTAAAAATTTGATCATTTTTAACATATTGACATATGGAAATAGAAAAAGTGAATAAAAATGATGTAAGGCGTCCCTCTGAGAAGAACTCCCCTCCCATGCCACATGTGCCATCGTGTGCCAATGATTTTGGTGTTAGACAATAGAAATAACATTTAGCATCAAATTGACTCCTCCAAAAAAACCATCAGATTGACTCCTCTAAAAAAACCACAAATATCAGTATTAGTCAGTTACAGAGCTTCATCCAAACTAGATCGATAAGAATAAAGGGCTTTTTCTAGTGGATCTAAACCATTTTGGGAGCTATCGACAATTTGTAAGCATGGCTATGTGGTTTTTTCGGTAGATCGACATTTTCTTGCAAGATATGACAACACCCTCAACCTGTGAATTGTATTTGAAGATGGTAGAAGCTTACACAACTTTTGCGTCAACGATCAATGCCCGAACTGCATACGCAAAGGTAAAAACCCTCTGCAATATGCAGGGAAACATCATGGACATGAATACTTTGGTTTGGGTCACAATTCTGGCTCTTGATAATAAAAGAAAATTATGAAAAATTCAAACGACTGGCACCATGGATTTCCTCTGAGCACAATATCGTCACCTATGAGTTGCGCAAGTGGTTTGATCTCATATCAAAAATTTTGACAAACTTATAAATTTTTTAATTTAAGCTAATGTGATCCATATTGTGAAAAGTAAGAAAAATTTCAGTAAAAATAACATAATCATAGTTTTTTTGACATGTTTCGAACCATCCATTGGTGATGTGATTTTTACCAAAAATTTTCTTACTTTTCAACCTTATAAATGTCTCATAGTCTAAAACCTTTTAAAATGACTTAGTTTTCCATAAACTTGATCAACCAACAAAGTGAAATTGTTGATGCACCTAAAAACTTCTTTTCTCATATTTAGGCCATGAGTAATGTTGTAGATTCATACCTCCCTCTTCTTTCACCCCACCCATGTTTCTAGAAAACAACTTGCCTCTACTTAGAAAGGTTTTATCGATAAAATAAATGTCAAAATCTGAAAGTTTCTTGCTAGGGGCATTGTGCAAGGTTTCAAGCTACCCCTTAGTAGCCTCATTTTGACTGGAAATCACCAAAACATAATCAGGAGATTCCATATTACCTTGGGAATCCCTTGATTTCTGAGAGAAAACAAAATATTCATATATTTCTCTTGTCATAAAATCCATGTCTTTTGGCATCTGCCACACTTTATTCTCCTCACCTCTTGATGGACTAGTGATAGTTACGTCCACTGGAGATGTTGACCTTTCCCTCTTAAAATTTTGGCCTTCTTCATTTCTTTGTGATGGAAGCATTACAAATGACCCAACCAAACTTCAAATCCCGTTGAATGATACAACCTTCAAACAGTCTTGTCCTCCTGCATTCACCATAATATTATTGCAATTATTAGTTTCTTTCCCTAAAATGTTTTTTCGAAAATCCATACTTTTGTTCCTCAATTTATTTATTAAATATTGTGTAATATAATCTCTACTTTTGTGCATGTTGTAAAATGATAATCCATGAATCATGGATTTAAATAATATTTAACCTTATCATATATATCTCTTTTTTCATATTTTTCAATGGGACAAATGAAAAATTTTCCAACAACTTTTCCAATGGCATCAAATTCCTCGCTTTCATTTCTCAACAGAACACTATAACAACCATGTTAGTGGAATTACCTTCCATTGAAAACTCATGACCTGATTATTATCTGGAAATTCTTTAACCAACCCATTACCTAGCAAAGTGTGAACCAATTGATTACCTAGAAAAGGACTATTTGGAACCTCTTGAATCAACACAGTATGAGGCTTTTTCTCACTAGGACAAATGGAAAATTTTCCAAGACCTATTCTAATGGCTTCAATATCCTCTCTTTCATTTCCCAATGGACCATCTGTAACATTCATGTCCCTCACAATGGCTTTCATTGACAACTTACGACATGTTCCTTCTATAAGAAGACTATCCAGAACTTCTTGAACCAAACAATTACCTACCAAAGGGCTATCAAGAAATTCTTGAACCAACCCATTACCTACTAAATTAAAATTGTCAGAAATTTGATGGCTTCCCTTGATCCAGGTGGATATTGTTGGCCACCTGCCTATTCCACCTAGTCAGTTTCATCAGTTTTCTTATTTACTATTTTTAGCATTTTTTCGGGTCTTGAACTTTTAGAGTCATTTTGAGGCCTAAAATGGCGTAGTCCTTGGAGATATATTTCCAATGAGTTATAATATGTGCCAAAAAAATATAATATGACCAAGTTACGATGCCAGGAAGTTGGCTACTCAACTAACCCCAACAAATCCCATAAACTCTTGGTGTTACATCTCCTCGGGTTACGGTTTTGGTTGTTTAGGGTTTTCTCTTATTGTTCAATAATAAAAAAGGCCCTTGAGCCTCATTGTAACACAATTTAGAGGCGCGTAGCCACCACATCTCTTCTCATAGATAATTGATCAGGTGCTCAGTGTTAAGCTAAAAAATGGAAGTGCTCACAATCATTCGAAACCTGAACGATCATGAAGTGCTTGTCGCTAGGAATTTGGCACACTTTGTTTCATCGAAAATTGTTGTTCGTTTTCACAAAAAACTAAAATTTGTGCAGAAATGACATAATTGTAACTGCGCAGCCTAGTCAACAAAAAAGAATATTCCCAGAATATTACTTTAATTTTCCCAAGTACACTATGACAAGTGTCACTTTGTGGTTGGTTGTTGATTTGGGTGACTTGTTGCATTTTCATTGGTTGTGGGATGAGCCAATGGGAAGAGGACATGTGGTGCAACTAAGGGCTGCCACGTGCCCCCTCCCAAAGGTTAAATTCAAACTATGTCAAAGGCTGAATTAAACCAAGTGTAAAGGTCGAATGGCAATTTATATTGGCAAAATTTATTACGGAGCACAGGCAGAGGTCGGGGTCGACCCTGCAACCTCCCCCAAGAAAATACAACGTCATACCACTAAATTGTGCCAAATTTTCTTAACAATCTTAGTGCACAGATTATATTTGTTTCAATATGGTTGAACCGACGGGCGGAGGAGGGGGCCAAACCGCTCACAATATAACCATAGTGCTATAACTGTGGCAGAGGATCCAAATAAACGCGCGTTTAGCACTAACACCATTGCTTATCACTAATTAAACCACACTTATCCATAATTAAACCGTGCTTATCTTAGCGGCGGAGTTGGCAGAGTCTGCCATTTGCGGCAGAACTCCAAAATTAGTGGGATTAACTAGGGTTCTCTCCAGTTTTGGAGGATTTTTCCTAGGAAAAATTGGTTGAGCCATAACTTTTACAAAATTCAACCATTTTTTGCTCGAAAAGAGTCTATCCTAGCAGATTTAAACATTATGAGCATGACGTTGGAGCAGGTTTCAGGAAAAGTAGAGGATTGTAAACAATAATTTTTTCCATTTTGAGCTAATACAGAGGACCAAGGAGATGTAACCCGAGAGGGGTGAACTCCTTCATCAAAATATTGTGTTAATGGATCATTTGATGGTTTTTTGTACATTTTATTTCTATTGTTCAATAAATTTTTTTAATGTTAAAATTCTCATGAATTTAACATAAAACTTGGCACAATTACCTGTTTAACACTCACGAACACCACAAGGGAACCTATTCATGTGAAAAAAATGATCAACAATTGTTTATAAATCTGAAGATGAAATTGGCACAGAAAAACTAAAATTCAGATTTAGATCAAGGTGGTATTAGAGCAAGGTTATTTTCTTGATATTTGCTTGAGTTTTGTGCAAGTAAGGTTTTAATGGTTGCAAATTTGTAATTCTTACAAGGTTAAATTTGCAGAGAGGAGAAGGAAAATTGTTGGTTTCTAGTCCTAAGGTTAGGACTAGAAGAAGGAGAGGCACAAGGCCACCATCTCCACCCAAAGTTTCACTCCCAGATGCACTTGAAGCAACTCATGTTTTATCTCTAGATGAGATTGAGAAGTTACAACTTGCACCAGAAGTTCAGCTTGAATTCATAGTCATCATGTCACGTGCAGGAGATATTGGGGGTGTTTCAGAAGAGGAAGCATTCAATAAATCTTTCTATGACCTAACTGAAAGGGTTAGGATCCTCTTGGAAGAGAGGAGCACCAGGATGGTTGGAGAGAATTCTAAGTCTCCACATGGAGAGGGAACCTCAGAAGACAAAAAGGATGAAGAGAAGGATTAAAAGGGTAGTGGAGGAAAGCCTCCTCCATCTCCACCATCTTCATTATCATCCTCATCATCACCATTAGCATCATATTCCACTTTCACAACAAAAACCACCCATGCTCATTCAAAAACCCCAAAAGGAAAAACTCCCTTACTCAAATTGGACATTAAATTTTAACTTCCCATGTATAATGATGAGGTAAATGCAAATAATTTTGACAATTGGATTCATCAATTAGATGTTTATTGCAGAATTCAAAACCTTCAAGAAGATGACATAAAGATCCAGTTGGCTTCATTGAGGCTAGAAGGAGCAGCACTAGTCTGGTGGGAAGAAAAGACTCAAGAGGAAATCTGAATCCATGGTAAGATATCCATTTCTTGGGTTGAGTTTATTTCTTCAATTAAGAGACAGTTTTATCCTTTAGCTTACATGAAAAAATCCATTACGATTTGGAAAAACTTTATGCAACTCAAGGGTCAAACAGTTCAAGAATATACCTAGGATTTTAGGAAAATGGATTTTTTGTTAGGAGTAAACTTGAATTCCCAAGACACTCTATTGAAATACATTGGGGTTTACATTCCTATTTGAAACACATTATCCTTATGTTCAATCCAAGAAATTTAGATGAGGTTTGTGTGCAAACCACATACCTTGAAGCAAGGGGAAAGAACATTCAAGAAGAGGGTAGTAAGAAGAATCCATTCAAGGGTAAGTGGAAATAGAGGGGAGGAAAATGGAAGGGAAAGAATAATGTAAGTGTTAATAAATAAGGGGAGAAAACTACATGCAAAAATTGTTCCAAAGAGGGGCATGATGAAGCCCACTATTGGAAACTACATCCCGAACTAAGGCCTAAGAAACCAAACAATAAGGGGAAACAAAATACCACTGCTACCACACAACATGATCTTAGATCTGATTCTGGTGATGATGCCAATATTACAGGCATGGTCACAAAGGGAAAGGAAGCCATAGCAAGCACTAGTTCATCAAATTGTCACCACAACACTCCAAATGAAGAAACAAGGATAGAGTTGTTCCTTGTAAGGGTGATCTCAAAACATACAAATATTGATGCATTATTTGATAGTGGGTCACAAGCGAACTTAATCTCAGAAGACTTGGTCAAAAATCTTAACCTTGAAACTGTACCTCATCATAAGCCATATCCTTTGGGTTGGATAGTCAAGAATGCAAATTTATAGGTTACAAGGAAATGTATATTTAAGTTTGCCATTACCGCAAATTTTGTTGATGAAGTTGAGTTAGATGTGGTTCTGCTTAACATTTCAGGAATTATCTTGGGAAGCCCATATTTGTATGACAGGAAAGTGGTATTTTATTGCCATGATAACAAATATCATTTTCTCAAGTATGGGGTGGAGTATATTGTGAGAGCTCATTGTAAAAAGCTGAATATTTCTATGGTTAATGCAGGGTAGATGAAGAGACTAGTAAATGCAAGTAAAAATTTTGTGCTTCTCGTGATCAAGAAAAATAATGATATGGAATATGAATATTTTGAAGGTTGTGATGACAAATTAAAATCTGATTTGTTTGATGTAGTAAGTCAGCATGGCGAGATGTTTTAGGAGCCAAATGGGTTACCTCCCAAGAGGGGAATTCAACATGAGATACAGCTACAACAAGATGTTCCACTTCCAAAAATTGGCATGTATCACATGTCAATAATGGATAGCATGGAAATCAAGAAGAAAATTCAAGAATTTTTGAATAAAGGTATCATATGTCCATCTACATCGCCATGTGGTTCACCGATTGTCTTGATGCCAAAGAAGGATGGGACTTGGCCCATGTGTGTGGATTTTTGTGCCATTGAATAAAATCACGGTGAAGAATCACTATCCACTCCCAAGAATTGATGATTTTCTTGATCAATTGAGGTAAACAAATTATTTCACTAAGTTATACTTATGAAGCAGTTATCATCAAGTTAGAATAGTTGAAGAGGACATTTTGAAAAATGCATTTAAAACTAGACAAGGGTTTTTTGAGTGGACTGTTATGCCTTTCGGTCTTACCAATTCTCCAGCTAATTTCATGAGAGTTATGAATGATGTATTGAGGCCATTTATAGATTATTTTTTCATTGTTTACTTAGAGGATATTTTTATATTCATAAAATCAAGAGAGGAACATGTCATGCATGTGAACAAAGTACTTTATGTCTTGAAAAAAGAACAGTTGTTTTTAAAGATGTCGAAGTGTGAATTTGGCAAGACTTATTTAGTGTATTTGGGACACATTGTTGGAGGAGGTGAGCTGAATATATACCCCTATAAGGTTGAGGTAATTTTGAATTGACCCAAGCCCAATACAGTTACGGAGGTAATAATCTTTCTTGGGGCAGCACAATATTGGAGGAAATTCATTGCTAATTTTTCTTCCATTGCAGCTCTGTTACATGAATTGACTAGTGTCAAGAAAGTCTTCCATTGGGGAGATATTCAACAAAAATAATTTGATGCGTTAAAACAAAAGATCAGTTCAGCACCGGTATTGGCTCTTCCGGATCTTAGACAGCCATTTGAGATTCAAATAGATGCTAGTGATTACACCGTGGGAGAAGTTCTCATGCAGCATGGTAAGCCTCCATTTCGTTTCATTCTGAAATTTTTAATGGAGTTGTGACTAACTCTCCCACTTATGACAAAGAGTTATATTCATTGGTACAAAGTGTAAAGAAATGGAAACACTATTTGATGGGGAAAGAGACCATTATCCGTACCGACCATCAACCATTACAGTACTTACTGTCACAATCAACGTTGCAACAATCAAGACACTTCAAATGGATGGGATTTCTACAACAATTTCATTTGGTTATTAGGTATAAAAAGGGAATTTACAATAAGGTATTTGATATGATTTCTAGGCCTATTGTAAATTCATCTATTATACTCAAGCACAATTTTGTTTTGCATGAAAGTTACATTGAACAATATGCATATGATAATGACTTTTGAGATGTGTATATGAAATCTTGAGTCAAGGACACCAAATTGAAGAGTTAGATTACCATGTACATAACAGTTTGTTGTATCACTTGGGAATGTTATGTATTCCACAGGGCGAAAGAAACAATATCATAAGGGAGGCACACAGTTCATTGATTGCTGGACATTTCGGTGTAGGCAAGATGGTAGAAAATCTCCAAAGGTGTTATTATTGGCCACACATGTTTGATAGTGTATCTCATTTCATTAGAGGATGTTCTATGTGTGCAATAAGCAATCTTAGAAATAGGAAACTAGGATTGTACACTCCACTTCTAGTAACTTCACGTCCATTGAAGTGTATCTCAATGGATTTTGTAGGAGGTCTTCCATTGTCAAGGAAAGGTCATGATTACTTGTATGTAGTTGTAGATAGTTTCAACAAACCTATGCACATGAAGCAAATGATTAGCAATTGTTTATAAATCTGGAGATGAGATTAGCACAAAAAAACTAACATTCAGATTTAGATCAATAAGCTACCATCGCCCTAGCTAGTTTATGTCCATTCTATCTATAAGCATATTTCAGTCATTGATGTAATGAAATGAGGTTTTAATTCTGCTACATATTTTTGTTTATGTTTACTTCTGTATTTTATTTCGTTCCTGAATAAATCCATATTCAGGTTACGACTCCATGAGGGTTTGAAACATATTTCAGTTTCAATGTGTTAGAGTAATCTTCAGTAAACTTCATACAAGTGTCATGGTCTCCACATATCATATTAGAGAGTGAAAAATATCTCATTTGAAAGTATTTTATTATCTCAAATGGGTTTTTTATGGAATTTGATTTCATTTCCCGGGGTGAGAGATATCAGAAATTGAAGTTACACCTATCTGGAACACTGCGCCACCGCGCATCCTCTGAGTTTTTGGAATCATTTTCTCACCCCACATGTCACAAAATTTCAAGTTTATTATATCACTGGAATGATATATTCAATTCTTCAAATGGGTTTTTGACAAAATTTGATTTCATCACCTATAGCAGAAATTATCAAAAAAGTTGCAACAAGAGGGTAATTTCAACCAAAATCTGGATCAGTGGTATCAGACCGGTCTTCTCTTTCTCGATATTTCTTTGCATGTCCCAAAAAAGGTTGAGGTATAAGGATTTAGGGCTTGATCTGGCTGAACCTTTGCAATATCAGGCTCACAAACCCTAACGGCCTTCCATGGTGGAAGAAAAGAAAGACGAGAGAGCAGGAGATCCTATCAAAATATTGCTTGAAGAGGCCCTCGAGAAACAAAGGAACGTGATGATGGATAATTTTTCCCAGATACTTCAACGACTTCCCATCGTAGCGCATATACATCCAACATCTACTCTTCAGGAATAAATCCTTTCAAGGTACAAGTCAACTTCGACATTCCTGTATTTGAAGGCCAGATAGATGCAGATGCTATAGATATATGGTTGAATTTGCTGGAAGGGTATTTTTTGATCTATGATTTCTCTGACCGAGAAAAAATTACTTTTCCAGTCCTCAAAGCCACCCCCCATGTCAAAGACTGTTGGGAAACCTATTGTGAGAAAAAGGACGAGAGGGAAACCTCTTTGTTCTCGGTCGCACCCACTTGGAATTTGTTTCGAGATGGAATCAATGAAAAATATTACCCCATGGGGAGCTATGAGGACAAGCACATCCAATGGACCACGTTGTGGCAGCAAAGAGATCAAGATGTGCACGAACTGACGAATTTGTTCCATACCCTGCGCACAAAGTTGGGTATTAAATAGTCAGATGGACATTTGGTGCTTAAGTACCGTAGTTTTTTACACAGATACATTCATGAGGAAATGGAGTTCCTCGACATTACCTCGCTTGGCATGGCATATTGATATGCCGCCAAGATTGAGCAGAAATTTAAGGAGAAAAGCAAGAATTTGGATCTGTGAATCCAAAGCCAGGGAAAGGTGTACCCAAACCACATAATAAGGAGCAAAGCCAAAGCGGGGTGACTCAGAACAACACCAAAAATCCAAATAAGGATACAAGGAAGTTGTGTGAATTTAATAACATCTCCAATCACAACACAAGTGAGTGTCAGACCAAACATTCGCTGGTGGCCGAACTGAAGGCATCTGAATCAAATTCATGTTTTGATTCTTATTCAGAACCAGACTAGGGGAATGAAAAAGGGAAGCAGATCATTGATGCAGATCCTAGTGCCACTGTTGCCACCACCAAGCTCCAGAGGGAGAATCCCAAGGATACAGAGGAGGGGGAGCACCTCTTCCATTCACAGATGTGGGTGAAGGGTTCTCCACTGCAATTCCTTGTCAATAACAGAAGCCAAAAGAACCTCATTTCAGCAAAGGTCGTGAAGCGTCTCAGCCTACCGACCACAACACACCCACAGTCATATACCATCGGGTGGCGTCACTAAGGAAAACATATTTGCGTCAGCCAACAATTCCACCTTCTGTACAACATCAAGCCCTTCACAGATGAGGTATTGTGTGATGTTTCTCGTCTTGACGTGTCTAATGTATTATTGGGCCAACCATACTTGTGGAAGTGACATGTTGTGTATGAGACTAGACCTCGTTCTGTTATTATTACTTTGGGAAATAATTTGTACAAGACACTGGAGGCAGTACTGCCTCTCGCCATCTCTTTGATTACTGCAAAGCAAAGCAATACTATTATTTCCAAAAATAGAAAATTTATTATCATTACAATTCACCCACATGGCAAGAAGAAGATTATGGCCACAATCCTCAAACAGGTCTCCCCTGCACGACAACAAAAAATGAACAAAGTTGTGGAGGAATGCAAGGACATTTTCTCCTCACTCACATAGGTTCCTCTACATTGTCAAGTCAAGCACTCCATTGATCTAACCCCAGGTGTGTCATTTCCTGATGTTTCCATACCTCATGCGACCACACAGACATAATCCACACGTGCATTGTCTGACATCTGTCAACAGGTCGACAACATCTTGGAGAAACCAAATGCCAAGTACAAGCAACACCAGGATCAACATCGAGTGCCACACAAGTTCCAAGTGGGAGACATATTTTGGTTACATTTGCAAAAGGAGTGTCTCTCTTGACCCCACTACAAGCTATGCCCACTTTAAAGCAAGTTGACTCCTTCGCTAGGGAAAGTGGTTCACTAGGGACAAGGTTCAACAGAAATTTCCCTACCTCATGGAGGCTTTGCATGCAATGGGGACCATTGCTTTCTAAGGGGGGAGGAATGATCCAGGTGGATATTGGTGGCCACCCACCTATTCCACCTAGTTAATTTCATCAATTTTATTATTTAATATTTTTAGCATTTTTTCAAGTTCTGAAATTCTGGAGCCATTTTGAGTCCCTAAACAGCATATTCCTCGGAGATATCCTTCAAACGAGGTATCATGTGCACCAAACAGAGATAATATGACCAAGTTACGACCCCAAGAAGTTGGCTACTCAACTAACCCCAACAAAGCCGATAAACTCTTGGTGTTACATCTCCTCGGGTTAGGGTTTTGGTTGTTTAATGTTTTCTCTTATTTTTCAATAATAAAAAAGGCCCTTGAGCCTCATTATAACACAATTCAGAGGCATGTAGCTGCCACATCCCTTCTCAATGATAAGCTACCATTGGCCTAGCTAGTTTATGTCCATTCTGTCTGTAAGCATATTCCAATCATTGGATACTAATGAAATGAAGTTTTATTTATGCTACATCTCTATGTTTATGTTTAGTTCTGTATTTTATTTCGTTCCTGCATAAATCCAGATTCAAGTTACGGCTCCATGAGGGTTTGAAACATATTTCAGTTTCAATGTTTTGCAGTAATATTCAGTAAATTTCATGCAAGTACCACAGTATCCATATATCATATTAGAGAGTGAAAAATATCTCATTTGAAATTATTTTTTATTATCTCAAATGATATTTTTACAAAATTTTATTTTGTTTCCCGGTTTGAGAGATATCAGCAATTGAAGTTACACTTGTCTGGAACACTGCACCACCGTGCATCCTCTGAGTTTGTGGAATCATTTTCTCACCCCACATGTCATCAAATTTCAAGTTTCATATATCACTGGAAATATATATTCAACACCTCAAATGGGTCTTTGACGAAATTTGATTTCATCACCTATAGCAGAAGTTATCAGTAAAGTTGCAACAAGAGGGTCATTTCAACCAAGATCTCGATCATCCCTCATCACAAAATACTAAACTTTCCAAGACATTAGTATGCCTTGAGGGTCAAGAGGCATCAAACTGGCCACTTTTACCATATTAGTGAGGATTGGAGGGTATCTCTTGAACATAGTCTCCTACTTTTGGGTAATTTTAATCACATTTGAGGCCTCTAGATGTTCTGCGTCACAAATGTCAGGACTTCTTCGACAATAATTCCTTGAAACTGCCTCTTATGTGCATATTTCTAGCATTCATGGAGTGTCTACCCATTGATTGCTCTTATGATCAATATCTTTGAAATCTCCACGGCCTTGCTCCATGGAAGCATAATTTGCCTTTCATTTCTTCACCATGGTTCCTTTTGTGCCTCTAGGGCACCCACCTTCCAAGGTGACAGGAATGTATATCCCACGACCTATATCAAACCATTATTGCATCATTATATCATTTAAGGTGCTTTTAATCATTCATTTTCATATTTGAATATGTATGTTTTTGTATTTTGAAACTAATTGCCGAAGGTTGATAAAACTCTATGTAATATTGACAATCCACTGGTATTTTGGTTCTTATTTCGTTTAATTCTCATATTATCATATGGGCTACTGTTAGATCATATAACATATCACACCTATCTTCATATATGATCTTATTCCATATGTTATCCACCTACAACGTTTCCTTTACAATATCTAGTGCAATTGCAAAGGAAAAATAAATCAATGGAAACAAAAGTAGTTTGTACATGGTTCAATATATTCTCTCACCGTTTTTGTGGGACTTATGTTTTATTTTAAAAAACAAAAAAATCCACAATGCACTTTGTTGTTTGAACTGTGCACCTGATAAAAAAACAAAGCCCAAACTATAAGCCAAGACAAAGATAAATAACTAATTTATTTATTCAAACAATTCTTCAAACCTAAAATTTATTTTTAAAAAAATTAATTCATATTTATACTTTAAATATTCAACTAAATCGCATAATGTATCACATCTTCTTTCTTCTATGCTATCGTCTTACAGGGTTTTGTTTGCAACATGTGGTGCAATTGCTAGTATATATATGACTTGACTCGAAGCTAATTTATCACTCTAGATTGGAAGTGAGTAATTTAAATTTATCTATTATCGTATTTGATAATATTTTTCTTTAATGTATATATGATATATATATTGAATCTTGGTTCTTAAACTCCTGTGGTTGTTGTTTTTATTTGCAGAAACTGAATCATCCACAGTACCATAAAACAGTTGTCGACGTTTTGAATCCTCACGTGGATCCATCTTCAAGACGAGAATTGAATTAAGGAAGAACGAAGGTCGCAAGAAGTCAAGGTATAAATGGTGAAGGCCAATGAATATGAAAAGAGGAGCCAACACTAAGTCATGCTAGTTAAAAAATTTTATAATATTATAATAATTTAATTAAAAAAAAATTATTAAAAAAAAAATTATTAAAAAAAAATTAATTAATTAAAATTTTATCAAATTAATCTCTAACTCTATTAAGCTTAATATGATAAATCATCAAAATTTATTTTAATTATTATTAATGAATTATTTCTAATTCTAACAAAAAAATCCTAAAATAATCTAACATCTAATATAGATTCAATTTGTCTAAGAATTATTAATGAGAGGAAAATAACAAGATTTTTCTAAATATATGTTACTAAATGAGTTTTAATCAAATTTTATTAATTAACCCTAAAAATATATATACCAACCATTTAAAAAAAAAAAAAAAATTATTTTAATTAATTCCTAATAATAAAAAAATAAAAAAAGAAAAAAATTTCTAAATTCTAAAACCTATAATAACCAACAAACCCTACTAAGTGCTAATTCTAAAATTAATTATTAATCAATTATTTCTTCTAATTCATTAATTCCTAATAAACTGTAATACTAAAACTTAAAAATGAGCACCATAAATTTTTATTTTCCTTTAACTCATAATAAATAATAATTAATTAATTTTTATTAATAGAATAAAAATTAATTAATGAAATTAATTATTACAAGTGGCATAATTTACTAAAAAATTTTACTAACAACAATTTTAATTTTATTAATAAAGAGCACCATTAATTTTCCACATTTAATTCCTAATAAATTGTAAAACTAAAACTTAATAATGAGTACCACTAATTATCAATTTTCCTTTAACTCATAATAAATAAATAATTAATTTTTATTAATAGAATAAAAATTAATTAATGAAATTAATTATCATGAGTAAGTGGCATAATTTACTAATAGTTTACTAACAAGATTATTAATAATAAAGAGCACCATTTATTTTTAATTTTCTTTTACTCATAATAAATAATAATTAATTAATTTTTATTAATAGAATGAAAATTAATTAATGAAATTAATTATTATGAGTAAGTGGCATAATAAGAGTTTCTGAGCTGCCACGACCCTAAACTAGAGAACTAAAAGGAGGAAGAAGAATACCTGCAACATTATACCTTGGATGAGGACGAACCTAGGGAGCAAATCTGTCTAATAAGCGGTCGCCAACTATCACTAATCTCGTAACCTCCATCCTTGTTGATGTTGTGCGGGTGTTTTATAATCTCTAGCGCTTCTCTAATCTTACGTCTCTGATGGTGTTCCTCCCTTGCAATAATTCTAGCATCCTCAAGGCGCAAGTGATGTTTTGTTTTTGAGGAGTGATCAGCAAGAGCCGAGGTTCGAGATCGTTCATGTTTAATATTGACACCATGCTCTTTTAGACGCTTATGCAGAAAGCTCCTCGTTTCGCTAATATAACACCTCCCACAAGAACATTCAATCTTGTAAACACCTTTGAGCTAACCTTCACTAATGCTATCTTTAATTGAGTGCAACTTTTTTCTAATGGTGCATGCTACTGAGAATTGTGCAAAAATGTTGCTCTTCCCCAAAACCCTAGCAATCTTATCTGTCACACCCCTGATATATGGCAGAAAAACCTTTCCACCCCTCTCTTGAGGGTCCTGGCACTTCTTGGACATGACAGCGTTTTTTCTCTGTTTATGGCTTTCTTGATTTCTCTTTCCTTATAACCTAAACCTAGGAAAACATGAGTAAGGTGAGAGATCTCTTCCTCCAAGTGCTCCTTGTCTGATATTCTCAGGGCTCTTACAGCAAGAGTGTTGAGGACACCAAATTTTTGAGCAGGGTGATGGTAAGAATCAGCGTGAAGGTATCTTTCAGTATGGGTTTTCTTCCTAAAAACCTGATGCCCTAATGTTCCATCCTCTTTATGGGTAACCGGAGCATCCAGGAAAGGAATGCTCCTATTTTCTTCCATCTCCTTGGTAAACTTGATATCTAGGGAAATTGAGTTGATGTGATCGAAGAATTTCTCGAGGTTCTCCCTACCGTGCGACCACTTTATGTTAGTGTCGTCTACAAATCGCTTCCACCAAGCTGGACTTAACGGAAAGGACACAAGGGCTTTCTTCTCAAAGTTCTCCATGAATAAAAAATTTTATATTGAATCTTTTTAAATAATTTTATAATAAAAAATTTATTCACAATTAAAATTTTGAAAAAAAATATAAATTATAATTTTACTTTACATTTATTTAGATTTATATTGATTAATTTTAAATGGATTCATTTTGAATTCATATATATATATATAGTGTTAAAGTAATTTAAATTTATATAAATGGATCAATTTTAAATTAAGTCACTTTGAATTCACATTAATGCAATTGTTATAAGGAAATTTTTATAATTAACATTATTTTTTATTAATTTGATAAATTATATATTTAATAATAAATAAATTATTTAAAAGAGAAGTTGTAGGAGTGGGGTGATCTTTAGTTTAGATAGACAAGTGAAAACAACTTGATTTTGGAGCTTGGGTGTCACATCCAACAATCAGACTGAGTGGCATGCCATGTATCAAGGAATTAGTCATTTTGGAAATCTAGTAATACACAAATTAATAATAATTGTGGATACAAACAAAATTATTAGCCACTTAATTCTTGGAACAAGGCCCTCAATCTACAACTAATTCAAAAAAAAAAATGTATAAGACTTGGAATAATCCAAAAACATGAGGCTTATCATATCCTGTGTGAATTAAACTCAAAATCAGATTCATTAGCAAACCAAGCCACAACGAGTCCCAGAACCTTCCGTGAATTAAACTCGGCATTAGATTCATTGGTAAACCAAGCCACAAAGATCACCCTGGAACCTTGAATATATAAGGAACCATGCACCAATGCCCAATTCGATGAAGGGTGTCGTGGGAGCATTTTGAAGGAACATGCAAAATGTGAATCTTGGAGATGAGGTGATTTAAGTCTATGATGTGTGGAATGATTATGTGGAAATTAATGGAGGTTTGAATTGTAATCTTGCGGCATTTAAGTGGGATTAAATTGGATAACTCATTGCACTCTGTTATTGTTGTGGAAGGTCTTTGGAAAGTTATTTGAAAATTTAGCATAAGCAACTTTTCTTTTTTTGCATGGAAAATTCACTGGTTTGAGTTTGCAATACAAGGAACTCATTATTCTACATTCATTAAGTTTGAAAGGAGTATGTGGTGCTTTTAAGTAGATGGATTAAGTTTGGAGGGGGTATGTGGTGTTTTTAGGAAGATGGATTATCATTTAGTTTTGGTCAGAAAAGGGTGGTGGAGCTTTATTATGACTTTGCTTCTAGGGTATTATCATAAATGCCTTTTCCACATTCATATCAGTGATCACCACTGTTAGAGAGGTTAAAAAGGAAAACCTATGACATCCACAACAATTCTAAGATTAATGTTTTCATGAAAGGGTGTTGACAACACATTGTGAGTGAGGAAGTTGGTTTCAAGCACTATTTAGCATGGTAGCTTGAGATAGGGAGAGGAAAAATATAGCTATAAATAGTGAAGATGACGTTTGGAGTCATAGTAGCATAATATGGCCCTCTAGCTTTGTATCAATCGGCTACCAACATAGCTAACATCCATTATGGAGATTATCATAGAACATAGAACACTAATTTAGAAATAGGAAGTTGAAATAGACGGTCTCAAAAATCAACTAGAAGAATAATGAGAAAAAGACAAGTGCCCCTCCTCCTCAGCATCAGTGAACTAAGCTAGCCCCTCCTCATTGGCTTCTTTTGATATCAACATTCTAGCTCTAGAAGAAACTCCCAAAGAATTTTCCACTGGTAAGGAGACAAACTCGTAAGATGCATGAAAACATTGGTAAGGAGACAAATTAGTAAGATGCCTGAAAAAAAATTGTTATAGGATTGGGGAAGGGGTGTTATATATAACTTCTACATTGAAATATCCATGTATCTTTAGGTTTCATATCTGGGTAGAAGATTTAAACAAAGTAAGGCAACATTAAACATGCTTATAAATATATGGCTCTATAAAAATGATCATGTGTAAGCATATTGTGACAAAGCATAATATGGAAAGTTTAATTACTTACCCCCAAGAGTGGCTTCCACCCCTCCCGCTCCCCATGAGATTTGAACCTATGACTTGGTGCAGACTAAATCACACACAAACCAATTGGTCTACACCTCATAGATTGAGGCATGAGAAACATTAAGTGATAGGGCATATTCCTCATTTAAGGGGTATGGAAATCATTAGGTGATAGCGAAAATTGAATCTTCTCATTGATTCATGACATTGATGTTCCCAAACCAACCCCTTTATTAGACAATTTGACTACTTCTTGATTATTTTAAGGGGCATGGAAAGCATTAGGTGATAGGGCATATTAAATCTTTCCATTGATCCATAAAATTCATGTTCCCAAACCAGCCCCTTTATTGGCCAGTTTCTACTTTTTGATTATTTTGTCGAAGAACATAAAACAACTCACACAGTTGAAATTTGGGAAGGAGAACTTTGATTTTTTAAAGATTTTTTTCAATTTACTATCTTTTAGAAGTGAGCCAACAACCAGATTGAAAATGATGAAATGCCTCTCCTTATTGAATTTTTCCCACTTGCATGTATCCGTCGAGCCTCTTTGGATTCCTCTTCGTTCCCATTTTTTGATTTTCCTGCCCTTTGACTATTTTTGTTCCTATTCATTGGCTTTCTCCAACTCCCTTTATAAAGCTTGTGGCTCCAACACCATAACTCTGGTGCACTAACCTACATAGGTGACTATCTTGATCTCCTCCTCTCTTATTCCTCATCTTTCCTCCCTCCCATTGTTTCAATTTTTTCCTTGTCGCTTACCGCCATCCCTAGACAAGGGGATTGAATTAAATGAGGTGCATGTTATCACCACAATCAAGGAGGTTCATGTTCCTAGTAGAAGGTTCAAACCTCCATGCACTTATACAAGAATCCAAATCCCCAATCCATCCAAGATGAAATTATAGTTGTTGAGTAGGACATTTTTGGAAAGTGGGGTTGTTTAATTGATTCAAAAGTGATTTGTCACATTGCTAATTGGATGCCTAATATAGGCCATATCAAGGTTAGCAACACTTTAGCAAGTACTATTGATACATATTGGCATATGAAAATTATTTTGGTATGAGTTCTCTTGGATAAGAATCAAGTTAAGGAGGAAATCCTCCTTATGTTGGATGAACTATAGTTATTTTTTAGGACCCTAGACAAACTTATGAAGAAAATCAAGGACCACCTAAGCTTGCATCCAACTTTAGGAATTTCTCCAGGTAGAAACAAAGAGCCCATAATGGTAGGTCTTTCGAATAGCTCTAAATATGCATTAGGAGACATGGCTTTTATGAAATCACTGTTGGAAAAATTAATTCCTACTTGTCAAAGTTGTGATTCTTTCTATCTAGAGGATTTTGTTCCTATTATGTTTCCTAGATCGATGTGGTTGAGAGACTCTCTCAACCAATTGATTGTGTGTCCAAGATGGTTTCCCCATCTTGAGTGTTGTCAAGATAAATCCCCTCTGCAGACAAAGGCGATCTCTCTAGCCCTAGAGTGGGTCTAGAAACACGAGATTCCTTCTAATGCAAAGCTCTCTTAACTAACATTTACAATGCGACAAGAAAAGAGACAGAAGTACCTTTTTCCCAACGCTACGCTTGAGTCTGTTGATGATGACCTTAATCCACGATCCTTTTAGGCTCGGTCCCTGTTACTGATGTCACATGAATACTTGCGGATGATCAAGATGCAACATAAAACATAATACAAAACATAATAATCGTAAACATTAGTTATCTAGCAGATCATGTAGTACCAGAATATTTGCATAAACAAGTAGACAAATATAGAAAGCAAACATAAGATGTTATTATTGATAAATATAAAAGGAGAGCTTACAACCCAGTCCTTGATGTTGGAGGCATCCTCTAGTGAAAATCTAAGTCTTTCACCGAAACTCTAAAGCATTCCTTCTCCAGAACACTTAGGCGTTATCAGGATGACATGATGCAAAGGGAATGAGAGTTTAGACTAGCTCGGTAGTGACCAACCAAGCTCTAAAATTGTGGAAATGAGGGATATGAATTTATAGGAAGGGAGAAAAGGTTGGGAGCCCATGAAAGGAGGAGGAAGGCCCACTTTCTAAGGGATGAACCCCCATGGATGATATCAAAGCTCTAAAATCAGAGAGCTCGACCGTATCACCACCGTTTAACAACCAACTTGTCGCCCTTGAGTTTCTAGAGGTCGAAGCTTCTCCTCCATTTGAGGAAACACTGCCAAAAATGGATCATCACGACTTTCCAAGAAATAAGGGCGATGACAATGCTAATCCAGAACTATGAATATGACCTCAGTGCGAGCATGGCACCAAGAAAAGCGCTGACCCAGGAAACTAGGAATTTGACTAAGTTTCTTCAATAATCTTCCAAGGCATTTTTCTTTGGATCTTAAAGGGATGTCTTAACATATTTCTTGATGGTAGAAACATTGCACATGATCTGTCACGGGGTATTTCAGGATCAGGGATGGGAAAATGAGCATGGTGACAAGTTACTATGTAACATTGAGACAACACTTCATGTATTTATTTGTAACATTATTTGATTAATGACTATATAGATTTCCGTATGGAAATTTAGCATGGTATTAGACCACATAAGGGCTTGGTGCCTTGGCCCTCCTGTGTCGGGAGAAATAAAACAGTATATCTATAATTTTTTAGTTTTTTCTTGTTTGTCCATTAATTGAGGCGGACTGGGCGTTGTGATTTGTTAACAGCGATGGTGTTGGAGCAATCTGTGGTTTACTTTGAGGGATCTGCATCTTTTTTAGGGATCATATGGACCCGCATTAGAAGAGTGTGGCTTAGATTGTGATTCTAATTAAACTTTCATATGGTATTATATTATCATATATGGGAGATTTTTGTGATATATTTATGTCATAAAATTTACAGTATTCTACTGTTTTCAATGCAAGGTCTACTATGAACGTATTGGATGAGATTGAAAAGCGTGAGCCGCTGCCTGAGATTTGAAAGAGGGTTACCTTATTAATGGAGGTTTGTGGCTCTCTGGTTCGGTTCCCTTTGTTTCTAGTGAACGAGTGTGCAATTCGTGGTGGAGTCTTGGATGCATGAGCGTATCTGAGTCTGTCGAGTCTACACTAAGTCATGGATTATTTGGTGCCTGGATCGATTATTGGATCCAATTATGGATCATAATTTGTTGGTACTACGTGGATCTTTAGACGTGAATCATCAGATTGTGGTTCACAAGAAGTGGATCGTGGTGAATTTGCAGATCTGAGTCCAAGTCCCCATAGATTGACTGGTGGATTTGTAGATCCGAGTCTACAATTGGTAGATTGATTTGCAGTGGCAATGTGGCCATAATTGAGGTGTGGTCATGTTCCTACCGTATTCTCTCTGATGTTGAGATCATTGATGTTGTGGTGCTTTGATGGCGGAGCAAGCAGAAGCATGACAACGTGTGTGCATGCTCCTACGAAGAGGTTGCGTAGTTTTTTCTGAAATAGCAGCGATAAAATTGTCATCCCACCTCAAGCTTATGCACTGAAACTGAAGCACCTATGTGGATCTGCCTGTGGAGTGTAGTGCGTGGGTGAGAGAGCCTATTTTGAGTTGTACTAATTTTTATGGTGCGATCCAACCGTGGGCAGTGCAAAGAGCCGAGTGCCAATACAATGCTTTATATGGGATAAAAGCATTGTGTTTTATATGGTAAGTGGAGTGTTTATTCTGTGGTGTTAGTGAGCACATATTTTGACCCCTATTGAATGATTGTGCAATTAGAATTACAACATCAAAGAGCATTGGAGCTTGTAGTCGTGGTTGGTGCTTTTGCCTTAATGCATAAAATCATAGTCATATTTAGATTAAGGAATTTTCTTTTATTGTTATTTCATATTGTTTTGAAGGTGAATATGTCTTGGAAGTTTGTATAGATATTGAGATTCACGACCTCAATATGCAGTCATTTTTTTAGAATTCGCGACTTTAACTGATGATAGGTAAAACATAAAGATCCAAGACCAGTATATCCAAAACTCAAAAGCACAAAGTCTATGATGGAAATATTCAAGTGAGAAAGCAGTGGTGTGCTCCAGCATATAAATTGGTGTGGTGTATCCAACATGAGTGGTAAAGGATGATGGACCAAAAAGTGAATGTTTGTGTGAGTTTGTGGGATAGACTCACTAGCATGTTGTATTATGAGTCACACATTTTAATTGTAAGAAAGTCTAGGATTTTTTTTTTGTAGTGGTCTTTGTAAATTATGTACCCAGTAACTCCAAGAGTTGGAGTTGTGTTGTAAGCCTTATAAGGCATGTGTATCCCCATGAAGTTCGTGGTAATCTGAAAACCACTTTGTAATTGCAAGTTTTTGGTCAGCCAGAAACCACTTTGTAGTGTCAGTTTGTGGTAAGTCAGAAACGATGTGTGAGAGTGAAGTGGACAGGGATTCCTGTAGGTATGGTTTAGGGTCATCCAACAAAACCCTTGGCATAGTTGAGGGTGAGACGATAAAAACCTGGGCTTGGTTGAGTTGGTTCTCTGGTGAGCCTTAGTGGCTGGAGTGCCTTAGTGGAAGATTTGTGGCCCATGGTGGCTGGAGTGCCTTAGTGGGAGATTTGAGGCCTTTGGTGGTTGAGTTGTGCCTTGGTGGCAGAGTTGAACCTTCGTTGTTGTGTTGAGTCTTCGTGATTGAATTGAGTGCCTTGGTGGCAGCGTTGAGTCTTGGTGGCTGAGAGCCCTTGTTGGCATGGTTGAGGGTAATCCGATAAAACCCAAATCATGGTTATGGGTAATCCAATAAAACCCACGATGATTATGTTGGGTGGGGATTTACAGGTACAGGTACATGTATGCACTTATAATGGTTGATAGAACCATGTATTTGAAGGACATCCTATGAGACTGGTGGTTGCAGCAGTTGGCACCCATGCATTCTGGTGGATGTTTTCTCATTTATATGGACGTCGGCATATCTTTTGTTTTTTTTTACCACAGTTAGACTTTTCATATTAATATCGAGACAAGTAGTCATTAAGGACGTGTGTTGGAAAAAGTAATTCCTACTTGTCTCAGTTGTGATTCTTTATATTTAGAGGAGTTTGTTCCTATTATGTTTCCTAGATTGGTGTGTGGCTGAGAGATTCTCTCAAGCAAGTGATTGTGTGTCCAAGATAGTTTTCCTATCTTGAGACAACGCTTCATGTATTTATTTGTAACATTATTTGATTAATGATGATATAGATTTCCTTATGGAAATTTGGCAATCAATAGTTTCTTTGATCCTTTGTTTTAGTCCTATAGATTTATGTTAAATAGTCAAATACAATTTAAACTCTAAAAATGTATTTTGTTGAGGCACTCCTTGATGTGAAGTCATTGTTTCATTTCTCTGCCCAATAAAAGTGATATATTGGACATAATGAAGATGTAGTCCTGCCAAACTTACAAAAAGAAAATCACTAAAATATTATTTTTTTAATATAAAATATCATTACACTTCTTTTATCATAAATTATATTAAAATAATTTTCAAAATAAAAATAAAAATAATATATATATATTATTTTTATTCATTATTCTAAAATTCTAAAATGATAAAAACATTTAAACCAATATTTTAAAAACATTTACTTTATTTACACTTACACTTTAGATAAAACGACCATATTAACTTACTGGATGAAAACTACACTTTTTTTATATTAACTTGCTGAACACTCTTTGTTTTAAAAGTTTGTGGTTTCTAAATTCACATCATGTAAACCTTCCACTTACAACCTCAGATCATCAATAAACAACCACGTCATAAGTTTACGACTTACATAGTTGTCAACTACGTATATCACCTAGATTCCTCTTAAGATTAGATACTTCAATCACATGAACAAACTGTATAGTGTATATCTCTGTACATCTATAAAGTTTTTTCAATTTAATTAATTGCATAAGGTGGATAATTAAATTAATTTGGAGAAACATTCAATAATTCGAGTATAGAGATGCATGGTAGGGCAGAAGATATCACAGGATCCATTAGAGAAGAGTATGTGTGCATTAGAGAACAGTATGTGTGAACAAGATCAAAAGGAGTGGGCTAAATGATATCAGTTATCTGAAGTTTAGTTTATCATATGTTTTTGTAAATTTTATTTAATTTTTATGTAAATTTTATTTAGCGTTTATGTTATATATATATATATATATATATATATATATATATATATATATATATTTTAAATTTTACTATTTAAATTGTTGGGCAGAGATAAATCTCTTCTTTATAAACAAAAGGTTTTATATACCAAATTGAATTATTATTAAAGTGTTCGATAGAGATGGATCCTTTGTCTACCAACAAAGAAATCTCATATACCAAGTTGAATTATTATTATTATTACAAATACTTTTGTAAATTGTAATTTTATTAATATTTATGTAAATAAATAATTTTGTTTTTAAATATTGTTTTGGGTAATTAGGTTAAGCCGGTTGAAATCAATTTATCTATTAAATAAAAGAATGATCATAGGATTTATTTATTTTTCAAATATTAATAAATAAAAACATTTTAAAATTCTCCATCAACCAAATAATTTTCTTTTTTACTAAAAAAAAAATTAAATTTAAAATAACATAATAAAAAAACATTTATTTTAACTAGTCAATATTAATTTTTTGAATTTTTTTATAATTTTAATGGTATAAATTATAAATAAAATTTTTATTAACTATTAATATTAAACTAATTTATTTTTATTTTATATCACTTTTGGGATTCCCAAATGCAGTTGAATCTCAAAAATGATATCTAATATAATGCAATGCAAAAACCTCTCATACTTAATTTATTTTTCTGTACTAATATATCATTTTTAAAATGTAACTAACTAACTTTCAATATAAAATGTATTTATAATTTATTAATATATATTTATGTATTTTTAATGATCCATCTTTTGTTTATAGATATGTATATGTTTTTAATAATGATTTTTTACTTATTTTATTTTAAAGTTTATTAATAAAAAAATTAAAAATATAAGTTAATTGGATATTATTTTGTGTTTTTGGGAAAAAATGATTATTAATCTTTCTACCCAGATTTAATTCTCCCACATAATATGATAAACTTTTAAGTATGAGGGGTTTTAGTAATGCATTATATTAGATATCATTTTTTGGGATTCAACTGCGTTAAGTAAGTCATTCTTTTATGACCATTTCCATGAGAGATAGTCGTAATTGAGTAATTTCTCATGATTTTTTATTAGTCCACTTAGCACTTGGGAGTGAAAAAATTGTGTATGAAGATTAGCTTGTCGACTTTTTGAGTGAACAATCTACCCATCATAAACTTAATAAACTTTGTTATAATAATTTTAAATTTTACTATTAAATCTAAATCATTACTAATATATATATATATATATATATTCAAAAAAAAAAAAAAACTCTGTCAACATTATTAAAAATGAAAATCCCCCTGCAGAGTTTATTAAAAATAAAATGTCTATGGTACTAAATCTACCATTGAAGTTGAAAATGAAATTTTGTTTCAAATGGCATATAGGCAACTTTAAAAACGAGTAATTTATAGTGTGATTTTTTGAAGGTTTTTATGGTAGTTTTTTCAGGTTTAATTTCTCTAAATTTTGGCAGGAATTTATTGAAAACATAAGTTTGATGGGTAACCTTGCACAATCGAAGTGCTTTAGGGTTTTTTAGGGTGCCTAATCCATATATATAGTCAAAAAACCAGTTTAAATAACAGAAATCAAGATTTTACCTCAATTTTTTTCACCAAATTCCAACACTTCAAACTCCAAAAAATCGCACTAAAAACAACTCTCTTTAAAAATGCTAGAAAATTTAAGTTCCCTTTCAAAACAAACACACAAAGACATTTCTAAAAGACAAAGAAATGGATCTATAATCAAAGTTACAGCTTGGCAACCCACGTTTAAGACCAAACCTTTTAGTTTGAGGTGTGAAATAGATAAAATAATTTACAGTCTTTTTCTTACACAGAGGGTAGTAACAGGGAGATTTATTCAGATGCTCAAAGTTTAATATAAACAAAAACGATTGTGGATAGAGATGCTTTGTTGGTTGTTGACCATATCACGTGCAATTCAATATGAAATCCACTGCTTGATATAAAGTGGTTGTGCATTACTTGATATAAAGTGGTTGTGCATTACTATTTATCTTGTCCTTGGTTTTTAATAAGATATAATAATCGGGAAAAAAAACAAAGTGCCTGTGCACTGGTGTAAGTAATAAAAATTATTCTTGGAATGCATTTGAGTGATGTAATTGATTCGTTTTATTGCAGTTTTGGAGTTAATTTTGAAGATGGTTACATTATTAAACTTATTTGAAACAAATATTTATAAACAATGAGTATATATTTTGTTATTTGAAAAAAAGATTAATTTGTATTTTTAGTAATTAGATATATATGTTTTAGGTTATGTTCATCTCTTAAAACAATTTTTATAAAGTATAATTCTCGATCGGGGTGTTTGAGGCTCTCTGCCACCGTGCAAGTGTAGGATAGGTGTAGGTAATGTACCACACATACACTAGCGTAATACCTAAGCATGACAAGCATGCCACTCATTAACATAATGTGGAGGTATGAGGGGGATCAGGGAATGATGGCGCATTTAGTAAGACAACATGTGCTGTCAGAAGGGCGGTGTAAAAGGCGGTACAGGTTAAGTTTCAAAAGGCAAACTTTGGCTCTGCTAAAACCATTTCTCTCTACATGAAACCGTGAATTGAAGCGATGGAAGGAAGCTAGTGCAACCATCGTTCACAGGGTTTATGCTTTGGTTCAGGGGTATGTTCTTCTTAGTTTCAAACTCATGCTTTTACCTAACAATAATTATACGAAGCAGGATAGTGGATGGACTGAAAGAATAGGAATGTTGTTAATCATCTACTGTTTAGCAGCCAGGAATGGTAAATTCATACTGCCGAAGGTTATAAAGCCCTGTTTTTGTGACCCTTGTAAGGTCGAGAGGGCTAAACAAAGCTCTCTGTTTTGTTTAGATGGGAATTGCAGTATGTTTCGTAGCTGTCATATTCATAGTTCCTTCATGCATGGTGGTCATTTTGCTTCTGTTGGTTTTTTCCTGCGTTCGTTATATTTGATAATCAGAAGGGTTAAATGGGGGAATCATTGTTGTCTATGGGTTATTGAGTTATGGCAAAGGAAATTCCGTAATTTCAATGTTGGACATGCTCTATCCTCTGGTTTTAACATTAATCCTTGTAATTCTGGGAGACAGGGTATTATGTTGCAAATCTGTCAGGGTATTATGTCGCAAATTTGTTATTTATATGAACTCTACTCTAGTTTTAACCTTTAGCCGTGTAACTCAGTGAGGCAGGGTATTATGTTGCGAATTTGTAAGTTGCATGCACTCTGTTCTGGTTTTAACTTCAAAACTTGGAATTATGTGAGTCTAACTGGTTTTGGTAGAGTCTTTATAGCTAGGATAGAGAGTCAATCTTGGTTCTGTCTCAGTGTCCAGTATAAAACTTGGGTTGGCAAATTTCTCGGTCCACAACATTATCTCTATCATGAGGAGCATCATGAGCCTCGGGAATTTTTAGCTCAGACGATAGGAATTTTAACTGATATATCTCTGTTCTTCCATCATACAGGACCACAGATTGTTATTACAGGTTTATTCACCGAAATACCTAGATCAGCACAATGGTTAAGAGACAGACGAGGCAAAGTGTAACTAAAAATCCAGATAAAGGGAAGCAGAAGCTGGTAAAATCTGTAGCTGAGACTAGCAAGCAAGGGAGAAAGACAAAGCAAGAGGTGTTAGAGAATCTTTCGACAGCCTATTCTCTTGGAAATCCTCCACAAGTCAGGAATGTGATTCAAGGCTGGGAAAGAGAAAGTTATAGTAATGAGGAAGACAATGAAGCAGAAGCAGAAATTATGGATTTTATTACTGATCCGGGCAATACAAGAGTTCGTCTTTCATTGTTTAACCAAACTGTCCATACATACTGGATTATGAAATGTGTTTTGGCCAAAGCTATGCAAAGTCTTCATCCAAGAAAAGAGACTTAAGCATCAACAGTGATGGAATTGCTTCAAGATATCAACATACAACTGCAACATATCAAGGTGACACAGTATCAAGTGATGAATCGAATTGGACGAATTGAAAGGAAGATTCAACAACTGCAGCAAGTGGACAGGCCTGGTTCCATGACGAAGGATCCGGCACCAATCGACTCTTCAGATGGATAGTTATCCAGCTCAAGCTTTATGATTTTTGCGGATAGTGATTTAGTTCATAGTTGGTACTTAGTTAATGTTTTAAACAGTGAATTGGCCAATGCGGCAAGTAGAAGAATGAACCATTTTCAGTTTTGGATGGCTTTCAATGCATTAAGGTGGCCAACGGACCTAGTTTCCTTCGGGCAGGTTGAGGTCACCAACTTATTATTGAATGTAACCTGCTTTTGATGATAAATAGAAAATAGCAAGGTCCTACCAAATTAACAAAAAAAAATTAAAAAAAAATTATAAAGTATATATTTTGACATCCACGCTTAGTATAGTTCATTTCAGCTTTTATCAAAAACTTAAAAAAATTGACTTTCCTTGTAGAGTAAGGCACCAATGAAGTGATACCATTTCATTTCTTCCTAACCCTCCAATCCTAATACCACAATGGATTTCTACCGTGGCCTCTCTCTAACTTGTGGAGACTAAAGCTTGTGCATGATTAAGAATAAAAATACCAACTACATGAAATATTCAAATGAGAGAATTTGACAATAAAAATTCCTCACCAGCTCCCAACCATGGGCCCTCCAATGCTTTTACCTTACTTCCATTTTCTATCCTCCAAACTTTCCTAGAGCAAGCTAGGAAGGAGAAAAGCAGGTCCACTAGCACCTTTCAAACAATAGAATATTTAGGAGACTTTCTAGGCAATCTATACCAATCTTCTATTAACCAGTATTGTAAATATTTGGATTTCTTCACCCTACCCCATAATGAATAGCAATAGGTGAACTTCCAAAATTTTGTTGGCAGCAAGAGATTCAGAAAAAATGTAGATGTTTTTAATTTCCCACCCTCCTAATTGTTTTGGATATGTCACACTTCTCCATTCAACAAGAGGAATACTGCCAGAGAGCTTTTAACAAGATGAATACAGATAGAGAGCTTTGACCCATACAATAAGAATTGGAAGCTTATCTCTAATTCATTTTGGCATTGCTGCCATAAAAGACCAGTAGAATTAAATACTTTATAAAACTAACTTCAATAAGATTAATCACTAGAGAATTCCTTTTAGAATTGCTGTTATAGAAGACTAGTAAAATTAAATACTTTATAAAACTAATTTCAATAAGATTAATCACCATCTATGTAAAAAAAACTTATTGATTGAAGTACAATTAGACTTAGATATAAGCCTTTTCATTTTCAATGATATTAATTTACATTCTCAAAAATACAATTGGACTTAGATATGGGCCATTTCACTTTCAATATTGTGGATTTACATTCCCAGAAATACAATTGGACTTAAATATAGGCCATTTCATTTTCAATGTTATTGATTTACATTAAATATAGGCCATTTCATTTTCAATGTTATTGATTTACATTCATTCCATGAGCCCAATCATCACAATTGTACTTGGATCACAATTGTACTTGGATATGGGAAAAAATTGTTTCAAAAAGATATATAGACAAACTTTGAAATGCAAGAAAAATTGGGTTATTTGATTTTATATAATGTGAAAA
The DNA here is from genome assembly GCA_034641835.2 of Pinus albicaulis. Lineage (NCBI taxonomy): Eukaryota > Viridiplantae > Streptophyta > Pinopsida > Pinales > Pinaceae > Pinus > Pinus albicaulis. Next base: position 1,151,703,561 of record CM076584.1, read on the forward strand.
AACATCATTACCCATACCAATGACCTTTCCAAAAACACAATGTCCCTGCTAAAGTAAGTATAAAGAAATGCATCTGTATACGAAGTCACAGCTAACAGCATGCCTACCTCAGCCTTCCCATCTTCTCCAACCCCACTTTTACGACCAAATGTTCTAGTTGCAGGGGTGAAATACATAAATTAATTGCCTGTGTCTTTTCATACAAAGAGGGTAGTCACAGGGAGTTGAAATACATAATTAGTTGCCTGTCTTTTCATACACAGAGGGGAGTCACAGGGAGTTTTATTCAGATGCTCAGAGTTTAATATAAACAAAAGCGATTGTGGATAGACATGCTTTGCTGGTTACCTACCATATCATAAAATCCACAACTTGACATAAAGTGCTTGCCAAATCCCCTCGTTTTGCATATGGTGAGTATAATAATAATAATGATTTGCATACTTCTGATGATTTGCATGATTGGCATACGGGCAAACTTGAGAACAGAGATTTCTCCACTGTTTTTAAAAGAACAGATAGAGACAGAGAAGAAGCATGAGAGAATTCTCTGTTGTATTGAAAAAAATTTAGGCAATGATGGATTCAACTTTGTTTCTTCTTGTTTTCGGGTTATTGTTTCAGCAAGCAATGTGCACTGTGAGTGGAACCTTCTCTTTCGTGAACTCGGGAGAGTTTGGAGATTATGTTGTCGAATACGATGCCAACTACAGAGTGGCTCCACTGGCAACTTCGAATGGCATTTTCCAGCTGGTTTTCTTCAACACCACGCCCAATGCCTACGCCCTGGCCATTCGGATGGGCTACCATGGAAATGCAGAAACCATGAGGTTCGTCTGGACCGCGAATAGAAACGATCTCGTCCGAGAGAACGCCACTCTCAAATTCGGTACCGATGGAAACCTTCTCCTCCCGGATGTAGATGGGCGCGTGGTTTGGTCCACAAACACTTCCAAAAAGGCCGTCGTGGGAATCGAACTCCGGACCAATGGCAACCTGGTGCTCTATGACCAAAAAAACAAACGGGGTGGCAGAGTTTCGATCACCCGACCGATAGTCTCTTAGTCGGGAAGTCACTGAACATTGGGGGAGTGAAGAAACTGGCGAGCCGCGTGTCAGACAAGGACGGATCGGAGGGCCCTTACAGTCTTGTAATGGAAGCCGGAGGATTCGCTCTGTATGATACCTTTCCCGACCCTCTACCTTACTGGAGTCTCAGCTTCTTCGACGCGAGTGTAAAGCACATTTATGCCATCACGCACATTTGCAAAAAGCCGGTGAGTAGCATAACGTTCCTGAGTGATTCAGAAGCCTAGAATGGGTATCGTCGGGAGATGGAGATGAGGTTGGCCAACTTCACCGCGACCCCAGAGTTCAGGGCACCGAAACTCTGCAACCTCATTTCTGAAGAAACCACCACGGCTCTCTATGGTTTCAACATTCCCAGATTTAACACTACTCTGTCCATTCTGAGATTGGACTCCGATGGAGATCTGAAAGTGTATATTTGCCCGATATCGAATTGAATACTTAGGATATTACATACCAGCAATTTGGCTGTTGGCGAGGAGTGCCTCAGTGTGGTCTTCCAACGAAATGCGAAGAATTTGGGGTTTGTGAGAAGAGTCAATGCATGGCCTGCCCTCAAGCCAATGGTTTGAAAGGCTGGTCTACTACCTGCTCGCCCCCCTCCCTTCCTAAGTGAAAAGATGCTTCTTCCAAGTCCTTTGTTGATTTCTATAAGCTGGTGGGAGTTGAGCATTTCTCCAGCAAATATATTGTGAATGTAGGTTGAACTTGTTGGAATTTAATTCCAACTGCTTGCATAGAACAGCAGAATGACAGATTAATTGTGATGGGAATGAAGAGACAGCAAAAGCGGCGACATCAATTATGATTTGAGGAGTTTGAAGAACAGTGGCAGCAATCTCTAGATTTGCATTTCATTCAACTGCATACTTATCTGTAACAACCACCACATTCAATTCTCCACCAACCATATTCATTGCACAGCAGCAACATTCTAGGAGGACATCCAAGCTTGAGTAGCAAAGGGGAAGGCCTCTTTACAAACCACAGTAACTCCGGGAGGTAAAGAGAACTCACGTGAATAGTCTCCAAGTAGCCCCGGGAAAGTATGAAGGGAATAAGGTTTTTAACCTTAGCTTAAAGTTTTGACTTAATTTTGCTTTCCCCCATTATGTTTTAAAGTTTTAACGTTGAGTTAATTTGTATTTTACCAGGGTACATTATGTTTTAACTTTGATTAATTATATTTTGATATATATATTATAAATATGGAATATATATATATATATATATATATAAAAGGTCTTATATATGCCGTATGCGCATAGTAAAGACAGTCGTTGTGTATTGTAATTTCTAGCGAGAAGGTAGAAAACAAAGACAGAGAATCAGAGAAGAAATATTGAAGCGTTGTGTGTGAAGCAGCTCGAAAATTTGTTTTGTGAATTTAGAACTTCGTTCTGAAGAAAGAATTTCACTTTTGTAACAGAGTTTTTCTTTTTATTGAAATAGCAGTTTTATACCTCATCTATCTGTGTCCGCAATTTAATTTTTTATTTTATCTCTGTGTTGTGTTGAGGAATTGTTTTATTCCTCTGATTATCCAGAAATTCCAACATGGTATCAAAGCTAGTCTAGGCTCTCAATGAACGAAGTAAAGATCGCTCTTCACTGCAGAAGCTGTAAGAAGGTTGTTGAAGTGGATTTCTCCAGTAGAGAGAAAGCTTATGTTTGTTTACACAGTCAAAAGAGTTTGATTGTTTCGTTTGTTTTTTTTAAACACAGTCAAGGAAATTTCCGTGTTTGCATAGTTACAATGGCAGTAGCAGGTACCAGTTTGACGAATCCCCAACTTCCACAGTTTAACGGGAAGAACCATGAATATTGGGCAATCACGATGAGAGTCCTGTTTGCTTCACAGGACATATGGGATCTAGTTGAGAATGGTTACCCAGAACCAACAGATGCAATAGCGTTGACTGCTTTAACAACAGAAGAAAGAGACTTATTAAAAGATAATAGGAAGAAGGACTTAAAAGCCCTCTTCTATCTTTTTCAATCAGTGCACGAAAATATTTTCCTAAGGATTGAAACAACAACAAAGTCTAAGGAGGCGTGGGATATTATCAAAACAGCCTATCAAGGCATGGAGAAAGTGAAGACAACAAAGTTGCAAATGTTGAGGATAGATTTTGAAACTCTCTGTATGAAAGAGTCTGAAACTATAGACTCATTTCTCACTCATGTTATTGGGTTGGTTACCCAGATGAGGTCTCATGGAGAGACGTTTGAAGAAAGAATAATTGTGGAGAAAATCTTGAGAAGTCTACCGTCAAGATTTGATGCCATAGTAGTGGCAATATAAGAGACAAAGGATTTCTCAATATTTACAGTGGATGAGCTTAGTGCATCCCTGATGTCTCATGAACACAGACTGAACAGAGGAATAGATTCTTCATTGGAACAAGCTTTCAAGACTCAAATGTCTTTTGGCCGAAGCAGAGGTCAAGGCAGAGCAAACAACAGAGGAAGAGGCAGAAGCCAAAACAGAGGAAGAAACATCCCTGCAAATTCGAGTGGAAGGGGCAGCAATCAGAATCAAAATGAAGGCTAAAGCCAACATCAAGCTCATGGAAAAATGTATGATAAATCCCAAGTCCAATGTCATTATTGAAATAAATATGGGCACTATGCCAATGAATGTAGAAAAAAGAAAAATGACATGAATAATAGGCAGAATGCTAATTTTACAAAAGAAGAAAATAAATGACATGAATAATAGGCAGAATGCTAATTTTACAAAAGAAGAAAATAACCAAAAGAATGTGTTGTTAACATGTAATATAGCACAAGATAGACAAGATGATGTGTGATTCTTAGACTCAGGTTGTAGCAACCACATGACTGGAAACATAGCAATGTTTGCCAATCTTGATGAAAATGTTAAATCTGAAGTAACAACAGGAACTGATCGTAAGATCTTTGTCAAGGGAAAGGTAGAGCAAGCATCCTGGCAAGAAATGAAGAACAGAAGTTTGTGCTAGATGTATATTATGTACCTGGCTTGAAATGTAATCTTTTGAGCATTGGACAGCTCATTGACAAGAGCTACAATGTGTTTTTTAAAGATAATGTGTGCACAATCATGGACATACCTCCAAGCAAGAAATTCATTGTAGAGGTGCAGATGACAAGCAATATGATGTTTCCTCTCAAGCTCAGAGAAGACTTGAAGGAAAGAAGAAATGTAGCAGTTGTAACACAAGAGGTCTTTCAAGAGGAAGTGAAAGATGAAAATTGGTTATGGCACTTGAGATTTGGACATCTCAATTTTGGAGGCCTGAACTTGTTGCACAGAAAGGGAATGGTAAAAGGATTACCACTGATTGAGAAACCGGATAGCCTTTGTGAACGCTGCATCTTGGTAAAACAACACAAAGAAAGCTTTCCAGCAGGGAAGAGTATAAGGGCAAAGGAACCCTTAGAGAGTTTCCACTCAGATTTGTGTGGACCAATGCAAACGCTATCTTTAGCTGGCAACAAATATGTTTTGACATTCATAGATGATTACACTAGAATGAATGGGCGTATTCTTGAAACAAAAGAGTGAAGTGTTTGAGAAGTTCTGCGACTTCAAAACTTTTGTTGAGAAGCAGAGTGGGCACTACATCAAAGTGCTAAGAACTGACAGAGGTGGAGAATACATCTCCAAAGAGTTCCTACGTTTTTGTAAAGAGAATGGCATACACAAGTAGTTTACCACAAGGTACACACCTCAGTAAAACGGTGTTGCAGAAAGGAATAATACGACCATCATGGACATGTTCAGAAGTATGTTGAAGGCAAAACATTTGCCAAACGAGTATTGGGATGAAGCTATCAATTGTGCAGCGTATATCTTGAATAGATGCCCAACCAAAGCTGTCATGAACAGAGTTCCAGAAAAAGCATGGAGTGGAACAAAGCAGTTTTTCACTCACTTGAAAGTTTTCAGATGTGTGACATATGCACATGTCCCGGATCAACTAAGGAAGAAATTGGACAGTAAGGGGGAGAAGCGTATCTTTGTTGGATACAGTGATGAGTCCAAGGCATACAAACTCTATAATCCATCCACCAAGAAAGTTATAATCAATAGAGATGTGCAGTTTATTGAAGAAGAAGCTTGGGATGGAAGCTTAGAGAAAACAATGAACGTGAAGACATGTGTGTCTCACGAAGAAGAAGAGGAATGCACAGCAGCAAATAATTCCTCCACGGTGGCTCCTCTTCCACCACCACAAGCACAACAAACCACACCACAAGCTAGAAATAGAACAGCCTTGAGAAATCAAGGAAGTGCGTCTTCAAGCACACCACAGGGAACTGAAACTCCCTCAAGTTCAAGTGGAACTCTAAGTACACCAAGAAGACCGAGATTCAGAAATCTGAGTGAGATTTATGAATAAGGAGAGGTAAATGATAATGCTGGTCTGAACTCTTTATTTGCTTTATATTGTCGCATTGATGACCCAATTCATTTTGAAGATGTTGTAAAGGAAGAAAAATGGATTGAAGTAATGAACAAAGAGATTGGTGCAATAGAAAAGAGTAATACATGGGAGTTAGTGGATCTCCCTAAAGGTAAAGAAGTCATTGGAGTAAAGTGGGTCTATAAGACCAAAAGAAATGCTGAGGGAAAGATTGAAAGGCACAAAGCAAGACTTGTTGTCAAAGGCTACAAGTAGCAACAAGGAAGAGATTATGAAGAAACTTTTGCACCGGTTGTAAGAATGGAAACCGTGAGAAAAGTGTTGTCCATAGCAGCACAACACAAATGGAAAGTTTACCAAATGGATGTGAAATCTACATTCCTGAATGGAGTGTTGAAAGAAGAGGTATATGTTGAACAACCTCCAGGCTATGAGATTGAAGGCCAAGAACACAAAGTATGCAAGTTGAAGAAAGCTTTGTATGGGCTGAAGCAAGCACCGAGAGCATGGTACAGTAAGATAGATGCTTACCTGACTGAAAATTTATTTGAGAAATGTGATGGAGAACCCACACTCTACATAAAAGAAAATGATGGTAAGATTCTTATTGTTGTTTTATATGTAGATGATTTAATCTTTACTGACAATGAAGTTTCTCTCATTGTTGATTTTAAAGAAGTTTTGAAGAGTGAATTTGAAATGACTAATGTGGGTTTTCTGAGATATTTTCTTGGAATAGAAGTAGAGAAAAATGAAAATGGGATTTTTATTTCCCAAGCAAAATATGTTGAAGAAGTGTTGAAAAGATTCAACATGCAGAACAACAAGGCAGTTGTAACTCCGACTGTCATGGGGTTAAAATTAAGCAAAGAAGACAGCAACAAGGATTTTGATCCTAGATTGTATAAGAGCATAGTTGGCAACCTCATGTATTTGACTGCAACTAGACTAGATATTATGCACGCTATAAGTTTAATCTCCAGATTTATGGAAACGTCGAAAGAGACTCATTGGTAGGCAGCCAAAAGGATTCTAAGGTATGTGAATGGAACGAAGGGGTATGGTATTTTATACTCCTCATCTGAAAATTTTAAATTGACTGGTTACACTAATAATGATTGGGTGGAAGTGTAGATGACAGGAAGAGCACATCTGGATATGTGTTTAGTTTGGGATCGAGAGCCGTTTCATGGGCTTCCAGGAAGCAACCAATAGTTTCTTTATCAACAGCAGAGGCAGAATATGTGGCAGCAACAGCGGCAACATGCCAAGCAGTATGGATGAGAAGAATGCTAAGAGATTTATGTCATGAACAGGACAAAGGAACAACAATTTATTGTGATAACAACTCAGCGATAGCTTTATCAAAGAATTCTGTCTTCCATAAAAGAACAAAGCATATCGATGAAAAATTTCATTTTATACGAGAACTGGTTAATAATGGTGAGATTGTTTTGCAGCACTGCAGAACAGAGGAGAAGTTCGCTGATATTTTGACAAATCCATTAACGCATAAGAGTTTTAATTATTTAAGGAAATGCTTGGGTATGCAAGAAAATCCAGCAGTTGAAATTAAGGGGGAGTGTTGGAATTTAATTCCAACTGTCTGCACAGAACAACAGGACAACAGATTAATTGTGATGGGAATGAAGAGATAGCAGAAGCGATGACATCAATTATGATGTGAGGACTTTGAAGAACGGTGGTAGCAATCTCCAGATTTGCACTTCACGCAACTGCATACTTATCTGCAGCAACCACCGCATTCAATTCTCCACCAACCATATTCATTGCACAGCGGCAACATTCCGAGAGGACATCCAAGCTTGAGTAGTAAAGGGGAAGGCAACCCCTGGAGGAGGTGACGTCACTCATCTCTGGACCCACCTCTTTACAAACCACAGTAATTTCGGGAGGTAAAGGGAACTCACGTGAATAGTCTCCAAGCAGCCCCTAGAAAGTATGAAGGGAATAAGGTTTTTAACCTTAGCATAAAGTTTTGAATTAATTTTATTTTCCCGCATTATGTTTTAAATTTTTAACGTTGGGTTAATTTTTATTTTACCACGGTACATTATGTTTTAACTTTGGTTAATTATATTTTGATCTATATATTATAAATATGGAATATTTATCATATATATATATATGCCGTATGTGTATTGTAAAGACAGTTGCTATGTATTGTAATTTCTAGCCAGAAGGCAGAAAACAAAGACAGAGAGACAGAGAAGAAATATTGAAGCGTTGTGTGTGAAGCAGCTAGAAAATTTGTTTCGTGAATCCAGAACTTCGTTTTGAAGAAAGAATTTCACTTTTGTAACAGAGTTTTTCTTTTTAATGAAATAGCAGTGGTATACCTCATCTATCTGTGTCTGCAATTTAATTTTTTATTTTATCTATGTGTTGTGTTGAGTAATTGTTTTATTCCTCTGATTATCCAGAAATTCCAACAGAACTAGTAAAACAAATTTGGAAGAGTGCAGGAGGAGGTGTTTGAATGATTGTACCTACATGACATTCTTCTATTAGGAAGATTCATCTGTGTGCTTTCACAGCTAGACTGTGGGTACTCTCAACCTGCTTGGGAATAGCACACACCTCGCATACATTTAAGATTGTTAAGAAGGTTTAACTCTTCAATCCCCTTCTTCATTTACTACCTTCAGTGCTATCAGATTTCTCCTCGGTTTTTAATAAGATACAGTGATAGGCTGGTCATGTGCCTGGTGCAAGTTGTATTGCACAAATCTTTAAGTTTAAACTAGTGGTTTAATTAGGTGGAAATTATTCCGAGGAATAAAAAAAAATTGAGGTACAAATTGTTCTTCAAGTCTTTTAGTTGTCTTTGGTTTTGAACAAGAGACCCCAAAATTTTTTGTTGATTATGCCCCATTGTATCGGAAAAATATTTTATTCTAATCCAGTAGAAACTATGACCGAAATACATTATAGTTGTGCAAATCTTTTAGTCTAATACTTGTATAATTGTGTTGATAAAGCTTTTCTGTTTTACATTGTTAAATGAAATTAATGTTATATTTAACTAATAAGTTTTAAAAGCAATAAAGTAATGATATTATTGTTGAATATTAATTTTTTAAATTAAAGATTTACTTTAATTTTTTATTTATCTAGCGTTTAGAGGGGTTAAAATTTTCAAAGATTAATTTTTCGAGTATAGGAATATTTTGAGCCTTTAAAGATTTTTATATTTCAAATATAAATTGGATTTAAGTTGGTTCTTAATAATATTTTGTTTTTAAAGATTTAATTTTATGTATATCTGGGAGATAAGATGGAAAATTTTTCTATATATATTTGTGTGAGAGATACTTTATAGCTCAATATAAGAGAAATATGACATTTTAAAATAATAAAATAATATTTACATTAACAAATTAAAAAGTAGTAATAATAAAATAATTCAATTTTCACTTTAATTTTATATCAACTTTATATAAAAAGATAAAATAATTTGAAGAAAAAAAAAACAAAAAAACCTTTTTAAATGTGGGAGATATTACATAATGTGTAATTCAATCTATATTCAAATGACTTGTAATATTTAAAACAAAAATACATTAATAACAAAAAAATATTTGTGTTAGTCATAAATAAAATATTTCAATATATATATTATATAACATAATTTTATATCAATATTTTTTAATCTAAATTTGTATTTTCTCATAAAATCAGAGTTTCAGTACATAGTTGATCCATCCACTATCAATATTCTTTATTGTAGATGGTCTCAATATGCCATTTGTTCAATTGGAAACCATATATTTTTTACTATCCATCAATAGAGTAATTAGTCTAAAATTGTAAGGAAAGTAACATTTGCAACATAACCTGAATGTCTACCACAAAGAACTATGAGTAATCATTCATTCACGAAACTAAGAATCATAAGAAGTAAGAGGAGTCGAGTCTCTTGCGCTAAAACCTAGAGGGGCCAACATTGTGGAAATACATGGAATGTGTCTCTCAATTTGGGTCAGGCGAACATCTATATTTTACACAGAACCATATATTTCATTGTTCTCTATTCACATCCTCAATATTGGCAAACACTTGTATCTATCAGCCTGCTTTTCCATGAGAATTATGCATATTAAGGTTTTCATTTTCCAGTAAAGGAATACAGCTTGAAGATACTATTTATTTCTATCCCTAGTGTGACCAGGGTTCAGAATCCACTACCTAAATTCCTCCAAAAGATCTGAGTCTAAAAATCCATGTATGTCTCTAGCTACCTCAGCCTCCAAGTGTTGCATACCACTTCGAGTTTCAAGTGGGAAAACCGAGTGAAAGGACTCCACAGCATCCTAGGCATGTTGATTGGCCCAATTACAGCCCTGGGGGCCTCTGTATCCCCCTCCTCTTCTACTCCTCATGCACCATTGTTGCATGGGATTTGGACGGTGGTGATGTCTAAGATCAACACAGGTCTGACAGAGACACAAAGCACAACAATAGTAGCATAGGTGATAGAGTGAAAACCTGACAAGAAGAACATGGCTCCCCCATAGACCAACTTGACTCTTTCCATGAATAAACCATCATACTAGAACAAATAAACCATATTACAATTGAAACTAAACCCCAACAAACAAGAAATAACCACAACATCCGTAACTAACCCACATATACTGACCCAAACAAACACCCATGGATTGGATTCTAGTTAATAAACAATGTCACAAAATGGGTTGCTAACATACTAACAAACTCCTAACCAAGAGATACTACAACCACATAATTAAAATGAATGAGAGACTTCATAATTACCAATAGAGAGCGAAACTCCAAGTGTTGTAGGCATGAAGATAACATCGTGTTTGGAAGACTGGAGATATTAACAATGGCTTGGCTTGCGTGCTCAACAAGCCACTCCCAATCTAAACTCTCACCATGTTTCCAGTCTTCGAGATTTTATTGTCTAGAGTAGAAATTACCATAACCCAACTTGTAAGGAGCTTTCTTTTACAAATATTTTTCACCAAGATTTTGTAGAAATTAATTGTGGATTTGAAACTACTCATGTAATGTTCTAAAACATAAGACTCAAATCTACTCTACTCATCTGCAGAAAGAAATTCACGATTGAGAAGTAATATCAAAAACATGTGAGATGAATTAACACACATACACGAGGATATATCTAGGGGAAATAAACTGCTCAAAAACCCTTCCTATCTGTATTGCATTAGTCAAAAAATAGAGAAGAAACACAATGATTGTTCAAGCCTAAACAATCTTTGCACAAGTATAATCTATCTCACTGCCTCACAAGTTGACTCTGGAAAACACTTAGTCGATTTTGTTTCCTTCCAAGCTCCTATTTCCTTGCGCTATTTCCTTGGGAATTAGCCCCTATTATTTAGGGAAATTTGTCACCCATAACTATGCAATCCCTATAGGTCCTTCTCTGACTACATGCACCACCTGTACAAATTGGATAATTATACAATTGATAATACACTTCCCTTTCCAATCTCAACTCGGTAACTCGTATTTCATGCATGCATGAGTTAATTATGGTTGATTTATCAATTAAATGGTTGAACACTGAAGTTTCACCCCACTGCTAGACCTCCTACTACTTCCTCCAACAATTGGAACTAGTTTAACTAACTTTAACCCAGTTTAACTAAATTAAATTGTTACAACTCAAATTAAACTCAACCTAGGATCCTAAAATTTAGGAATCACTCCACATGACTCAAGTTAGGCCCTTAGCTCAAATTAAGGGAAACTAACTTAGTTAATTCGTACAAGTTATCTTGCGATGTGGAATTACAATTTTCTCCTAATTTAATTCAAGGAAAATTAAATTAAGAATTTCTTGTTGCATTTGTTCAAAACTCCCTATCAACAAGAAAGGGATTAACATCTACCTCGATCCAACACCTTTGGAATGTTCTACATGCAACACTTCTCTTTGTTGTCGCTGCTACTACAACATTTGCAACTAAGAAACATATATAAAAATAATTACTAAATCAATTTGTAACTGTCTACTAGGAAAACAATGTTGTTCTTGACTCTACTATTGAGCCTCCTACTTTGTGGTCAACACTGCTCTGCACTGAGTCAGTATCTGAATGACATTGATCCTCCTGCTACTAAATACTGTGGGACCTCGTAGCAAGGTAATGATCCATGAGACAAAAACACTGTAACACCCTCCTCCCACATCTGCCCAAGTAACCGGCCAACCGGGATAAACATCCAATGAGAGGCCACTATAATGAGATTAAACCTCCTAGGTGACCTTAAAGAAGTGGAACCGATAGAAACACATCACAAAGACCTTGTACAACATCAACAACACCCCCAGGAGACAACCCAACCTTTCACGTCTCTTATCCCTGGGTCACACTGGAAATTTGACCCTTTTGAGCCGCAGGCATAAGACTGCATTCCTGCAGTCAGAAGGCTATAGCCCCAGGCACAACACTGCATGCCTGCTGCTAGGGCCCTAAATTCCCAGTTTTGTGTGTGAAATTCTACGAGCCACCTTTTAAGGCCCAGAGCCCCAGTCACTGCCCATAATTCATGAAAACTTAGGGGATGATAAATAACATTAGAAAAATGATACAAAATCAATCACATCAACAAGAACTCATCTGGACCCCTCCTATCCATGATAGGTATTTTTTCAAACATGTCAGAAACATTGAATCTATAGGAGTAAACAACATATTTAAGCATAGGGGTATCATACTTATCTGAGAATCACTAAGAGGCATTGCTCCCTTACATCATTAGCTGCAATAAAATCTATATGACCATAGATACATTGTGCATTCATTTACGAGTAAAAACATGGATAGAGCCATACATCATCACTAATAAAATACATGCTTATCACCTGCTTAGTAAAAACATAAATACCATGGATACAACAACAATAGAATCCACATAAAAACCAATACATTTTCATGCCAGATACCATTGGATTGAACTCTTCATTATTGAATGTAAAAACCAATTGGAGATGGGACTTCCATGTTCCACCCAACCATAGATTGGTTGAACCAAATCTTACTTCAGCCAATCGCCCCCATGCCATATTCCAAGCAGGAATGTGTTACTTCATCAAATACATCAATCAAAACCAATCTAGGGATTCTAGAGGCCAAACTGCCTCAACCCTCAACTAGTGATTCCACCTCACGATTCAACATCACAACAAACAAGGATTGGTCTCTATCCAAGTTGTTCGAGGGTTCCATAGTGTTTTTCCAACCAGGGCTTCCAGGACTAGTAACTCAACCTCAACTGTTACAAGGCTTCCAAAGCGTTTGTCCAACCAGGGTTTTCAGGACTAGTAACTCAACCCACCTAGGGCTTCCAGAGTGCTTGTCCAACCAAGGCTTCCAATACTAGTAACTCAACCCATAGTTGTTCACTGGGCTTCCAGAGCGTTTTTCCAACCAAGGCTTCCAGGAAATAATAACTCAACCCACAGCTGAAGGAACCATGCAAACCAACCAGAAACAATCAATGAAAATAGTCCCACAACATCATGGCTATCCAAGAAATGACAAGGCTAGGAAAATCCACATGCATACACCATGCATGCCAAAACTCTTGAGGAAAACATACATGCAACTCGGTACATGCAATCAAATCCCATTGTAGATGTTGATCTCGATGTCCAATTGCACTTTCCTTCTCTTCCTTTGCCTTCTTGCTCCAAACCACCAAGTATCCACACTCTCCAAGATAGCTCCAAGAATACTTTAAGTTTCCAAGAGTATGAGAGAGAGAGGGAGAAATGAGAGCTCTAAAAATGAATTGACCAAAGCTTGAGGAAAAGCTTAACAACTGATCCTCAGAAGCCTTTTCATTAATGAGGCCTCTATTTTCTTCATTTTCCATTATTTTCCTTCATTTTCCTCCTCACATGCAACTTGTGACCTTCCACCTTCCTTTTCTCCTAATTTCCATTATTTTCATAAATAAATGCTAATAACTGCCACTTTGCCTTTCTAAAGCCTTTTTCATTGCCTTTGCAAATTTCTTTAGCCATAATAAACCAAATGAACACCTGCTAGGATGTTTTTCCCACCATTCAGCTTGGAATACGTGTCCCATCAACTGTGGTTATTATTTTCACTTTATTACATAGAGTTTTCACCAGGGTTATTACATAACCCTCCCCCTTGGGGGAACACTGTCCTCAATGTTCAATGACACCTATAAACCAGCAAACCATTGAAAATAAAACATACTGCCCATGGAGCTTTATAACATAGCTCGTTGCAATATTTAGAATGACCATGTGCTAAAACATGACAATCATATTATTTACTAGAGCTTTATAACATAGCTCATTATGGTATTTACAATAAAAACCGCATATACTAATGCACATTTTCTTCAAACAACAAATAAACATAATGTATGTGGAGCTTTATAAACCAGCTCGATTCAGTATTTACAATAATATACACATACACAGGTACACATTTTCTCAACAAACAAATAAAAGGATATGATTCATGTATCAATCAACAAGGGAATCCAGAGGTTCACATCTCCACCCTAAAAAGTAGTACCAGGATTCATCTCATTCCCAGGAAGTCCAGAATCCTCAAAGCTGCATCCAATGTCCAACACTACAATCTTACGCCACTTTTCTTATCAGAGAACAGTTATCGACTCATTGTTCCAGGGCACACTCCCAATGTGCATCTAATTCCATCTGGAAATTCTAATGACCGAAACAAATCTTTCCCAGACTTCCCTTCTCTGCTACACAGTCCCTCGGGAAATTTGGTCACCCCCTTCCATGCAGTCACACACCTTCCAAGTTCCGCTGGCACCCCCATCGTGGGAAGTCCATCCCTTGACAAGGTTTCCTCGCATCGGAAGATACAAAAACCAAGGCATATACCTGCCTCAAAACCATCATATCAGTCATATCATGCTCATTGTATTAAATGGAAATTATTGGGTACCGATATCCCACAATGGCCCTGGTCCTGAAGTGCTTTACCAGGATATTTTTTCCTGTTTCAATTCCTTTTTTTTCTACTGCTAATTCTTGCAGTTAGTTTCAACCATCCAACCAGGAATTTCCATGCTTTCCTCTACCGAGCACATCATTTCCATTAGATTCAAAATAAATTGAAATAACTTCAAATCATATCTCATTGATAGCTCGTCAATAAGGTACACTTGCAATTATGTTCACTTCTTGTTACAACAAGTCAAACCAATTGTTTTATCAAATCATCATGTATAAATACATCACATCTGGTTAGCTCAAAACATAACCATCATAGATCAAAATCATGAATCACATGAAACCATCATAAACCATAACCACAATTCACATGTGACCATAATAAGTCAGAATCATAGATCACATGCATAATAAAACTTAAATAAAATACATATACTTATCCTTCATCACTCCTTACTTCTACCTTTATCATTTCTATAAACACACTAGATTGGTTTCCACACCCGGCAAGCACCCAATGCATTTTATCCTCTTCACTCACGTACACATACACACAGTGTACAACACGTATATCCACACAAGGAATACAACACCACACAACACATACACCCACACCCGACATATGACACATACACCTACACCCGGTGTACAATACAACACAATAAATATGCCTACATCGGCATACAACAAATACACCTACACCCGATGTAAAATACAACCAAATACATATACATATATAGAGTACAACACAAAGAATACATATGTCATGATACCACGACTACACCATGCATATACATAGTATTTCATGCCCGCAACACAACATGTACAACATGCACACAATACCACATGTATACCAGTACCATATGCACAACATGTACATAGTACCCCCTGTACACAACACTAGTTGCACAACATGTGCACAACATCACATGTACACGACACCACCTGCACAATGTGTACACAATGCCAAATGTACACTACCTCACCTATACAATGTGTACACAATACACATGTACACATCACCACATGCACGACATGTACACAACACCACATGTACACAACGCCACATGCACGACATGTACACGATACCACTTGCACACAACATCACATGTACAACATGTACACAACACCACATGCATGTAGCACCATTTGTACAATCATGCAAACAACACCATATGTACAACATGCACACAACACCATGTGTACATAACACTGGATATACAACACGTACATAGTGTTGGCCCTTGAAATTGTCATTCAATTCCATTACATTTTCACTTATATTTCCATATTACCACCTTCACTCCACCTCCATTTCATTACATTTACCTTACCATTACCACTATTGGGTTACATTTATGTTTTCCCAAACTTTATTAATTATTAGCATTTTTAAGTGAATTTGTGGTTAAAAATTAGAAAATAATGTGCATATGCTTATACCTCACAAGTGGAATGAGATTGATGCCATTTGTAGGTCAAAAGAAGCTTCTAAAAGACCTTTATGTGGCCTCCCAAAACCAAATTCGAATTTGAGTGGAGAAGATCATGGGATCATGATGATATGTGTCTCATGTCCTTTTTGTATTGAAACTCTAAGAAGATATGTGTCTCATTTCTTATTTGTATTGAAACTCTAAAGAGACATGTGTCTTATCATTTCTTATTTTGATTGTAACTCTAGAGATAGAGGGAGAGATTCATGGACTCTCATTAATGAGATAACTTCTCATATTTTGGTATAAATAAGGGAAGC
This sequence comes from Pinus albicaulis, assembly GCA_034641835.2. Classification (NCBI taxonomy): domain Eukaryota; kingdom Viridiplantae; phylum Streptophyta; class Pinopsida; order Pinales; family Pinaceae; genus Pinus; species Pinus albicaulis. The sequence goes on from CM076584.1 coordinate 1,151,719,804, forward strand.
TTTCTCCTATCAAGATATGTGAAAAATAGGAGAAGAAGAGAAAGAATTATAGAATGTTTTGTAACAAGGCTTGAGATGGAATGGGATGTAGAGTTGTGAGTTTATCAATAAAGAAGTTCAGTAATCAAATGCTGGTTTGATTGCACTTTTGACAAGCTAGGAGTCAACTAAATTAGTAGCAGAGGACCCCTGCTTCTAAAGGAGGTTTTTATATGCTTTCTAGTTAGATTTATTTCATTATGTTTAGTAATTTCTGTTTATGCTTCATTTCCAGTTTTCAAATAGTTTAATGATAGATTGCAACTATGTAGACTTATCTTCCAAAATGTTTCAAGCAGATAGAAATTATGTTTTCCATATTGGAATAAAGATTGAAGTGCTAGAAACCATGGTTGTGTAGCTTACTGTCTTGCCTTTTCATTTTCATAAAGTAGAATTGCCAACTGCTGCATCAAATTGATATTCATAAAAAAAAACCATTTCCAATATATCAAATCTATATTAATGGTTACATGCTTCATGTGTGCAGTAGTTGAATTTATTTCTTGTCATTTGCTTACTAATAACTAGAGGCATAGTTGATTTCTCCAAAGACAATTCAAGAGGTTAAAAGCTTCACATTTGAGTGATACTGATAAGTCAATTATACATCTAGTTAATCTTAGTTAGTCCTTGCATGTTTTTACTTTCAAGATCCTCATTTGACTGCAAACAATAATATTTCTAAAAACCACTCCACAACGATACTCATCTGAACATATTAAGAGAATATGGTTGAATGATTCAATGTAATGCAACTTCTGGGTTGTTTATAGAGCTTTCTTAGTGCTTTAATTTAAAATATATGTAATTAGCTTACTCAGACATCACTTCAAAGAAGGTCACTCTTTACAGTTGAATAATTGGAGTAAGCTAGACACATCTTAGATGCTTTCATTTGCATTCTTTGTTTTTTGTTCTATAGCCTTAGAATTCTAAAGTAGATCCATGGATTAGGATTAACCAATCAAATAGATAGATGCTTTGATTTTCAAAAGTAGGTCTTAAACTAGCTCTTAGCTTTAGGTTTTGATTTTATGAAAATTAGATTAGTTTTAGTACACTTCATTTTCTGTCTTCTCAAATTCAATTAGATTAACTTAAATCTTTTTCATAATTCTAGGTTAGTCATCTCAAGAACTTAAAGAAAAAAACCCCTTAAAAACAATATAAAAATACAAACACAACGAAGTAAGAAATAGGTTGCTTAAGCACATAATATGGTGCATCACACTTCATTAGTTTACTAGCCCTGGTCCATAATTTATGTTAGCAATTTAGGACACTAAATTGACTAAACATTTTGGCGTTGTTGCCAGGGAAGTGTAATTAAGAGACCTTATTTCTCACATCTATTTTTTTTTTTTTTTCTCAAGTATGCTCTCCTCCTGCGCTTTATGTGATCTGGAAGATCACTAGTACAAAATGGCTAATTAGTTACTAAAAAAACGACTAAAATTTGCATATAAACGACTATTTTTCGGTCAGTGACCAATAGTAGCTAATTTACAGTATCTTATAACGCGACCAACTCTTGGTCGTTTTTAGCTTAGTCATTAATTGGTTATCTAAATTTTGTTGTCTAGTTGTATATTTTGTCATTAATTTAGTCGCTGATTTAGTCATTAATTTAATCATTGATTTGATCATTAATTTAGTCATTGATTTAATCTTTGATTTAGTCATTAATTGTCACAATTAATGACCAAATATACAACAAAATATATTACTATATGATCACCTAAGAAAGCCAATTAATGACTAAAGAAATATGACCAAAATGTTGGTCGTGTTATAAGATACTGTAAATTAGCTACTAATAGTCGTATATATGCAAAATTGAGTCGTCATTTGTGGTCACAAATTTATCATTTGCAGTATTCATTTATTCATTATATAAATGACTAATTTAGTAGTTTATGTTCATTTCATTTACTTTCATTAAAAATCATGATAAATGACTAATTTAGTAGTATATTAATTTTATTTGTGTTCATCATTAATCAATATAAACTACTATTTTAATAGTTTTAGATTGATTTTGTGTTCATCATTAATCAACATAAATTAATTAGTATGATTTTGCAACTAAATTTTAAAAAAAAAATTGTCATACAATTTACATGTTCATCTAATATGAAAATGCAAACTTACATATGTTAATTACAATACCAAGTAATATCAAGTGTAACTATAAATAATTCCAACCACATAAATTATATTATATAAAATGTCAAGTATTACAATATGAGTTTCCAATTTAATCTTGGTTGGAATACAATTTACAGATAAAATATTGTCCATCACTTCAAAACATTATCATTATCTTGCCAAGGAATTGCAAGCAAATTCACCAACTCTGAAAACTTGACCATCAGTCTTTATGTGTGTGTCTTATGTGGGATATTGGCTCTACGGGTACCACTAGACCAGTACACTTCTCTCTCTTTGTCACTCTAGAGTTATTGTTCCCCTCTTTCTTCAATCCTTGCTTCTTACCAGCAATACTGAGTCCATTTTCTGCAAAAAGAAAACAAAAATATTACAATGAAGAGTATAAGACATGAAAGTCGATGAACACTCGAATATAAACTAAAGTAGACTATAAAGGATTTATATGATATATACCTCAACATCAGAAATACTATTAATGTCATTTTTCCCCATAAAAGCAAGAAACTCAAACAAGTTTTCTTTAGTTGGGAAATAGTGGCCACTTGTGGCCAGGTGACCTATATAAACAAAGCAAATAAAATGTCACAAATAAACAAAACAAAGCTAGCAATTTCTACTAAGAATGTCTCATGCTCCACTTTTTTAGTTGTATCGTTTCCTCTGGTTATCTCTAAGAAGCAGTGACACTTCAAAAATAAAATTGGTTAGTAAAAATCTAATGGGTGGAGCAAAGTATTGTTGACACAAGATTACAACAAGAAACTAAAAAAAACAAAGACGAGACTTTGTAAATTGTGATACTAACCGAGAATATAGCTTCAATATAGTAATCTTCAATTATCAACATACTATTCCAAGGGAAAAGGAATCCAATTCCCATAAGCTAAAAAATTATGTATGCCTGTTGTTTTCCCTGTAATTAATTGAGAAAGATTAGCACACCCAATTTCCATTTAGAATCTCTAAAATGATTCTATAAATATTCAAAGCAAACTTAAGGTTACTCATTCATTTTTCTCTGATGAAGACAAAACAGAATATGCTAACTTGTTTTTGAGCTAGAGAGTTCTGTAATTCATCGTGTACAAAATAATTGTTTATTGTCGTGACTGTTTTTTTAATGATCAAGCAACGGGCCTATATTTGATCAAAAAACATATTTTTCAGAATATATTCCATTTTCTAATTCAAAGCTAGATTTCCTTCCAGTTTATGACGTTCAAACAAACTAGAATCATTTTCTTTTAACAAGTCATTGTTGTAATATACTACTAAACAGACAACTACATAATGAAGTTATTTGTGGTGGAATACTAATAAATCACAAATACAGGAAAGAAATAACACCACTATGTCCTAGACATGCAAAGTCTTTATCCTCTTGGTTGGAAATATTACTTTATGAAAACAACATATTTGACAAAGAGAAATTTTCTAAAACTAACCAACACCAGTGTATCCAACAACAATAACATTTCTATTAGCATGCGCTAAAAATTTGTGGAAGTATCAAACAAGTACTGTAGTGCAATTCCCTGTAAGGTTAAAGTTTGGCAATGGAATATGTTGTCCCTTAGTCTAATCAGGTTTTAACTTGCCTTTGATAACTTAGAGAGAATGGGAATCCAATATAGAACAATGATAGAAAGATTTTATTCATTCACACTTACCTAGATCCTAAACAAGCATTGAAGCATTATACAAATCCAAGAATGTCTCACATTCCACTAGGAAACAAAATTTCTAGATTTTGATTGTAAACCTTGAGGCTTTCTCAAATTTGTAAACAAGTAACATCATAAATATTTTTCCTTAGTTCTCAAACCTTATTCTGTGTGGAGCTTGAGAAAATATGCACACACATATCACAATATAGCATGTTGTGGAGTACATTTACATGAAACCAATCATTCAAAAATTTATATTCTATCAAGATTGAGGTATGTGTTAAATGCCCATTATCTGCATCTTTGCGCAATGGTGTCATTAATAATTTGAAGGTTCTTGGCTTGCTAATATGATCTAATTATTGCTTTATGAAATATGTTTTTTAACTCCTATTTTCAAAAAATTTATGTTTATGAACAGTATATAGATACAATGGATGCTTCAAATAATAAAAGAGGCAATTATTTTTCCATCAATAGAATTCAAGTATTTGCATATGGTGTAAATTCAATAGTTCTATTGGTGGTACTTAGGGTCAACCTAAACAATTATTTCTCATGCATCAAAAGAAGTACAAAGTGATAATAGGAAGGACTCATGTGAACTTTTTCTCATCGTACATGTTGAATCTGCAAGTGTTAATGTTGTTGTGCTCAATTTCTTATTGGGGTACCTATCAGCTGACAAAGTTTGTACAAATGTTTGAAATGAAAATAAGCTATAACAAATAACATAACAAAACATTTTTAGCACTTGCTTCTTTTTCTTTGCAAATCCAAACATGTCTCGGAGCAACTTATGTTAGCTATGTCCAAATGATGCCAATTTTTGTTTTCCATTTAAATTTCCAATTCAATCCTATGTATCATTATCCAAGAAATTTGGGTCCTTTAGAGGAAATGACAAATGTGTGTGTGCAATACAGTTTAACCATACAAATTTTTCTTATTCTATAATGAAAATTGTTAAAAGTACAATGAAGTTGTGAAAAATTGGGGAAAATAAAATTATTTACAAATAAAACTAAACGCATCCATGTAACAAGCAACCCAATATAAATGTGCATATTTATAAGTGACTGGATAATGCATCTCAAGGGAAATGCAACTCATCCTCATATTGGAAGCCCCTTTAACACACACATACACATACAAACACATGTGGGTCAAGGACACATCTTTTCCACTAGGGTAGGTGTCCCATGAATGCCACTTTCTCAAATGCATCCCTAAAATACCATTGAAGGGGTACCTTTTAATATAATGATTTATCCAAGTGCATAATATTAAAGTATTAACACTCCAATGCTATAATTTAATGTAATCAAGTTTACAATATATTAAACTTTACTAAAGAGTTATTAATAATAAATGTCATCAATTAAGAGGTGAAGATAAAACCATAGAACTTATTGCAAAGAAATGAACTCTATTATCATGGACTTTAAATGAGCATGTTTCCTTACGAGCCCGAGCCATAGAGGGAACTTTGGGAGTGACTGCAAAACTTTCGTAGAGCTTTATGGCTATTCCTCTAGGCAAAGGTCAATTTCTAAGCCTTCTACTAAAGCTATTAAGGCCGATAACACCACAAATATTGGGGTGTTTACTATTCAGTGATTAGTCAACACATCCCTTGCCTCGCACAATGAAGGAATGCCTTGAAGTGGCGATCACAAAGTGTCAGAGATTAAATTTAGTGCAAACAGAGGCACCTAGGTTATTGTTGGTTTGAGTTTTCTAAAGGGAATCGACATACACAAAAGAAACTTGAAAATTTGTTAACATGGCTCATATGGAAAGAGCTCTATGATTGTTTCTATTAGTAATGGAAGAACCCAAACTGCTCTTTAGGGACTAACATGATATTCCAAGCATAAAAAATAATGGCTTAGATGTGTTCTTAGGGGTATGGTAAAGTAATATTCTTGGATGTACTCATAGATAGATTGGTAGTTAACACATTTCAATCAAGATCACTTAGGCCAAAAACAAAATATTTCCTTTGGACCTGAGGTTGCATGGCAAGTGTTCAACAAAATATTTGAACAAAAGGTATTTAAAAAACAATTAGTAACAATGGAAACGTTAGGGGACCTTAATTTGAGAGGGCTTTGAAATCAAAGCAAGCTTTCAAATTATTGTCAAGTCTATCATAGGGAAAACCTTAATATTTTGGGTGAACTTTCTTGATTTTATAGTAAATAAAAAGCAAAAAGTAGAGCAACAATAAATTTGTTTGCAGGAAACCAACTTGATGACCATTATCTATTGTCTAACATATGCAAAGACACTATTCTAATTTTGGTGTTGTGCCTATAAAAAGGAGTGATGGGAAAACGTGTGTTTTCATCCTCAGAGACTATTTATTTCAAGGATAAGGTCTCAAATAAACCCTTCAACTTCAACGACTATAATTTGTAATCAAGTTTACAATATTTAAAATTACCAAAGAGTTATTAATCATAGGTGTCATTAATTAATGGGTCAAGAAAAAACCACAAAACGTGTTGCAAATAATTGCCCTCTATTAGCTTGCACTTTAAATGTGCATGTTTCCTTATGAGCCCAAGCTATAAAGGTCACAATGGTAGAGTTCTCTGAGCAAGAGGTCACAAACCCTTTCTGTGAATCACATGCACTGAAGTATGATTCACAACACCTATATTAGAATTGTACAAGTGGATCTATTCAAACTGCAAAAAAAAATTACTATGAAGTGTATCTATACTCAAAGGTTTCTTTATTATTCAATTTTCTTATCTGGATTACTGTCCCAAATATTTTGAAGAGGGTCCTGTAGGGAAGAGAAAAACCTTTTGTTATCCCACGGTTCCCACACGTCAACCCAACCACTATGTCTGTCACCAAAATGGCAATTTGGTTTCATCTCGTTTTCCAATACTATTTTGGAATTTATCAGTGTTTGTATATATTGTTAATACTTAGGGAACAAATTGAAAACAAATCTTGAAAATATTAAGTTTGGTTTTTCACATATGCTTGACCAAATCACTTCTAGAAAAAATCAACTATGAGTGATGAGACAAACCAAAATCATGACTAGTTTCACATACTAGACATATACCTTATTATCATTAACATGGGAAACCTAGATGCAACCTCAAAAGGACTGCTTAGCAAGGTTAAGAGGCCCAATATCCAGTATATCCAAAAAAAATAACTTCATGCAATTGGAGCAACACTGCACAAAAGCATGAGGGCCTTCTTTTCCACTTATTCCTAAGCTATTATATTTGTTGTGTATTACCATATTTTGAAACATAATTTTCGATTTGACTCTTAATAATGGAGAAATTGAACTTTTTCCATCTTAGTTCACAACTTCATGCCGTGCTCCTTGGAAATTTTGATGTATGTTGTTATGATCCTATGATATTGTTGAATATGTTATTTTCAAGTCTAGAAAATATGATCAAGAATAGTTTCCAATCGAGTGAGAATTGGTTCTACTTATAGTTATAATCATTAATGTTTATCTCTATCCTTACTCCACATAGTACAAATATTTGGGGATTTTAACTTTGATAGGAAATGGTGTCTCTAACTACCATTTTGATCATCCAACCTCCCATTTGCAATCTTAAATCCACTTAATGGTCAATGCTCTAATCCATCCTCTCAAAAGACATGGTAACAATCCTAAAAATCTGTTGAGTCTTCATGATTTCAATTTAGAAGAAAGTCATGAAAACTTTGCATTATACAATGGAAACTCTTCAAGTCTTCACAATCTTTAGCAACAACTTCCCCACCTAGCACTCAAACCTTCAAGTTTTAATCTCGATTCTCCTCCATCCATAGACTACTCAGTAGTCAATGCTAGGAAAAGAATCTTGAAAGAACAAAAATTGGTATAAAAGAACGTGAGATCTGTGATTTTATTAAATGTTAGAATTCTTAATTTTCATGTATAATCTAAACACAAAGTAAAAAAAATTATTTTTCTATATAGTCCAAACAATCCAATCAACAACTCGGCTCAAGGCTACTCTAAAGTAAAGCCTTCCTCCTACAATGCAACCAAACTTACATTCAAACATTCCTTTCCCATGATAATACTCAATGTTGTTGTGTACTATGGTACTCTAAAAAAATATTATAGATGTTTTTAAATACTCCTTCTGTTTCTTGACCATCTCCTAGAAAAATATCCTGTGATTCCATCTATGGTAACATGATTTGGGCACTAACGGGGTTAATAAAAAAATGACTTATGAACCCAATAATTGCATGCAAATAAATTGAAATTTTGCACAACAAATTGAAAATAGAAAATCAAACAGACACTATTACCAACAATAGAAGGTAGCAACAACCTTCAAATGTGACCAACCCCTTCAATTATTGTCAATTGCAAATAGCATTATGGAAACAGACACACTGAACACTATAGTTCAATATGAAAATACAAAATTCATTATAGGATCCTAAAATGGAAATTTGACTATTTATATGATTGGCATGCATCACGATGCAATTTCAAATTGCCAATATATGATAAGTGAACTAAATTATAATCAATGCTCATGGAATTTGAAGCTTATAAACTATAACTATATTAAATGTCCAGAAAAACAAAGTATTTTCTAGAGATGTAATTTTGAAACAAAAATACCATTGGCTTCAAAAGTTAAATTTTGATAACAACACATTTTAGAACATTGAAAACTACTAGTAAAATAATCTTGAAAAAGCAAAAATTAGCTTAGTAAGATCCTTGGTATAAAAGAATGTCATATTTGTGGTTGTAGCAAAGAAGATTGCCCCTATTCCAATTTAACTTCTCCATAGTGCAAACATTTTCAGACACAATGTGTTGCATAATCAGATGTAATGATTCTCATCCTTGTAGCCATCTTAAAACAATCATGTATGAAAATTTATATTCCACAAGCTACGTCCACTAATATACTGTTCCATCGATTGCAAAATGACTATTTCTTGACCACTAATTAACATGACAAATATCTAGCCTTACTATCTCCCAAAAATTGCATGAAATGTCAATAAGATATCTATTTACTCTCGATGACTTCCCAAAGTCTTAGGATGCATCACATAACATGGACTTCCCTCTGCTTGGGTGCCAAGTCTAAGGAGAATACATTCTACCAAATTCATCCAAGACCGCAATGGATAACTTATGTTCTCCAAGGTCCAAGGATTAGCTATTGATAGCAGAATCATTATTGATGGGATGACCCAGAAATGGTGGGTTGGTGATTGCAACCGAGACCAAAACCATATTTTCCACAATCTCCCCACATCATTGATGGTATATTCTAGCTCAAATGTACATTTGAGAGATTTGAAGTTCAAGGACAGTCCAAAAATCCATTTTGAAATAGCTTGGTCAACACATGTTCAAGTCGAGCTTGGAAATTGTTGCTCCCAGGGATAGTCCAAATACAAATAGAATTCACATCTCAGCCTCTCGACATGTAGTGATTCAGAATTGCACAATTGCAACAGGAGATGATTATGTTTCTGTAGTTACACAAAGCTCAGACATTGAAATCAACAAACTAGTTTGTGGGCCTGGGCACAGAATAAGTATTGGAAGTCTTGGCAGCAGGGATTCAGAAGATACAGTTTGAGAGGTGTTTGTTAATGGATCTTCTCTCAATTATACATAAAATGAATCAATACGCATAAAAACATGGTCGGGGATTCTGGGTATGCCCAACAAATAATGTTCCAACATGTGAACATGATTAACATCTTAAATCCCATTATTATGGATCAATATTACTGTGCCCCTCCATTGTGATGCCACAATCAGTTAAAACCATGCAACAATCATAGTTTCATTGTTCAAGTTCACAACTTGACATACATAGACATCACTAGCACTTTGGCAACGAAAGAGGCAATAAAACTTGCATGTAACTGGACCGTTCCATGTACAAAAATTGTGATGGAGGGTATAAGCTTTCGCTTGGACAACGGAGACCCAACCACTTCTTTATCAGCTAATGTGCATGGTTATAGCGATGGCCAAGTCATTCCTCCCGTTAATTTCACATCACTGAGCTTGCAAGCATCAAATTAATTTATTACTTGGAGTTATCGGTTATCTCATTGGTTCCGCAATTATCTTCTTCTGTGCCATGGTGGTGAGATGAAGTTGTTAGTTTGAAAATTATTTATAATTACCTTGAAATATGTGAACATTCTGCAACTAAAGACAATCCCTAATGAATATGCATCGGTTATGGAGGAGAATGAGGAATATGTAAGAATTGAGGACCAAGGTCATGAGGCTTTTGTTGATGGGTAACCCATCACTAAACGACTATGAGGATGATGAAGATTATGATTTTTTTTATAAAAAAGCTTCGTTCAGAAATAAGAAGACTAGGGGTGGGCAATCTGTCTATTAAAAATTGTAACTAAGTGAGCCTGGAAGATGTTGGGGGCTTATAAGTACTAAAAATTCATGCTCTCCATCCCAACATTCTTCCCATGTACACTTTGAGGGTGAAAAGAAAATCATTATTACCCCCTCAAAACCCACTTTCTCTAATGTTAATGGAAAAAAGTAAAGAAAAATTCAAAAAATTAATAAGTGGTGATTTGTTTATTATTTTTCCAAGTCAAAAGGGGCAAGGAAAATGACATGGAAAATCAAGATGAAGTCAAAAACTGAGTCAAAAGGTGATTGGAGCATCCACCTAGCCTCCACAAGTTCAAGTGACAAACAAGCCAAGACAAGGAGGGAGCACATTGAATTCTGTAGATTCCACAAATTTCTCTAGACCCAACCTTGATCCCCCTCAATCCCCCTTTATGTTCCATGCATATTCATTGCAAGAAAGGGAAATTTGAAATACACTCTGTTAGTTCCAAACTCCACGCAACAACCTGAGAATACTCCACACAGTAGCCTGTACACATGTTCTGGTAAGGTTTAACTGGAAATTTTCAAGGCAAAGCTATTTCGGAGTTGGACAGTTGGACTCCCCTTAGCCTCGCTCCTGCATCTATTCAGCTCAGCCTCCACACAATCTACTCACAACAGACTACAGCTAACACATAGCACCAAAGTGGAGATACGTAGACAGTGTATAAAGGACATACACAATAGTATTGGACACATGTTTGATGGATGAGTTAACTAAGAAATTAGCTAAGATTTTGTGGGAGTCTGCTCCCCTTTCAACTCCACTCATTGCACACATGTATTACTCAGCCAATTCACACATTAGTTTAGAGGATTTTCGCTCAACCGGCAGAGTATTCTATATCTAGTCACAAGAACAAAAAAATAAGGACAAAAATGGAGAAGACAAAGTCTTCAAACAGAGATTAACATCAATTGTTTTTTGTTACAACACATGCGTACACAAGATGATTGAGAGTTCGAGTCTCGGGAACAATATTATACTTTCAAAAAGTTTTTGGTTTGAGATTCAGGCTTGTTAAGACACGAATATTATACTTTCAAGCGGTGCTTGGTTTGATATTCAGGCTTGTTTGGAAAGAGCTGTGCTTGATTTTTTTCATTATCTTCTGTAGCACCAAGTTTCTTGTGAGTGAGAAAGAATGGAAGGCTTAGTTAAATCCGTATTTGCAGCTTTCTTGGTCGTTGTCATGATAATGTTGGGCACAACAGTAGCTACCCCCAGTCCGACAATGGAAACACACGATGCTTCAATGACCTTCTTTCCTTCCCTATTTTCTGTTCTAATCGCCTCTTTCTTCCCATTCTTGGCTTCTCTGCTCTTCAACTAAAATGTATTATGGCTGATCTTTAGCCCCTATTTTAGGATCATGGATATCCCGCTCTTATTTTTTCCTCTTATGTGATATATGTCATTCTTTATTACTGATCTGTCAACTGAAATATATTATGGCTAATCTTTAGCCCCTATTTTAGGTTCATGGATATCCCGCTGTTATTTTTTCCTCTTATGTGATATATGTCATTCTTTATTATTGATCTGTCAACTGAAATGTATTATGGCTGATCTTTAGCCCCTATATTAGGATCATGGATGTCCCTCTGTTATTTTTTCCACTTGTGTGATATATGTCATCTTTATTACTGATCTGTGTAGCGTTTTTTTTTTCCATGCATCAGCGATAACTGTGTAGATTTGAATGCTTTGATAGCATTGTGGATATTAGAGAAGATATTGCTATGTTTTTAACTGCCCAAATGCTTATTTTGCGTTGATCGGCTTGATAGTTTGTCTCGATATGGCCCTGGTACCTGCCTGATCAGGATTTTAGCTTCTTCCTTAGGATACACTGTTTTTACCAGCAAATGGCAATCAGATATTCGCAGGATTTGCTTATTAGTCTTCTGCATGTCTGGCCTTAAGCGGCCACTTTGGAGGCGTTGCCATTTAAACATAATATTCAACAATTTTCATGTGTTCGTAGGTTCTTAAACTCCGACGAACTTATTGTTATTTTTTCAGCACAACAGAAATTAAAATAAAATCCTAGTCGAGATGATATCGTTACAAGGTTCAGATATGAAGGGAAAAGGTTTCCTCTTCTAGTATCCTATATTTTGCGGCAAGGAAGATCGTTAGAGAATTTTCGTTTTCAATATCGAACTCATGGAATATTTGCTCATCGTCTTCTGCATGTATGGTCTTCAGCAGCCGCTTTGTAGATGTTGTTATTTCAACAAAATAAATCAGCAATTTGCTAATTCTTATTGGTTTTTTAAGCTCTGACTGTCATTTTTCCAACACAGTAGAGAGATTTATGTAAAATCATGGATAAAAACCATAGAAGGTAGAAATATAAAACTAAAAATTTACCCATTTTGGTTTTAGCATTCGTCATTTTCTCCTTTGTAAAGGAAGATCGAATTTTCCTTTTTTTCTCTAACTCAGGCCAAATTTTCTCGTCTTAAGCATGTCTTGTCAATCTTTAAACTTTCTCTTCTACTCTATTGTCAGTTTTCTAGCGCAATAAAGAGATTCAATGTTTGGATAAACTAGCTATAAGGTAGCCCAAGGGATGTTGTTAGACATGTGGATAGCAAGTTCCTGGGTTGATTCCACATCCATGAAAGTGGGAAGGATCCCTTGGTATCCTCTTGTGGTTTTACTCTGGAAAAATAGGTGAAAAACCTGGTTATAAGGTAGATATTTAAACGAAAAGTAAAAATTTAAAAAAAAACTCTTTTAGTTCATTTCTTACATAATTTTATTGTATGTCAAGAAAAAGACGATCAGAGAGTTTTCTGAATACCTCACAGCCATAGGTGAACAATGTGCTAGCAAATTTGCTTTTGGAATTTTCACTATAATACTGTTTTAGCTCCTTATTTTCAATACTGTGCTGTCCAATTTTTCTTTTCTAATTTTATCCTTGCATTCATTGTGCACTGACTGTTGTGCTGAGGTAAATACAGTAATTTCCATTACATTCAAGTTGCTTTAACATAACATTGTGCCAAAGTATTTTAATAATATATTTTTGAATGGATTTTATCCTAAAGGATTCTTTACCCTGCAGGGAGGAGGTTTGGGATTTTGGCTGTTTCTTGCTGGCGATAGTCCACATATCAGCGTGAAGGAGTAAAACAGAGTAGTAAATTTTGCTGTGATAAATTGTCTTTAATCTATTACAAGCTTGTAAACTAACCCGTTTGAAACGTTGTTGATTGACAATATCAGTGTCTTAACCTTTTATTGTCACTCGGTTCTTTAGTTTTCAAGCAGGTTGCATTGCTGGTTTTGTATTTCTGAGAAGCCCATGGTGTTACCAACATCATCTCTTCCCATATGAAAGTATGTCTAGAGAAAATCTGAATGATACTCTCTCTTTAGAGTCTGAAAATGTGATGGTCTTATCAGAACCTCTTTTTGATGAAGAAAAGTACATTCTACATGAAAATGTCACCAAGGTGTCTGGTCTCCATACAAACTACTACTAAACTCCATTACTCTCGAGTCTCTTCCTTTTCACTGCCCTTGTATCTTGATTTTGTGATTTAGTATCATGTTTGGTGATGTAGTCATGACTCATAAGTAGATTATGTCAGTCAGGGATACTGTGGGGAATGCGTGAACTTAATTCCCTCATGTATCTCATGAATCATATTTTTAGTTCTTATGAACTAATGACTTGTGATTTTTGATATCATTAGTTTTATTTTTCAGGGAAGTTGAAAGGATTAAAAACCAACCACGTGAAGTTCATGAGCAGGTGATGCAATCCATGCCACCTGAGAAGATTGAGATCTTTAAATCACTTGAGGACTGGGCAGAAGACAATATATTGGTTCATTTAAAGACTGTTGAGAAGTCTTGGTAGTCACAGGAGTCAGGAATTTTTTCTTGATGCTTCTTCTGAGGGCTTCCTTGAATAAGTTAGAGAGTTGCGGGAGTGGTCACTTGAATTACCAAATGACTATTTAGTTTTCCTTGTGGGAGATATGATTACCAAGGAAGCGTTTCCCACTTACCAAACCATGCTCAACACCTTGGACGGTGTAAGAGATGAAACTGGTGCCAATACCACATCTTGGGCAAGGTGGACACGTATGTGGACAACCTTTCGAAAATAGACACGGTGATCTTCTTAATAAGTATCTTTACTTGTGTGGCCGAGTGGACATGAGACAAGTTGAGAAAACCATACAGTATTTGATTGGTTTTGGAATGGTAAGTGACGACACAGGCATTTAAACTTTACAAACTTATGGTCGAATTATTTTATTACATTTACTATTGGTGTCAATAGACTGGGATTGCATTTTGTAATGCTATTTTACTGGATTTTCTATATTGCATGTTGGGAGCTTTCTGCAGGATATTGTTGATGAATATTATCTGACTTAATGTTTTGGCTTATTTAAGATCCACGCACAGATAATAGCCCCTATCTGGGCTTCCTATACACTTCTTTCCAGGAGAGAATAGCCCCTATCTGGACTTCCTATATACTTCTTTCCAGGAGAGAGCAACATTCGTATCACATGGCAACACTGCAAGATTTGCTGAAGGATACGGTGATTTGAAATTGGCTCAAATATGTGGAACTATTGTTGCAGACGAGAAGCGCCATGAGACTGCATATACTAAAATAGTGGAAAAGCTGTTTGAGATTGATCCTGACACCCTGGTGTTGTGACTTATTATTATATTATACAGTGTTGTGACTGAAATTACAATAATCAAATGAATTTATGTTGCAACATTTTCAAGCACAACAATGAAAATGAAAGAGAAATCTTCCTAAATCTTGACCAGATAAACTACTAGTTTAGATGTATCTTTGCATCTTTAAAGACAAGTACTAGTATATTTAGAAAGAGTATTTTCTATGTTTAGATGAATTTTCATGCTCCTTAAAAAAACTAAAAAAAAAATTCAAAATTAAACATATCATTTAAAACCCAACGAACTTGGGAATGCTATAAATTAACTAACTCTAGATTTAATCACAAAAGGTTGAAGATTAAAACTTAAATAGGCCTAGATCAGGCGTAGAACAAGTGGCAGGACAATGTGAGACAGAATAAGCAAGATGTTGATTTCATCAAGAAATAGAGTTTGACAAAATTACCTCGTCATCGGTTTCGGCCTCGTCACTGCCAGAAGCATATTGATCGTCGATTGTTGTCTGGGCTGGACACATCCGTCGGCTGATTGTCTTCATCGTTGTCTGTTATTGGCTCGGCTGAGTTACAGCTTCGAGTTCTTTCTGGTCCTTCTTTTCTTATTAGAACCATACGTTTGTTCTAATAAGAGATCCAGATCAAAAACCAGACAGAGTTTATAGAACATCAAAACACCAAGCCCATGGACAGTTACCATCATAGAGCTCTACCACCAATAGGATTATTACAGAACCAAAACATAAGACCACTTGCAGACAAAAATAAAAACCTAGGGCAACATCATATTTCCTATCTCCTTCATCTGCCACCATCAGAACCACCACCACCATAGCGAGATCTTCCACTGCCACCATCGTTGTAGCGACCACCACTGCCATAACCATGGTTGCCCCGATCACCGCTTCCACTATAACCCCATCACCGCCGCCCCCAAGGTAGCCACGCGAGCCACAACCTCCACTACCGCCCCCTGTTTCCTCTAGACTGAGCTGGGTTAACGGTGATGCTCCTCCCGTCAAGCATCTTGCCATTCATTGCGTCAATGGCATCCCTCATCGATTACCAGGGTCATACCACCCACATTAACCAGTAAGCCGAAACCCTTGGATCATCTTTTGCTGTCGTTCCAGTGAGGCTATGGTTTAGTGGATTTCAGTAACAAGAGTAAAACAATTTCACCGCCATTTATTAATTTAAAGATTAAAACAATTTCACCGCCATTTATTAATTTATTTTCATTTTAAATTTTCCCTCCAAATGTATTTGTTTTACTTTCTCTGATTTTAGTAAAAAGAGTAAAAAAATTTCACGACTATTTTTTATTAATTTATTTTTATTTTTTCAGCTTTCTATCCGTGGATTGAGAAATTTTCTCTCCAAATGCATTTGATTTTACCTTCTAAGATTTCAGTAAAAAGAGAAAAAAAAAATAAATTCACCCCCATTTTTTATTAATTTATTTTCATATTTTCAGCCTTCTATCCTTGGATTGGGAAATTTTCCCTCCTAATGCATTTGTTTTTACATTCCAAAATTTGAGAGAGTGGGAAGGATTCCCCAAGGTTTGGAAGTTCCAGCCTTTTTTATGCATTTCCTGGCAATGAGGGTCACTAGAGCCTCTTGAGTCCTTGTTGGTCTATGGAAAAGGTTCTCAAGGAAGCAATGAAACATATCGGCCTTAATATATCATTAGTTTTAGATGTGAATATATCTCATTTATATAGTATTATAATTATATTATTTTTGTAGTTTTAATTTTTGTTGAGTTATAGAGTTAATGAATATATGTAAGTGTAGGTAATGATTTTAATGGAGGGTGTTATAAGATTAATTTAAGAAAATTGAAAAATGGAGAGGGTCATGAAATCAATACAAATATTTTCATAGGGTTTAAGGGGTGTCAAGGGGGTAGAATATTGCAATTAAGAGAACTATATAGCAATTTAGGAAATATTGATACAAATTGCACATATGTATATGTTGTGGTGCAAATGTAACAATGTTTTTGAAATTCTTTTGTAAGGTATGACCATGGTCAAGTTTGCCATATTTTTTAGAAGTATGCATGTGTACGTAATGGTGGACTAAATGAATTATGTTAGGTGGGATGAGGTTGAACCCCAACAAATACAAGCAAGGAAATCAATCTAGTAACAACGTTGGTGGTGTGGGTCAACAAGCATTGGGCTATTTAACTTGCTTTCACATACATTTGTTTTTTGGATTGAAATTCTTTTCATGAACACAAGAAAGTGGCAATTAATTGATTTTAGACATTGCAATGTGGTAGAAGCATCTCAAAAGCTATGAAAGCACCACTTTAACTCAATAGTCACAACTAAGTGGTATCTATTCTACGAAAGTCACTCTAGACTTGGACCTAACCCTATCTTAAATAAACAACCCCCTTAAGAAGGAAATTCGGCCCATGAGGGGTGAACATGTCACATGGCAATATTGAACACTTGTGGGGGAATAATAACACACTATTTTCACCCACCAAGCAATAAGAAAGCCCTCACCAATGTTATGCACTACTTTAAATGGGTTGAGTGTCCTTGGATGCCTCGAATAATCATATTGAATTTATGTGATTTTAACTAAGTTAACCAACAAAACATGTATTCAATATTGGTAACAATATTTTCACACTATTTATTTCATTGACCATTCAAATGAGGCTTTACTACTTGTAACCAACCATACATGTAGTTGATCAAGTTGACCAACCTAACACACTTCTACTAGTGATAACCAAAAGGTACATGTTGGTAATCGGGTGACCAATGTGGTATGCCTTAACATTCGTAATTGAACATAAATGTTGTTGATGGGGTTAACCAGCCTAACATACCTCTCGCAATTGTAGTTAAACATGCATGGTGATAGGGTTAATCTCCAAGATAGCGTTAATAAAAAATAGATGTTAATAACCAACCTAACACATCACTAACAATGACAATGGAATGCGCATGTCAATAAATAAATTAATCGACATGACATGTTGTTCATTAAAATGATTGACATGACACACAACTCGCTAAGTTGACCAACTTGACAAACTATTGGTTTTGTCAATGAACTAAAATGCCTTTAATGAACACAACCAAATGTGCATGATGTTGAACAAGTAAACCAACCTGACATACCTTTAACAATAGTAACAATGCGTGAAATTTGTGGATTGGGAAAACCAAACTAACATACCTATGATAATCGGAATCACCATACATGCCTATTGTGATTAACCCTTCACGAGTTCCATTGATTTCGTGCAAAATTAAGCATGTCATGCAACTCTTAGACTAACTTTGATACATATACAAATTAAGTTTGTATTTACTTGTTAGAATTGTGTTAAAGTGCTTCCCCTTTAAATGTCACAATTTTGAATCCAAGGGAAATTAAGGTATGTATACCTCCATGGATTAAATAGTTAAATCATTGCATGAAGGGCATATATTGTCCCATGAACTATGGGGTATCACATGCCAATTTAGAATCTACCTACATTATAACTTTATATTAAATACTATTATTATTTTCTTGTGTTAATATGAGTGCTTTTAATATTTAATATACAGTTAAGTATATTACCCCTTGACTAATTAGTGAAGTATTTAATATTGGATGAGAGAGTTGTAAGGTTAAAATTTCTATACCTCGTGTTAATTTGGGTGTTTGTATAATTTCAATGAAAAATTGGATTTCATACATATCCATGGATCCATTAAAGTCATTTACACATGCGAACCAAATACATTCAATAGTTGGGTTAGAACTAGCGGTTGGGAGGAGTTCATTATCATGTTCATCCAAGGGTTTCGATACTAGAGAAATTAGGGCATGTGTTTGATTTATGGGCTAATGTTTGAATGATATGAAGAGACGAGTTAGTGCAAGTCCTTCTTATGGTAAGGCCTTGCACCTCTTCCTTTATTTCTTAAAGTAAACTTGAAAGAAGTGATTACAAATATATGATACATATAATGTGCAAACCGTTCACAACATCGCGACATTAAACATTTACATGAGATGCAACTTATTTCATGTTCAATAGATTTTTTCCTTTAAAAAATAAATATATGGTACCATGATATAATATAGTGATTCACCAACATTGACCACCAAAAAAATGACCTAAACGATAAATGTTATGTATGGTGAATATCATCCACCATAAACTATGATTATTAGCCACTCTGACACCCCTAAGTTTATGGTCACTCATTGAACATGACTCCAAGAGTCGTTTCGAACTTCTTAAACTTATTCTTTCCGAAAATACTGACAAGGATGTCTCATCACTGTATCATTTTTTTTTTCAGCGTCTTTCATCAAATTCTCTGCAACTGCGTTTTTATGTTATCCTTAATTAACATTTCAATTCCAAGCGTTTTCTTATTGTGTATTTTAAATGGTTTCCTTCATTCTCGTGGCAGACACGGAGTCGCATTCATGGGTCCTTCTATGTTTTGGGGACCATCTCATTACTTGCAGTGGTTTCTCTCTAAATCAACACATGGCAAGCACGGTATGAGCAAAAAAAACATATTAGCACCTAAAAGGCCATCGATTTTGAGTTAATCCCTACCCTACAACATGGAAATTTTTTTGGTTTGAATACTTTTTTTCAATGAATAACATCATTGTGAGTAAAAATGTAATTCAATTTGGCTTGGCATCTTCTTGCTTCATTAGGGGGTTTAATGGGTTAGGGTTTAAGGGTTTAGGGATTAGGGGTTTAGAGGTTTAGGGTTTGGGGGTTAAATGGGTTAGGGGTTTAGAGGTTTAGGGGGTTAGGGGATTTAGCAGTTAAGGATTTTACATGTTAGGAGTTACGGGTTAATGGGGTTAGGTTTAGGGGGTTAAATGGGTTAGAGGTTGGGAATTAGGGTTTAAGGGTCGAGGGGTTTAGGGTTTATAGGTTCAGGGTTTAGGGGGTTAAATGGGTTATGGGTTCAAGGGTTTAGGAGGTTAAATGGGTTAAGGGCTAAGGGTTTATAGGTTTAGGGTTTAGGGGTTAAATGGGTTAGGGGTTTGGAATTAGTGTTCAAGGGATTAGGGGTTTAGATGATAGTTTCGTTGGTCTTTGTTTGTGCACAATAGTTCTTTATACTTTGTGTCTCAATGTAAAAATTTTGTAGGTAGTGTTGCTTGTTGCCATGTCTTCTTTATTTATTAATTTCTAGTATTTGTTAGCAATTGCTTTACATTTATTGATGAAAATGTCTATTGCAATTAAACCAAATGTATGTTCAATATCCAGTTTCAAACTCAGCCACAGTGTTGTCACACAATTTAAGTCCGGAGAATGGACATCTGATGAAGTCTCAATAACCACACTGCACCTCATGACTGCTACAGAAAATCTTAAGTTCGAGTGTCCCACATTCATGACAAAGTTGGTGATTATACTCTTGTTCCACCTGATTGTGTCATGGAAATACCCTTGTTTGTTGTAAAAACATCCTAATGTTGTTGACCTTGTCCCTTAAAAGACTAAGGAAACAGATGAGGCTGAGAGGAATGGAAAGCACAATAAATTTGGAGAGAGTACAAAAGACTAGGATGATTTAAAGGATAATCTTGAAGAATGTAACAGTGATGAAACAACTGAAAGTTTTCCCAAACAAACAGTTGATAATGTGAAACCTTCTTTTGTACCAGTCAAGCAAGACTACATTCATGTGAGAGCAAGAAGAGGCCAAGCAATCGATAGGCATAGCCTGGCAGAGATGGTATGGTTCCCTCTTTTTAATGAAATATTTGATCTACATTTTTCTATCGAAGATTAACCATTTTTATCTTGCCAACAAGGGGGAATTAACTCGATCATAGGTCCAAACTAGACCTGCTCTCGTTTGGAATGGATAATCCCAATGAGTTTTAAGGACTATTATAAGGGTTAGGGGAATAATGAGTTAGTGGTTAATGGATTAGGGATTAAGGGCTTAGGGCTTAGGGGAATAAGGGCTTAGGGTTAGGGGTTAGGGGAATAATGAGTTAGTGGTTAAGGGGTTAAGGATTGGGGGGTTAGGGGTTAGGGAATTTAGGTGCATTTAGGGGTTAGTGGAATAATGAGTTAGTGGTTAAGGGATTAGGGATTGGGGGCTTATGGGTTAGGGGATTTAGGCACAGTTAGGGGTTAGATGAATAATGAGTTAGTGTTTAAGGGATTAAGGATTAGGGGCTTACGGGTTAGGGGATTTAACAGTTAAGGATTTCAGGGGTTAGGGGTGAGGGGTTAATGGGTTATGGGTTGCAAGAGTTACTGGCTTCACGTTGGAAATTCGTGTGAAAATTAATTGTGCATTGGAGTTTGGAGGTGGTGAAAGGATAAGGGAAGGGAAGATGAGGGAGCCCAACATTAGACTCCTAAATATGATTTGGTTTTGGTCCTGATAGTGGCCTCTAAAGAGGAAGCATAAACATCACAAGAAGGTTTATAGAGGGAGTGGCTTGTGTGTGCTTTTCATGGGAATTTTCTAGTGCGGTGTGTTGAATTGGTCCCTCCTGCTCAGTTTCTTATCCATTGACTGCGTTTGGGTTGAGGATAGGAAGTTGAAGGGAAGTGAGATCACTTGTTTCCATTTTTATTGGCTTTCAGTGAGTCTATTTTTCGTGATGAGAGAGGAAGCTAGAATTTGCAGTCTAGGAAACCTCGAGGGTGGTGGCAGAAAAATAGTTGCTTTTCCAAATTTAGTGCCCACCAGCGTGGGTGTGACAGTGTTTGGTGGATTGGTGTGAGGTCTTTATGTGGAGAATTTGGAGGCTGGTCACTGCCCTGGGGGAAGTTACACTCAGGCGTCGGCTACTTTGTCATCGTTTGTTGTTCAATTTCCTGTGTTGGTTTGGTGGGTGATGGTATTTGGTTTTGTTGGTGGTATAAGTATTTATCTGGTAGTGGAAGGTGTCTTTATGCTTCCTTGTTGTGGTGGGAGATGACATTTGGCTCCTTTGCTAGTGGTGTTTTTTTTCTATAGTGGGGGGTCTGGTCTCTTAACTCTACACACGACGCAGTTCCTCAACCTTGGCGAATTATGAAGCCCCTGGTGTGGTGTGGGTGTTCTCCGTCCCCTGTCATCCATGGCCTTGTGGGGGTGGCAGACTCAGAAATAATCATGGCGGCTCCACGCCAGGGTGGAAAGACTGCGGGCGTGCATGACTCGTTAGTGTGGGTGCGCATGGGGGTGGTGGAGGAGGTAAGCGGGGGGATAACAGAGGTGGGGGTTTGAGGGTTCAAAAGCATAGTCGTCGGGGCGGAGGAGGCCATGGTGGCAAGGGGAATCATAGGTTTGATTGATTTGAGGTAAATGAGGGGCAAGTTATCCAACATCGTTGTCTATAGAACAATCGTGCACTTATCAACAACCTGATGGAAAGAGTGGACATAGCTGAGAGACTCTGTCGTGAGGAGCATGCAGAGCATATGGAAACATTGGACTGAATGCACTATTTAGAGTGCCAAGTCTGGAAGAGACTAGTAGTTGTTTGGCAAGGCCAAAATCAACTCACTGAGAAAGTAGAAAAGTTGGAGACTTGGTTGGCGCACTTTGAAGGGCACGGTCAGTGTGACTTCTGTCCTCCACCGCATCTAGGAACAACCCCGGAAAACTATGTATCCACCACGTTGGATCACTAGTATGCTATTTTGTGTTCTTTATGTTTTATTTGTGTTTTGGTGCCTCTGGCCCAACCGTTTATGGACAATGTCCCTAGTCCCTCTTTTGCATTTTTTTTGCATCTGGTGCAAATTTTTGTTAACAAACCAAGTCAAGGTGAGACCACCTGCTTTGTAACTGGCTATATGTACTCCATTTTTCCTACATGAATATAACATTGACTTACAAAAAAACAAAGGTTCATACATCATTAAAAATTTAATTAAGTTTCATACCTAAATTAACAAATGTTCATACCTATTTACTAAATAGGTCTATAAATATATATTGTAGGTTTATCTATTTAGTATTTATCAAATGTAAATATGATGATTTAATACTAGATTTAAATGAACTCACATGTTTAACATAAAAAATGTTATATTTATCTAGTTATTAAATGTAAATATGAAGATTTAACCTTAGATTTAAAACAACTCACACTTTTAACATAAATCAATGAAGTTTAAAAATTAAACTTTATGGCCAAATATTAAATATAAATACAAATATAAATTTGGCTATCTAATTAATTTTACCTTTACTAAAATTATAATGAATACATTAGTGTAAAGTTGATAGATGATACATGCAATTATGTTAATTGTAGATGAATCCATCTGCACTATTAACTTTAGAGACAAAAGGGTATTCATAATTTCAACACTATAAATTCAGAGACCCCTTTGTCTCTAAATTTTAACACTGCAAATGGATTCAAAGAAACCTATATTGAAATGTAACACTTCGGTACCAAAATTTCGATTTTCCATATATGGAGTGACACAATTAAAAATTACTAACATAAATGACTAATTCATATACTTGTTGTACTTGTTATTTGGCCATATTTTTATTCTTGGACTATAATAGTCATTTACATTAATCGTTATTAATTTTGTCACTTATTATCTAGTCATATATTTTAATCCTAAACTAAATTAGTCATTTAAGTTAGTCACATTTACTTTAGTCACTTATTATCTAGTCATATATTTTATCCCTAGACTAAATTAGTCGTTTAAGTTAGTCACTTATTATCTAGTAGTATATTTTATTCCAAGACTAAATTAGTCATTAAAGTTATTCATTTTTAGTTCGGTCACTTAAAATTGCTCAAATTTAGTAGTAATTCACTTGAAATAATTGCGGTGACTAACATTTTTAGTCACCTAGTCATTAATTTCATCATTTTTTACTAGTGGATCATAAAAAGAGAATTTTTATGTTAAAAATAATAATAATAATAATAAATAATAAATGTTTTCATCATTTCATTTGATTTAATTTTACAATAAATTTTAAAATAAAATAAAAAAATGAAAATTTTTAATTTCAATAAATTGTTTTGTTTAATGAAATATATATTTATATTTTTAAATTTTTGAAAATATAATATATATAATTTTATTAACAAATAAATTTAAATAAAAAATGGCTCATGGAAAGGAGTCCCATGCATATGCATGAGGCCAGCCTTTGGCTTGACCTTACGCATATGTGCAGGACTTCAATCTACACAAAGACCCATGCACTGCAATAAAAAAAAAGAGGGAGAAATCTTCTCTTTTCTATATTCGATCTTCCTCAAGCAGTAGTTATTAGAGATTGTTTTTAAAAATTGCAGAGACAGACAATGAAGGTGTATCGGATGGAGAAACTGCTGATGAAGAGAATATTACAAATTCAATTGAAAAGACAGATAATGAAAGTTTATCACATGAAGAAACTGCTGATGAAGAGAAGATTGCAGACTGTTGACGAAGAGATGATTGCAGATTCCATTGCAGGTAATTGGAATGAGAGAGATGGATCTCAACTTCTCTGTGAGAGACAATCCATTACACATAAAAGCCTGCAAATAAAAAAAATCAAACCACAACAATTTCATTGCAAAAGTAATTGCTAGAAAACGAAATGCGTAATTGTTAAAAAATCACGATTTTAAAACGCATTTTATGAGCAAACCGAGGCGAATTATAAAAAAACTAATACATGTATTTTTTCGGGAACGGGGTGAATTAGGTAACCTTATAACAATTTTCTGAAATTCGCAGCCATTTGGGAGAAATTCAGGGTTCTTAGGAGCTCCGTTTTGCAGATTGTGTAAGGAAAAAACAAATTGTTTTGAATTGTTTAAAACATGGCAAGTTGAAAGGAGAAGAATCCAAGTGAATAAAAAACTCTACTCCACATGGCATGTGGTCTAAGAGTCCAATTTGATTTAAAAATTTTGATTTTAGACACATATGTGTCTCATGATTAAATAAATAAATAATAATAATAATAAAATTTAGTTGAGAGAGTTGTGGCAAATTTCACATGCTCAATTCCACTTGGCAATTTTCCAACATAATAGATCATCCATCAATTGCATCATTATTTTTTTTTCAGAAACATTATCCATTAAAAAAAATTGATGAAATGATCTATCAAAATTAGAATGTGTTCATATAAGCTGACTGTTGTTGTTTTCGAATTCTAGATTAGACTCATCAACAAATGCAATAATTCTCTTTGCAAAGTAGTTTTAATAATGGCTTTATGAACAAATACTAGATTGATTTAAAAATAAAAATAAAAAATAATAAAAATAATAATATTAAAAATTAAAAATTAAAAAAAAAATATTAAAAAGAAAAATTTAAAAAATTAAATTAAATTAAAAAATAAAAAAATAAAAATAAAAATAAAAAATTGCAACACAGATGAAGATTTAATTTGACAGATTTGATAATTACTTGCAGAACAATTGGAAGATTATTTAGATGATTTATGATCATTTGGCATTAATATTGTTGATGTGTATTTTTCTATGAAGTTTTAACTTGCAGGACAGAGCGAATCTTTGTGATGCCAATTGTTTTACTGAGCACAGTGCATGAAGTCATCCGACAACAGGGAGTTGATTTATTTTTCATTGTTATTCTTTAAAAATGGATTGTTATCGATAACATGAATTGGACCGAATATAGAACTTTTTGATTTACCTTAATCTGTTTCATTTGACATTTAATTTTTGCGTAAGAATCAGAAAGAAATTAGCTACTTCTTTTTTAACACACTTATGTTCTTTATGTCAAGTTTTTTTTGCATGTTTGGGATGATCGAATGATCATTGAAGGAAACTAATTGAGCGCACAATTGGTTTTCAAATGACCAATTTCATGAGAAACATAAGAACACGTTCATGTTCATATCCATCAAGACCATTACTTTTCCTCCCTTTTTGAATTGTAAATCCAACCAAGAACTTCAAAGCAAGCCACCATTATTTTCCCAACAAGAGTTAGTTGTTAATTTTCCTTCATTCACATACACTTTCCATTACTTTTTGTCTACTCCACAAATAAAATCAAGAAGCTCACATACATGCTTATTTCCCATTGTCATTTTCCATTTTTCATCTTCCATTTCCATTTTCCTTTTCCCATCCTTTTCATTTTGCAAATAAACCTTGCTTCGATGCAAATTATTGAGTCCATAGTCCTTTGAGTCTAAGTTCCTTGCAAAAACACCTTGAGGCTTGCATGCCTTAATGGCAAGTCTTCTTGCCAACGAACAATAGGAATACATTAATGTCCCTTGTTTTTCAGATCTTCTAGGTACTCAACAACAACAAAATTATTCATACCTAGCAAGATGTGTTTGGGCATCTTGACTCTCATTTTCATAAATGGTGAAATTTCTCGTGTTGACTAGTGGCATCCATTAATGGCCACTAAGTCAACAATTTCCTACTATGTTCGACATCAGGGCATCTATTCACATAATAGGAATTATGCCAACGAGTTTTGAAGACATAATGACTATCATTTTTCAGCATTTTGAAGCAAACGAAGAATATATGCAGCCACAATAGATTAACACCACTATGCAACTGCAGAATCAGAGGACAGCTGAAGAATCAACACCATTTTGCAGCAAATTCAGTAGTTTTAGTAGAAACAATAAAAAGACATCTTTGCTCTTTTTTCCATAAGTTGTGCATCCACTTGAAGAATATTATGATCAGAATTTTGCAGCCACCACACATGCAACTCATCCATTTTCAAAGGGTAATTTAAGGTACATCATTTTCTAACATTTTACCATAGAATTCCTTGAAAAGCTAGAATGATAATTTTTGGAAAAAACATTTCTCTTCCTCATTTCATAAAATTGCCAATACCATCAGTTAGGGGGGGGAATACATTCATATTCATAATTTTCCATGTTCATATCACATTCAGAAACCCACAAAATTCCAAAAGATATTAACTATTACATTATTATTATGAGCATATAATGGCTTTTCAAAAGTACTCAAAAGAGAATTGGATAAAAACATAATCATGGTTGTCACACAAGAACCAACCATGATACAATCCAATAAAGATATACTTTGCAATAAAAATCAAATTATCATTATGCAGAGATCAAAGGTCAAAATTGAATGCAACAACAAAATATGGTTGTAACACAAGAACCAAACATGTTGCAATTCAAGTAAAACACTTTGCAGAAGTATGAAGGTATCAAATGATCTCACGCAAAGTTAAGCCAAAGCTCAAGGATAAAAAATAATTAATGTAATAGATTGCATGAGGACATGCAATAGCTTCAGTTGGGGGGTATGTTGGACCTTGATATTATCATTCACTTCCATTACATTTTCACTTATATTTCCATATTACCACCTTCACTCCACCTCCATTTCATTACATTTACCTTACCATTACCATTATTGGGTTACATTTATGTTTTTCCAAACTTTATTAATTCTTAGCATTTTTAAGTGAATTTGTGGTTAAAAATTAGAAAATAATTTGCATATGCTTATACCTAACAAGTGGGATGAGATTGATGCCATGTGTAGGTCAAAAGGAAGCTTCTAAAAGACCTTTATGTGGCATCCCAAAACCAAATTCGAATTTGAGTGGAGAAGATCATGGGATCATGAGGATATGTGTCTCATTTCCTTTTTGTATTGAAACTCTAAGAAGATATGTGTCTCATTTATTATTTGTATTGAAACTCTAAAAATGCATGTGTCTTATAATTTCCTATTTTTATTGTAACTCTAGAGATAGAGGGAGAGATTCATGGACTCTCATTAATGAGATAACTTTTCATATTTTTGTATAAATAGGAGAAGATTTCTCCTATCAAGATATGTGAAAAATAGGAGAAGAAGAGAAAGAATTACATAATGTTTTGTAACAAGGCTTGAGATGGAATGGGATGTAGAGTTGTGAGTTTATCAATAAAGAAGTTCAGTCATCAAATGTTGGTTTGATTACACTTTTGACAAGCTAGGAGTCAACTAACTTAGTAGTAGAGGACCCCTGCTTCTAAAGGAGGTTTTTATATGCTTTCTAGTTAGATTTCTTTCATTATGTTTAGTAGTTTCTGTTTATGCTTCATTTCTAGTTTTCAAATATTTTAATGATAGATTGCAACTATGCAGACTTGTCTTCCAAAATGTTTCAAGAAGTTAGAAATTCTGTTTTCCATATTGGAATAAAGATTGAAGTGTTGGAAACCATGGTTGTTTAGCTTACTATCTTGCCTTTTCATTTTCATAAAGTAGAATTTCCAACTGCTATATCAAATTGATATTCATAAAAAAACCAATATATCAAATCTATATTAATGGTTACATGTTTCATGTGTGCAGTAGTTGAATTTATTTCTTGTCATTTTCTTGCTAATAACTAGAGGCATAGTTGATTTCTCCAAAGACACTTCAAGAGGTTAAAATCTTCACATTTGAGTGATACTGATAAGTCAATTATACATCTAGCTAACCTTAGTTAGTCCTTGCATGTTTTTACTTTCAAGACCCTCATTTGACTGCAAACAATAATCTTTCTAAAAACCACTCCACAACGAAACTCATCTAAACATATTAAGAGAAGATGGTTGAATGATTCAATGTAATGCAACTTATGGGTTATTTACAAAGGTTTCTTAGTGCTTTAATTTAAAACAGATGTAATTATCTTACTCAGACATTACTTCAAATAAGGTCACTCTTTACAGTTGAATAATTGGAGTAAGCTAGACACATCTTAGATGCTTTCATTTGCACTATTTGTTTTCTGTTCTATAGTCTTAGCATGCTAAAGTAGATCCATGGATTAGGATTAACCAATCAAATAGATAGATGCTTTGATTTTCAAAACTAGGTCTTAAACTAGCTCTTAGCTTTAGGTTTTGATTTTATGAAAATTAGATTAGTTTTAGTACACTTCCGTTTCTTTCTTCTCGAATTGAATTAGATTAACTTAAATATTTTTCATAATTATAGGTTAGTCATCTCAAGAACTTAAAGGACAAAACCCCTTAAAAACAATATAAAAATACAAACACAACGAAGTAAGAAATAGGTTGCTTAAGCACATATGGTGTATCACACTTCATTAGTTTACTAGTCCTGGTTGATAATTTATGTTAGCAATTTAGGACACTAAATTGACTAAACACATAGCACCGTTCATACACAGCACCACATATCCAACATGCGCACAACACCATATGCACACAACACCATATATACAACCGACATACAGCATCATATGTGCATAATACCACATATGTTACATGTACACATTACCACAGGTAAAATCACTAAATACACAACATGCGCAACATATAAACAACAATATTATTGCACATCCATAGACCACACACTAACCCCACAAACAACATTTCTTCTAGTTTCTTTCCACTATCCATGCTTATCCTAGCATGTCGCAAATCACACTACTTTCACTTCTCTGATGTACCCCTCAACATTACCTTCCATAACATAGACATATATATAGTATGATCACATAATATCAAATCATTCCCACATGATACTAACCTCATATATCTGTCAATGCTACTCTTCCACTTGATCCCTAATAGACAAGAACCTCTTCATGCCATTCACCTGCATAAGAAATCATTTCTCTACAAGAATGATCCATGACAACCCTGTAAGACAGTGACATAGATAGATAGATAGATACATACATATATAATCATTAGCATAAAACAATCATCATCCCATTAGACAACGACATACATACACACATATATACATATAATAAATTAGCATCAAACAACCATGATCCATGACGACCTTGTTAGACATGACATACATACATACATACATACATTTAGCATCAAACAACCATGATCCATGATGACCTTATCAGACACTACATACATACATACATGTATACATATATAAACACCAATATAATCATGATCACATCATAATTACCAGATAGCATAAGGTCTAGGTTAAGATAACTTTATTTATTCGCGCACAACATGCACAACATTGAGAACAGTAGTTCCTGACATAGCCAAGGCATCTAACACCTCAGATCCATTTTATTTACCTTTCTCATATGTGTACTACCACCATATACTTACCAAAATGGACCCAACCAGTCTAATAGACTTTGATATTCTTACCTTCCGTTGCGCTTACTCGTGCACCAAGCTTCATCTGTGTATTACCTTACATGATGGGTTTCATTCAGGTCTCCCCAAGCTCCAGAAACTTTTCTCTTTCCCAAACCAATTCCTAAGACTCTCGAAACATAAAAGGAAAGAACAAGAAACAATAAGAATAAAACCATGAAACCCAATAACAATACGACACGAAAAACAAAGTGGCAAGTCCTTGCACCAAACATAAACAAAACTACAAATCAAGCTCAAAAAATCACAAAAGACCCAAATCACAAGACTAGAAACAAACACCATGAATCAATCCCTCATGGGTTCCCAAATATTCCAAGGAAAAGCTCAACCCGAGCCTTTTCAAACATTTCATGGCAGTCTCTTTTGCCATGCAATCCCCTGCATCATACTTCCATAAACACATAACTGACAGTGTATAATATAAACATACAATATACCATTTATCTTACCTCATTTTGTCAAGCACGTTGACATGTAACTAAACACACATGTCATCCATATGTACTAAACATCAAGACAACATATCTATCAATTTGAAATCAACTTTTACCAAGACTAACAACCATGACATAATCCACAATCAACTCACATTCATTAGTCATAATACATAAGCTACAACTATTACCTACTTATACTCAAGTACATATCAATTGTCTCAATGCATACTTGTTATTACCACCATCTTAAAACAAGATCATTACTTCATGCAATCTTACAAACACATACTCATATCATACGACTAATCAAATATTCAAAAATAAATAGACGACATAATAGACACCAACGCTCAAACACAAAATATATGACATAATCAAATATTCAAGTACAAAGTAGACGACATAATCAAGCTCATACCTTAATGTATCTCGGGGGAGGTTATATTGTCTGTGAAATCAATCTAGATTAGCACGATATAACTTCACAACATATCAACTCAATCATAAATAAGGTCATGATATCCATAACAATATCTAGCTAACATGTTCACACCCTAAACTTATAAACAATTTTCATTCATGCATACAATCACATATGCACAGTCAGTCTAGAAATATTACAACACACTATCATAATTAGGTCGAATCATTCCTGAATTTCATAACCCTAACCATCTGCATGGCCAATCCAATTTAACATAGTACATATAACATCAAGATGTTAATGAAATAACCCTAATCCTCAGGTCACTAGCATGCAACAACAACAAGTTATATACCATGCTCATCAAAAACATGTAACCTAATAATTAAGCTAACCATCATACAATAACAATATTTTTAACCCATAACATGCTCATAAACAACATACAATTTATCTAACATAAAATAACAATAACAATGCATAACACCACAGGTTGCTATCATTCATGAGTATTTGACACGTGTAGATATAACCACACTAATCAACTAGCATCTATAAATTATGTAACCATAACATCAAAAGAATGAAAGGAATACTCATAACCATAATGCATATAACAATCCTTAACCTACATACCTACATGCCCAACATCCAAACCTGTACGACGACATTCTCTTGCTTCGAGTTCCAATGTTGCAACTTCACTTTAATGGTTTGCATCTCATGCTCTATCTTAACCAACACATTAGCATCATAACATACCAACATCATCATCATGACATAATGGAATACAATGACCTTTTACAGAACAACCTTCACCAAACCAATGCAAACTTGACCATATGCACCCACTTGACATGTATAACCAATCATGAACGATCAATGCATGTCCCACATATAGCACCACATAAATAAGCATACACTGACAATGCACAATCATGGTCAATACGTGACCTAGCATAAACAAGCAATGCATACACTACATGTAGCAACATGTAAGCAACTGTGCACAGACAATACATAAGCATGAAAAACACATAAATAGTCATACACTCATGACAACATGTTGACAACAACACCATCATCACTTCCATGGTGACACCGATGCCACCATGGGAAACACAACATAGATGCAACAAGAAAATAGACTATAAGCATAAGGAACACATATGCAATCAACATAAATGCGTGATCAACACACCGCCCATCTATTCCAAGGGTTGAGTCATGCTCTGATACCACTCTATAACACCCTCTTCCCACATCTACCAAAGTAACCATCCAACCAGGGTAAGCATGCGACAAGAGGCCACTATAATGAGATTCAACCTCTTAGGTGACCTTAAGGAAGTGGAACCGATGATAAAACATCACAAAGACCTTGCACAACATCAACAACACCCCCATGAGGCAACCCAACCTTTCAGGCCTCTTACCCCTAGGTCACACTAACAATTTGACCCTTTTGAGCCATAGTCGTGGGCATAAGACTTCATGCCTACAACCAGGAGGTTATAGCCCCATGCACAACACTGCATGCTTGCAGCTAGGGGCCCAAATGCCTAGTTGTGTGCTTGCAACTTCGGGATTTGAACCACTTTTTTAGGCCCATAGCCCCGATCATCGCCTAGAACTTCATGAAAAATTATGGGAAAATAAATAACATTAGAACAATGATATAGAAACAATCACATCAACAAGAACTCATCCATGCCCCTCCTATCAATGACAGTATTTTTTTCAAACATGTCACAAACACTGAATATACATGCGTAAACAATAGATTTAAGCATATGGGTATCATACTTATCTAAGAATTGCTAAGAAGCATTGTTCCCTTACATTATTAACTACAATACAATCTATTTGACCATAGATATATTTTGCATTCATTTACGAGTAAAAACATGGATAGATCCATACATCATCATTGATAAAATACATGCTTATAACCAACATAATAAAAACAAAAATACCATGGATACAAAAACAAATAGAATCCACATAATAATTAGTACATTTTCATACCAAATACTAAAGGAATGAGCTCTTCATTGCTGATTGTAAACACCAACCATGTTCCACGTTCCACTCGACCATAGATTGGTTGAACCAAATCTTACTTCATTCAATCACCCTCGTGCCATATTACAAGCATGAATGTGGGACGTCATCAAACACATAAATCAAAACCAATCCAGGGCTTCTAGAGGACAAGCCCCCGCAACCCTCAACCAGTGATTCCACCTCATAGTTAGACATCACAACCATCACATATTGGTCTCTATCCAAGTTGTTCCATGGCTCGAGAGTGTTTGTTCCAACTAGGGCTTCCAAGACTAGTAAATCAACCCCAACTGTTACAGGGCTTCCAGAGTGTTTATCCAACCAGGGCTTCTAGGACTAGTAACTCAACCCACCTAGGTCTTCCAAATTTTTTATCTAACCAAGGCTTCGAGGACTAGTAACTCAACCCACAGTTGTCAATCGGGCTTCTAGAGTGTTTGTCCAACCAAGGCTTCCAAGAACTAATAACTCAACCCGCAGCTAAAGAAATCATGAGAACCAACCAGAAAAAATCAATGGAAATAGACTCACAACACCATGGCTATCCAGGAAATTGCAAGGCTAGTCCAAAACTAGTGAGGAAAACATACATGCAACTCGATACCTGAAATCAAATCTGGTTGTAGCTACTGATCCCGATGTCCACTTTCGCTTTCATTCTCTTCCTTTTCCTTCTTGCTCCAAATCACCAAGTATCCACACTCTCCAAGAGTGATCAAATAATACTCTGAGTGTCCAATAGTATGAGAGAGAGAGAGAAAGAGAAATGAGAGCTCCAAAACTTAATTGACAAAATCATGAGAAAAAGTTTACCAACTGATCCTCAAAATCATTTTTATAAATGAGGCCTCTATTTTCGTTATTTTCCATTATTTTCCTTCATTTTCCTCCTCACATGCAACCTATGACCTTTCACCTTCCTTTTCTCCTAATTTTTATTATTTTTCATAAATACATGTTAATAAATTTCATTGTGCCTTTCTAAATCCTTTGCCATTTCCTTAGCCAATTTCCTTAGCCATAATAAACCGAATGAACACCCACTAGAATGTTTTTCCTGTCATTCAGCTTGGAATACGTGTCCCATCAACTGTGGTTATTATTTTCACTTTATTACATGGATTTTTCACCAGGGCTATTATAAACACCTCAATGGACCATGCCAAAATTTTTATACTCCTGGGACTATTGCTTCATATCACCCCACCTCACACCTGGATGTATGGTTGTTTGTGCTCCCTCTTCTCACTTGGCTTGAAATTCCCCCCTACTAGAGGTCTCTGCTTGAGTGGATGTCTCCGATCGAACTCCTCTCTGCTTCTCCATCTGTGGTTTCTCCACAAATTTTGAGGTTGCTTTTGAGGTTGTATGTTGATAGGAAATTCATGCTCCCTCTTAACCACCAAGTCTCTAACCTTTTCCTTTCTCCTCAAGGCTTTGCATGCATCTTATACCTCAAGTGAAAATAGTTTCTTGACTCACACACCGATCTACTTCACTTGTCCTGTGGAAATGTGTTTAAGGAAACCCCCCTCTTTTCTAAATATCACATCGTAGCCACAATCTTACAATACTGCGATGGAAACAATATTGTTATTTAGTCCTGCAACAAACATCACATACTTGAGTCTGAGAGGGGAGCCAGACTCCCTCTAAAAAGTAATTGTATCGATACTGGTCATGCTATACCTCCCATCATCTCCAAACTCCATGTTGCGATTGAGGTATTTCTCCTCCAATTCACTAAAGAGATATATATTCCTCATCATATGGAATGAGGCACCGTTGTCGAGATACCGCATGCTTCCCATTACTATGCTTTCCATGCATCCAATGAGAATAAAATAAAGCTCAAATTGTGAAGCTAGAGCTTCACCTACTGTTGCTACTGCAAGATTCTTCTAGCTTTCCTTATTCTGTGGACATTTCGTGGCATAGTGCCCAAATTCATGACAGTGAAAACACTTGATGTTGGACAAGTATTTCTTCTTGCCCTCCTCATCGTGGGACTTATTTCCCTTGGATTTATTTCCTTTGCTGACTAATGCAATTTCCTCTTCTACTTCTTTGGATGAGGTCCCATCTCATTTGTCCTACCGTATTTTTTCTTGCACTAGATCAGAGCATAACGTCTCCCAACTTGGTAGTTTATCTATACCATTAATGAAATCTTGATTGTGCCAACTCTTTGGAAGACCCAACAAAGCTAGAGCTACCAAATATTCTTCCTGTGGTCACTATTTTTCTCAAATAGGTATCTCAATGTTTTCCACATCATGAATGGAGTTTATTTCCCATGGATATTCGAGAAAATATGATCTCAAATTCCCTCCAATATAGCTACATCCTTCTTCCACTAAGCGAGATCTTGGGCATCAACTGCTGGGGGTTTAACTAAATTTTTCTTGATGTAATACAATAGTCTGTTATCATCTAATACCACCTCCATACAGATATTCCATGCCACAAAATATCCCCTACGATGATCCATGCCACAAGTAAAACACTGCATTCTACAAAGGCTTCCTTTCATCACCCTTGTTTTTCTCCTTAGACTGAAATCCCTTTCCTCAGCCAATTACATTGAATTTCTTGTTCAACACTACATTCTCCTTGTCATTTGTGTCCTAAGGTTTTCCTCTCTTCTTATACCACTTTCCTTTATTCTTCTCGTTACCTTTCTAATCCTGCTTAGACTCAGTCTTGCACTTTGATTTCTCATAACAATGCTTCAAATTTCTAATGGATTCCTCCAACGATCTAGGATCATCAAACTCAATCTTGTATTTGAATGATACCAAAAACTCACTCTCTGAATCTTTGATTTCTCCTCCTTAAGATAATAAACATATCTCAACAACTACAAGAATATGCTAGTATACTCCTCATTGATCATAGATCCCATCTTCAAATCATAGAACTATTTTTCCTTATCACCATAGTATATTTTAGATAGATACTTATTCCTTAAGTCTCTCAAACTCACTCCAATTTATTTCCTCTTCTTGAATTCCTCTGAAATTCTTTACATATTCCCACCAAATGTTTGCTTTCCCTTTAAGGCTAAAAGTAGTTATCCCTGCTTTCGTATTTTCTGAATAATCCCGCAATCTGAAAAAATTATTCATCCCAAGCAACCAAGCTTTGACATATTGTGATTTCTTCATTTCTACATCAAATTTAGGAGGGTTTGCTTTATTGAACTCCTCTAGAAAGTATCGCTTCTCACTCCTCCTATATGGATGGTGGTGATGATGATGATGATGATTTCTCTTTGAACTAGTACTAGAATAGAACCCATGGTCATTAACCCTTCTATTAGGTGTATCCAAGAACTTATCATATTTCACCATGTCATCCCTATCAAACTTATATCCTCATTGAGACTTATTTCCATATGCCCCATTGGTCCTTTCCTCCTATCAATGACTAATCCTAAGCAGTCTTTGTCTCTAAAAATCCAATAGAATCTGAAGGATGACTGCATTAACTTCCATTTTCTTTTCTTGTGCCCTGGAAAGTATTTTTGTGAGTGAATGATTCTGCCATTATTTGCCTTACAACTTCTAATATTTTATTTCAAGATTCTCAATGTATCTTCTATGTCAGGGGAGTACTCATCGCCATGTTTTTCATCTGATTTGTAGGGAGAATCATGTGAATTCTATTCCACCATTCTACTAGTCATATTGATATTCTTCTTCCTGCAGACATACCATGTTAGATAAACCAAATATAAACATAATCCACATGCCTCAATTAAATTCATGGGAAGCTATCTTGTTTGCACAATCAATCTGGATTAGCACAACATATGAATATATAATGAAATCAACATATCAATAGTCATAACATCAACATCATCAACCTCTACATGAAAACACTACTGCAATAATGACTCTTACAATGCATGCATAATGAACACATATAAAACTGACATGCATGCATGACAAACACATTCTTCCCATCCAACCCAAGTGTTTGAACCTAAGAGCTCTGATACCACCCTGTAATGCCTCCTCCCACATTTACCCAATTTCACCCGCCTACCAAGGTAAACATGATACAAAGAGGTAGTATGGCATAAACCGACCTACGAGATCCAATTAAGGAAGTGGGGCCTACAAGCTGACAACTCGCAACATCCCTAAGGGCTATAGGACACTCAAGGCCAAAGAACTACCCTAGGTGATGAAACCCTGAGCTGAGGCTCCTTTTCACTAACCTGGGATCCCAAATACATGCATAATAAGGCATGAGTACAGTTTAAGGCTTCCAACTGCATGCACAGTACTGCCCGAGTTCAGTTGTGACCCAAATTATTTAGCTCATAGGGTGCGAGCCTAAGATCCGAGACATAATTCTAGGTCAGCCTCTAAACCACTATCTAGAACTTCTAGAGACTTCTCATAACCATTATTTACATGACAACAAACCTAAACATTCAAACTTGAACAAAATTTTTGACCTATATTGACCAGAACATATTAGGCATTTCATCAAACACATGACAACACATGTAAGTTATGGGTCATGAATTCATATTTGGTCATACAGGTCGAGGATTCGTCTGAGAATCACCGAGAAGGTCCTATGCCCTCTCCACATAGCTACAACAACATGTATTATTCCATACCTTCATCAACCAATAAAGAACTAAACAATTCATGACAAGAGTCATAGATGATACACATCATATAATCAACATATAACCGGAAAATAACTAGCATGTAAACCATGGCAACCCATCCATAATATCACCAACATAATAGCTACAAATATACATGAAACAAAATCGAAGAATAACTCTTATTAACATATGAAAATACCAACCAAGTCAGGGACTTCCACGTACCACCCAACCATATATTAGGCTAAACCAATTCTTTATTTTAGCCAATCACCCTCGTTTCATAGCCCAATCATGAATGTGGGATATCATGAAATATCTGAGACAAAACCAAACCAGGGCTTCCAGAGGCCAAACCACCTCAACCCTAAACCACAGTGATTCCACATCCATGGTTAGACATCACTAACACTAACCATATCAGTCTCTACCTAAGTTGTTTAAGGATCGAGGAACTAGTAACTCAAGCCATGACATTCCAGGGCTCCAGAGCATTTGTCCAACCTAGCTCCGTGGAATAGTAACTCAACCCACCAAGGGTTCTAGAGTGTTTGTCACAACCTAAGCTCCAAGACTAGTAACTCAACCCACCAAGGGATCCACAGTGTTTGTCACAACCTAGGCTCTAGAACTAGTAACTCAACCCAAGTTGTTCTAGGGCTTCCAGAGTGTTTTTTCCAACCCATAGCCATAAGGAATTATGAGCACCAACCAGAAAACAATCAAATGGAAAAACCCGCAACACCGTGGCTATCTAGGAAATGTCAAGGCAAGGCTAAAACCATTGTCATTCCAGGCAATCATCCATGTCAATGACAACACATTACTATAAAACCACATGAATATGCCATGCATCCATAAATAAACAAGGAATTCACACATGCAACCTGTTACCTGCAAATAAATCCAACTGTAGTTGTTGATCCACCTTTTCTCTTATGCTTTACTTCTTTCCGTTGCCTTCTTTCTCCAAATCCAAGTGAATATTAGAGTGCTCCAAGCATGCTCCATAAATGTTCTAACTTTAAAAAAGTAAGAGAGATTGAGAGAATATAAGAGAGCTCCACCCAAACCCCTCAAAAGGCTCAAAAGAGAAAAGTTTTGAACTCGTCCTCATTAACCTTTTTATCATTGAGGCCTTTATTTTCTTCATTTTCCTTCATTTCCCTTCAATTTCCCTCTCATGCAAATTTGTGTCTCTTCACCTTCATTTTCTCCTATTTTCCTTTATTTCATAAAAAAAAATCAATTAATGTCACTTTTCCTTTGCCAATGCCTTTTTCGATTTCCATAGCCATTAATTAACCACAAGTAATACCCAAAACTATTTTTTTCCCAACATTAAATTTGGAATACACGTCTCATGACCTTGGTCTTATTTTTTATTTACATAGGAAATCAACCAGGGGTTGTTACTATATATATATATATATATATATATATATATATATATATATATATATATATAATCAAATGCTCACTCCTTTTGTTGACGATGAATACAATACATACTTCTTGCATAGATTTTGGTTTTAATACAAAAATGTAGTTTGATCAAATGCTAGCCTTCTAAACATAGAACCAATTTGATGGTTTTCTTAATGATAGAAATAGACTCAACATTGTGCTTTATATTTATCTATAACTTTGATTGATTTCTCTCTGATAATTTAGATGATGGATAGAGACTAGATTTCTTCATATGAATACAACTCTTGAATATATATGTCTTCGTTTGGAACTTGCAATTAATATGGTTCAGATGTCAATCACATGGTATTTCATAATGAAGGCTTCTAGAAACTAGACATAAAGATGTATAGAATCTGCTTCTCTAGATTTGATGTCAACACATTTTCTTGCACTTTATAGATTTGAATAAATCTCTCATTTTGTTTTCTTCATAGTTCAAAGTTTATCAATTGAGAACGTGAGTAATACAATATATTTTGATACATAATTCATACATATATAGAGAGAAAAGACCGAAGAATTTTGAAAATTTCTAATGATGTACAAATATATTATGAGCTATGCTCATATCCAAAATGTCTTAATTATATATGTAAATATGACACTATAAATTTTGAAAATGCTTATTTAATTGTCATATATATACACTTGTGCAAAAAAAATGTATCAAAGAATAAACCTTTGAATGATTAACTTAGTTGAAGATGGCCTGGTTCTATAAATATAAGCATGTATTTTCATGCTACTTCTTTGTCTGCCTAAAAGTCTTGACACTTAAACATTGATGCTATTCATATACTTTTTGCTTTGAATCATATGCTTCTTTATACTTTTGTAGATTCTGCCCTTAGATGATGCATTCCTTTTCATATTCTCTATAGTCTTTGAGGCTCCTCTTTGAAGTCAAACTAGTGAGAAGAGGGAGCAGGGATATTCCCAATTTGTTCCTTAGATATTCAAATGGTTCTCTTGCTAGTGGCTTAGTAAATATATTTGTTATCTACTCTTTTGTTGATATGTATTCCATCTTCACTATTTTCTTAGCCACCTGTTCTCTGAGGAAGTGATAATTTATAGGTATATGTTAGTCTTTGAATGAAGCGTTGGATTCTTTGAGATGCTTATTGCACATTGTCACATTTAATAGATGTTTTTTGCTGAAAGTTACCTTCATATTATGTATAGTATGTTTCATCCATAACACTTGTGTGCAACAAAATGATTATTTTAAGGGCCATGAGAAGCATTAGGTGATAGGGCATATTGACTGTTTCCATTTATCCATAAAATTCATGTTCCCAAACCAACCCATTTATTGGCCAGCTTGTTTACTTTTTTATAGTTTTGTTGAAGAACATTAAACAACTTACAAGGTTGAAATTTGGGAAGGAGAGTTTTGTTTTTTTAATATTTTTTCAATTTATTATCTTTTAGAAGTGAGCCAACAACCAGATTGC
The DNA here is from genome assembly GCA_034641835.2 of Pinus albicaulis. Lineage (NCBI taxonomy): Eukaryota > Viridiplantae > Streptophyta > Pinopsida > Pinales > Pinaceae > Pinus > Pinus albicaulis. The sequence goes on from CM076584.1 coordinate 1,151,760,414, forward strand.
AAAGGATGAAGTGGCTCTCCCTATTGAATTTTTCCCACTAAAATGTAGCTATCAAGCCTCTTTGGATTATGCTTCATTCCCATTTCTGGATTTTTCCTGCCCTTTGAACAAAATAAACTTTGAAACGAGAAATATAATCTAAAAATGGGAACTATAGCCAAAAAAACACCAAAAAACATGAAAAACAACCCAAAAACAAAAAGTGTGTGTTCCAGAACAAGGTTTTATTTTTTTCAAGATTAATTTGCAACATTTTTTAAAAATGGTAGTAAAACCAATTTTCATGTGCCAAATAAATGTAAAAGACACACAATTGTTGGTGCTAGAATACCATTTTTATTTTTTAGGTACAATTTCAAAATATTTTTAATAATGACGTTAAATATAAAATAATGAGATTTTATTTTTAACTAAAACGGTTATTTTTTATTTACTAGTAAAATCTGGTTGCATTGGGGCCAAATCAACCATCGTTATAAGACAACTATCCAGCTTCCTGATACATGATAATCAAAATTTCAAGGAATGCAGATTTGTGAAGGGTTTCCATCGTTTATGCTAAGATCACCTTGCAGGAGAAGGAAACCTTTGTTTTCTTTGATATTAGCTTCTTTGTTTGAGCCTCTGAGGATGTGGAAGAATTGGAAAGAAGAGAAGTCAAGCAGGATGAACTTCAGTCTTCGGAGGATCTTGTTCAGGAATGAATTATTGAATTGATCTTCCGAGTGTAACATTTTTATCAAGATGTCAGAGTCTCCAAAGGCTTGAAATCTCTAATGCCTTTCTCACGTGCAATTTTTCAAGCTTTTAACAGGCCAAGAATTTCTGCTTGGTTATTTGTTCGCTGCCCGAGACCCCAGCTGAAATTGTCTCTTCTTGTGCCGTTCGAAGAGTAGAGCACACCTACAGTTCTTGTTGTCCTGGGATTTCCTTTGGAGGCTCCATCGAAGAATAACGTTGCTTTACCTTGCTTCCTCCACCTAACTTGAAATATTTCATTTGATTCCCATAAACGCCATCCTGGATTGCTAAAGGATCTAGCTGTGGTTTGATTTTTGTCTCGGAAAACAAATGTTCCCATCCATTTTTTTTCTTCAGGGAGGAGAGAGCTGTCTGGTTTATGGGATTGGTTGCTCATGGTTTCAAGGAGGATATTTTTGGCTTTGGCAGCAACCGTAGAGGGGGTCCAAGAAGTATGGTTGAAGATCTGTTCATTTCTAGCAAGCCAGATTTTCCAGCAGACATACTTCGGGATGGTGTGCCAAACTCAGAACCAAAGGGACTTACTGGAGATAGCCTAGGGGTAGTGCTCCTTCCATGTGAAAAATAAATTCACAACAGATATTTGGGAAGGAGTTGTGACATTGAGTCCTTGAAGGGTAAAATTCCACACTTCTTTGGCAAAGGAGCAGTCTACAAAGAGATGATTTGTGGTTTCAAGAGCATTCCTGCAGAGAGCGCATCTATGAGGACCTGCAATATTTCTTTTCAACAGGTTTTCCCCTGTCAAGATATTCTTGTTCATTAGGACCCAGAAGAAAAAATTGATTTTGGGGAGGCCCATGGGGTCCCACATCTGTTTCCAAAATATTGCAGGTTGATTCATCTCTCGTTGTGTTTGTAGAAGCAAAAAACCTTGCGCAGCAGTGTAGGTTCTAGAGGTACCCCAGCCCCAAGAATCAGAAACTTGCTCCTGGACCGGAGAAACATCATTTAACTCCACATTGAGAATATTTTGTTGCAATTGCAGATGCTCCGAAATTCTGGGAAAGACCCAAGATTTCCAGTTTCCTGTCTCATCCCACTCAGAAATTTTGTCAATTCTATGTATGCCATGCTGAGACATCCATTTGCGGATCTCTTTAATAACTTCATAGTTGGCGAGGGGCAAGTGACCCATGATGCAGTCTTTCCACAACTTAGTTTTCTTACCGTTTCCAGGAATGCGATATAGGTGTTTCTAGAAAAAATTGATTCCTCTCCTACAGAGGTTCCAGATAAACAAACCTTTCGAATTGTTGTTAGCTTGCAAATTCCTTAAGGAGGCACCTTTGACATATTTTGTCCTTAGAATCTGGCTTACTAGATAATTTGGATCTTCTTGTAATTTTCACAGGATTTTACAACCAAGTGAAATGTTGGCATGGGCGAGGTCTCTGATCTGAAGACCACCATCTCGGATTGAGTGTTTCACCTGTTGTGGTCCCATGATTTGTTAGATTGGCAAGATCAAATGCACAGGGTAACATCAGACTAGTCTTTGGAGTCCTGGGACCTAGCCTTCCTGGACTCAGAGAGGGCTCTCTATTTTGTGCAAAGGATGTGAACTTGTTTTATTTTAGGGTTTTATTTTAGGCTAGTTGTTAAGTTTAGGGTTGGTTTGTTTATTTTGGTTGGGTAGATGATCAAGTAGAATAGATAGAGTGAGGAAATATTCAATTCATTGGGCTATGGAGTCAATAAAAGTCATGGAAAGTTTCAACAATAAATCAGGGTGGATCATAGGGCAAAACTAGCATGGTCAGATGGAATTTCAAGGTTTGTGTGAAATGAAATGAACATCAAGTTTGTGAACAAAGTAGGGCAAAGGGAACTTAAGAATCCTTTGTCAAATACTTGAAACAAGAACGGACTTCAACACTATTTAGCATAAAGAAGTAATCAATAGACAGGGCACACCAATAACTCTTTGATTCAACTCAAGCAAATAAGCATTTAAGACAAACAATCCAATGAAATATAGAAGGCGAGAAACTCATTTAACTTCTAGTGATTTCACCTTCAAGGTTAGAAAAAATTTAAGATAAAAATATAACTTTAATAAAAGAAGAGGGAACTCCTAAATATCATTGATCATAGCCATAAAGATCTTCAAAAAAACTATTCAAGCATGAACAAAGGGTATGATCAAAACATAGCCTCTTTGGCAAAACCTAATTAGTGCTACTTCAAATATAGATATCAAGAACAATGTTTTAGTGACATAAAATAAGCAGGGCTAACCATAAAAAATATTTGATACCTACTGTATTGAACCATTCATGAGATAAACAAGCTTGGGTGGGTCTAAAGAGAAACTAAGAATTCTCTAAACGGATCTAGCAAAGGAAAACATAGAGGCAGTGAACAACAAACAGAGCTAAGGTGCCTTTAAAAACATTTCTTAGTCTAAATCCTTTGTCCTACTACAATTTAGAAGGATGAATCAACATGATACATAAGAAAACATGAACTGAATAGAATCACATCACCATTAATCAAGCTCAAGGATCCTGCAAGCAAGCCTTCTCCATCATCAATCAAGACAAGCCATTCACAAACTCCACAACACCAATTTCTTCTTCAATCTCCAAAAAAACTATTTATCGCTCCAAAGAGTAATCAAATTCCAACCTTTTACAATGAGGCCCTCATGCTCTATTTATCTAGAAAAGGAGGGAAAAACCCTAACTAGGGTTTGAAAATGTCAAAACTAGTCATAAATGTCATTTATGCCTAAGAGACCATGCAAGGCCCAAGGCACAAAATATCTCATGAAATAAATGAAAAACTAACTCCTAGCACCAACTTTGGAGTGATTTTCCTCAAAAAACATTAAAATATCATTTTTACATAAATGAGTGTGTTTTGTTGATTTTTTGGCCAAAAACACAGCAAAGAGGTTTGAAAACGTAGCGTCTGCCCAGAAAAAATAGGTTCACTTGCAGCCAAGTTTGATGCCCTTCCCGATGTCGGAATTGGCTTCGTGATGGCCCGTTGGAAAGCTTGTTGAGTATAATTTCCAAATATACCCTTCGTTTTATGATTGAGCTCCATTAACTTGTCCAAAAGGAAAAATTCCCAAAACTTCTCTAGGCGCAACGCCAGGCCTGTAAATGAGGTAGAAAGGTGAAAAATGAGGTGTTTTTTGGCATTTTGAGGGGTCAATTATGCTCCAAATGCTCTAAAATTCGGTGAGCATACTGTAATTGAGCCAAGGATTCCAAAAATGTAAATTTTTCCTCCTGAAGATGCCTTAGATGAAAGCATAGCACCAAGGGTGTTGCGCTTAGAGGCCTCCAAAATTGTCAAAATTTTCCCAAATTTGGTGGATGTGTTCCTCATAGGGTTTGAGAGGCTTGTAGAGAAGCTTGAGCCAATATTCTAAGTTTTTCTTGGTCTTTTTACCCTATGAGTGTTTTTATTTTGGCATGGGCCTTTTTCAGTTTAGCCCTTGCAACTTTGTTTCTCCAGGCATAATGCTTGGTCATCTTCCTTTGGAGATCAAGATCTTGATTTGCTTTCTTCATGTTAGCCTCCAAGTGTATGTTTGATCTTTCTAGCCAAGGCTCCAGATCATATGCTATATCCATGGCCAAAATCTCATCTAGAGGGAGCTCCTCTGCCAAGGCTGATTCTTGTTCTCTTTGTTTTGCCAATGCCTTCTTCAAACCCATGGTTCTTGGTCTCCTCCTAGACTGCCCTTCTTCATCTTCAATTTCCTCATAGGTTCCCATGAACTCTTCTAGCTTTACCTGTGCCCTTTGAGCTTATTTCTGGGCCCTGATTGCTCTAGCCTCATAAATGGAAATTTGTGCTCCTAGTTTCCTGTTCTCCATCTAAAGGGCATCATTCACACTCTTGGCCCTATCTAAATTTTCTTGGAGGTCTTCAATTAGGGAATTTTTGTTACGAATGAGCAAGTTTGAAATCCTTGCTTCATTCTCCTCGTCACCATCAATCTGAATGATTTCAAACTCTCTCTCAACCTCATGTTGATCTTATTCTTCTTCCTTTACCTTTTTTTTTCCTTTGTCAATCTTCTGAGCTGAGGTGGATGGCATGGTCCCTTGCCTTTTAGAGGTAGCAAACACAAGCCTTTGCCCTCTTTGATGTGTCAATGGAAGAGGTTTGATTATGGTCATTTAAATGTCTTGATCATGGCTTCCTTCATTTGTTTCCATGTTTTCCTATTCACTACCCTTATTGTTGCTTACCTCTTTGCCTTCAACATCAGCCTCACTTTCAACGTCTTCACTGATTTCATGACTTTCATTTTGGTCCTCATTTAAGTTGCTTGCCTCATCATTGTTGTGATCTTCATTTTCATTATCATCCTCTTCATTTCCTTCATTGTTTTCATGACTGTCATGACTCTCTTATTCCTTGTTGTCATGTTCTTCACTGATGCTTGCTTCATTGGTGTCAATGATGCCTTCAGCCTCTTCATTTTCCTCACTATTTTCATCCTCATCTTGGATGCTCTCTTCATGTTTTCCCTCATCTCTGTCATGACTAGGAGCCTCACTGCTTTGATTTTCATTAGGGCTCTTAGTCTCACTGCTTCCCTTAGGATCATCCTCTGTTTCTTTGTCACTTGCTTCATCTTCATTATTATCCACCTCCATGTCTTCTACTTCATTGCTGACCTCTTCTTCATCACTGCTTAATTCATTTCCACTACCAGCTTCCTCATTTTCTTCATTGTCATCCTCTTCTTCTGTTTCCATGTTTTATGCCTCTTGTTGGCTCAACTCATCATCACCATTATCTTCACTTCTGTTTTATTCATTGTCACCCTCACCCTCATTGTCACTTGCTTGTTCACTGCCACTTCCTTCTTGATCTAATGCATCAGGAGAAGATGAGGAAGGTAGGTTTTCTTGAGGAGAGGATATTTGTGTAGATGATGAGTCATAGTTAGTGGGAGGTGATGGAGGAGTGGAGGGAGGAGGATGAGATGATGAGGGTAAATTAGGCTGATGATGAGGCTGTGGGCTTGTGAATATTTCATGAGCAATGAACACCTCCCAAGGTATGCCCTTTTGCTCCAACTAATGTAGTACCACCATCTTGATCAAGGAGTGGCGGAAAAAACTCTACATTTTCTAGGAATAACTCCTCCTTCGGACAACAGAAGACATCTTGTCGATACTCCTATACAAGTAGTAGGGTAAATGAAGCATTTTGACCCTAGTAAAATGCATGAGTAATCTGATATGGTAGGAGTAGAGCCTAGAGTATCTCCCCTCACAGGTAAAATATTTCATGATGACCTTCATTAAGGGTGCATACCTCTCCAGTAGGTGTGAGAAAGGGAAAATAGTCTTGCAGCCTTCTTCGTACCTAGGCTTGAGGAAAGCCTCATAGCAGCTCATCTCCAACTTTGCCCTTTTGAACCATTTTTCACCAACATTAGGTACACCTATAGCACTAGAAATGGCATATGATGAGAGTTCAAAGGTCACCCCTGCCAAGCTTGATTGTTTGTTATGTATGTTAAGAATGAATAACCTTGTAAGCTCTAGGTGATTTGTACTTGTTGGACCCATTCACAAAACTAAAAACACCCTACATTCTGAAAGCATGTGAGAATCATGTTAGAGGTAGTAATCTCCACAGTGTCTTGGGGTTCAAATCTATTAATCTTCCCACCCTTGTGCTTTGGCCTCATAGGAACTTGACCTCATTCACTACTTCTTCTTCATAGGAATCTGCAAATGAAGAGACGGGTATGCGAACAGTCATGCCATTTGGGGTAAAATTTGTTTAACCCGATACTGGAATTTATGTAACTGATTCATAATTAATGGTCTGACATGTGTGCGTTTGAGAAGACCAAGAGTTCCCTTAAGCGATCTCAATCGATTCTTTTCTAATCTATATATACAGCGAGCCTATAATGCGAGAGGGATAGAGCGAATGCAATGTAGTCTTAGAGGAAGTGCGTACTGAGGCTGAAATGCCTCAGAATTGTAACTGATTTTGTACATGATAGAATTCTATGTGTTGATTTCCGATTTAATCATAGTTAGAGGTTTTATGAGTTAAATGTTGTCTTTTGATGATTTTATGATCGACTATTGATCACTGAATGGATCAATAGTGATCCAGTAAATATTGTTATAGCGTAGGATTTGTTGCGGATTCTGGCGAGTTGAATACATTAAAATCTCTGTGTGAGAGTGTTAATTTTCCTGAATGCTTTTGAAGACACGTTCTCTGTATATAAATGAATTGCACATTTATCCTGTATGTATAAGGTTCTGATCTTTCGGAATACATTTGAGATTGAGACCGATCTATGTTAAAAAAAATTTGGATGGGAATCAAGAAGAGATGTCAATTTGAATAAATCGATATCGATTGACTGTGTTGAAGCCACAACACAGAAACCCATGGAAGGATTTGACTCTGCAAAAAAACCGGTTGGAGGAATCCACGAACGTTGGGTTTCTTTGTTAAAACAGTATCAATCTATATTTAAATCTGTGAATAGAATCACGCTTGGAAAAAGACGAGTTCTGAATTGAGCGGAGCTCTGTTTTACAATGAGCAGCGTTGAAGTTTTATGATAAGACTGGAACCAAATCAAGAATAGCATTACCCAGAAAACATGTGGAAGGAAGGGAAACAACGAAAGTTTGTTAACACAGTTCAAATCCGGAGTTGAAGGTGAACGATTTTTGAATTATGAATCTGTAGCTTAATTTTAATTTTGAGGTTGCAGGTTCATGTGAGAAGGCTTGAAGTAAACCTGCCTGTAGTGGGGTTCGCTCCCCATCAAGTGGTATCAGAGCAGGGAAAATTATTTCCTGCGCAAAATAAGTTCGCGTACAGAGGAAGAAGAGGTACAGTTTGTGAAAATTTTTAAGCTGGTGATTTTCTATTATATTGTGAAGGTAGCAGCAGAGATAGGTGAGAAGATTGCAGCAGCCTAGAGCAAGAGTGCTCAACTGGTTCTACAGGAGCGAACCAAAGAGATGCCGAGAACTGGAGCTCAAGAGAGAAGCTTGGTGAGGTATCTGGTAGCAAGGAGACTTGCTATTGCAGAGGTTTTGTTGCAGCTCACAGAGGACAATTCCGCAGAGGATGCGGGTGAGAATGGTTCAGGAGATGTTGCTACAGGAAGATCACGAAGGGAAATTCCACAGATGACGTGGTTAGACTTGCTGGCAGCTGGAGAAGACATATGAACAGGAGGTCATAAATTTTTGTGCCTCAGGAGTCTGATGCAGGGGCATCCGAACAGGTTTGAATTCAAGTTCGAATATGCAAATGAAGAGACGGGTATGCGAACAGTCATGCCATTTGGGGTAAAATTTGTTTAACCTGATACTGGAATTTATGTAACTGATTCATAATTAATGGTCTGCCATGTGTGCGTTTGAGAAGACCAAGAGTTCCCTTGAGCGATCTCAATCGATTATTTTATAATCTATATAGACAGCGAGCCTGTAATGCGAGAGGGACAAAGCGAATGCAATGTAGTCTTAGAGGAAGTGTGTACTGAGGCTGAAATGCCTCATAATTGTAACTGAGTTTGTACATAATAGAATTTTGTGTGTTGATTTCCAATTTAATCATAGTTCGGGGTTTTATGAGTTAAATGCTGTCTTTTGATGATTTTATGATCGACTATCGATCACTGAATGGATCGATAGCGATCTAGTAAATATTGTTATAGCGTAGGGTTTGTTGCGGATTCTGGTGAGTTGAATACATTAAAATCTCTGTGTGAGAGTGTTAATGTTCCCGAATGCTTTTGAATACAAGTTCTTTGTATATAAATGAATTGCGTGTTTATCCTGTATGTATAAGGTTTTGATCTTTCGGAATACATTTGAGATTGAGACTGATCTGTGTTAAAAAAAATTCTGGATGGGAATCAAGAAGAGAAGTTGATTTGAATAAATCGATATCGATTGACTGTGTTGAAGCCACAACATAGAAACCCGTGGAAGGATTTGACTCTACAAAAAAACCGGTTGGAGGAATCCATGAACGTTGGGTTTCTTTGTTAAAACAGTATCAATCTATATTTAAATCTGTGAATAGAATCACGCTTGGAAAAAGACGAGTTCTGAATTGAGCGGAGCTCTGTTTTACAATGAGCAGCGTTGAAGTTTTATGAGAAGACTGGAACCAAATCAAGAATAGCATTACCCAAAAAACGTGTGGAAGGAAGGGAAACAACGAAAGTTTGTTAACACAATTCAAATACGGAGTTGAAGGTGAACGGTTTTTGAATTATGAATCTGTAGCTTAATTTTAATTTTGAGGTTGCAGGTTCATGTGAGAAGGCTTGAAGTAGACCTGCCTGTAGTGGGGTTCTCTTCCCATCACTAACCTTCTTTCAACTTTGATTCAGTTCCTATCATAGGAAAAATAGAGCTCAAAACATCAAGGATAACCCTACAACCTATGAAACCCAATGACCTAGTGAGAGGCTCTTTGACTTGGTCTTAGACTGAAATCTTGGCTTGGGGTCTTCAAGTGTGAAAAAAAAAGTTTTTTGACAAATTGATGTATTGAAGATCCAAAATCCAATGTATTTGATTTATCTAAACAGCCTACATAGATATTTTTGAGACCATCAATGCTTGAGACATTTGATGAACATGGGAAAGGGTAGGTTGTTTGGCAATCCTAGATGGAAAGTGGAAGGGTTAAGCATAGGAAAAATAGAGTATTGAGGTTATGGGTTTGAAAATGGGACAAAGATGAGTGTCATAAGCCCATGAGGGCTCTTATAAGAGTGATCGGCTAACCAGGGAAAGGCAGAGTAGTAAAGTAGTGAAAATTTTGTTTTAAGGATAATGAAGGAAGTGAGATTTCTAAAACTCACAATATTCATGAGTCTTGTTTTTAGAAATCTAGGACAAGTATTTAGTCATCTACAAATAGAAAAAATTATTGATGACTAACAATAGCTCCACTTGGGGAGGGCAACTCCTTTTCAGGAGGTGTCCAAAACTTCAAATATCAAATCTCTGAGTTATGAAGACCAATGCCTCATCCATTGGGCTGATTTTTCTTCTTTCATTTGCTGATGTTTCTCTTGAAGCTATGATCTCAAAATCTGAAAGACATGTTTGCTTCAAACTCACCTCTACCTACCCATCATACCTTTGCCTATCATTTTTTCTTCTTGTGGGTGCACTTGGACTGGAAAACCCCTGAATTTTTTTTCTTTTGAAAGCAAAACAATCTATCTACTTGTACCCTTATTACTTCCAAGAGTTCAGATTATGCTAGTGAACTCTTTTATTCTCTACCTAGACTATTCATCCGTTAAGATTAGGCTTTTTGACAAACTTCATTCTCTAATCTACTGACATGAAAATTGAAAACATGATTTAAACCAGGATTAAGCTATCTGATTTAGCATGGGCTGTGGCATTGGGACATACTGCACACATGGATTATTTTTGTACAAACAAAACTAGAAAGTATGAGGGTTGTGTTTCATCATTTGTTAGTCATCCCTATCTTTCTCTTTGGTTCAAATTTGAGCATTGAGAACCAAAATTTTTTCTTCCTAATCTATTCCTACTAACAAGTCAAGCTTAAATTTTTTTACAAGTCTTCTTTCACTAACCTATCAGCAAAAATTTAAAACATGTTCAGCCAGATTAGGGTAGATTACTGAACAAGACTCTTTTCTTAACAAGTAGTGGCATTTAGACTTGCACACTTTCAATATTACTCTTTTTTGGGTATGGGGTTGTACCTCTTCTTTTAAATCTGCCCTCTTTTTCCTTTTTTTCTTTGTTTTTGTGTTTTTTTTTATTTTTATGATCTCTCATCATGCAATGTTATGTACAATGAATGAAAGTTTGAAACTAGGAACCTTGACAAAGATAGTGCTTGAGCATCCTGCCATTGACAGGATATCCAAATAACTCTTCTCCATTCAGCTCTTGTAAACAAAAAACATTGTTACCTCCATTTGAATGCATGGTGTAAGGATTTTTCCACAAATTTTCAAACAGGGCATGCTCTCCTTTGAATTTTCTCCTTGAGTCTTGCTTCCAAACTTTGCTTTTGTTAAAGATCCTTCTTAGGTGAAAAAGGTTTTCTTCATTAGTTTTAAAACAGAAAATGAAGTCATCAATGTATATCATAGTGAAGTAACTCAAAATAGGAGCAATGGCCCTTTGGAAAGTAGCTTCCACTCTCCTCAACCTAGAAGGCATTTGATCAAACATGTAGGTGACTCAAGGTGCTTTTAAAGTGGCTTTATGATGATTAATTGGAAGTGTTATCACCTGATTGCAACCTGAAACACTACAAAGAAATGACATGCTGTTAGAACCTTATACCCTTTGTAATGTATGATTTACCTTAGGAAAAGGGTATTTTCCTTTCAGGGAGGTTTTGTCTAGGTACCTAAAGTCTATACATAGCCTGTTTCCCTTTGCTTTCTTTCTTACTGACACAATTTTCTTAAAAGGTTCCTGGTCTCTCTTGAAAGGAAAACTTCTTTGAATAATGTTTGTGTCACAAGGCTTTAAACTTTCATCACCGTATACAGAAGCATCCTAAAACTGTTTGCACAGTCTTATGTATTTATGTTTTATGTGAGGTGGCAAAGTTTTTGATAACTTAATCATTTTTGGTTTTTCTAGGCTGCCTACATTGTACTCCTCTATATCAGTCTCGGTAGATAATACTTTAGGCTCTTTAACAAAATTTTTGGAATTCAACAACTCTTCTGAAGTGAAAAAACCTTTTGGTGATGAGTTTTTTTTGTATTTTAAGACCTTGAGGTTCTTTTGATCCAGGTTCCTAGGAGGCTCTGTTATATGAAAGTATTCCAGCATTTTTATGTTGGCAGAAGGGAATGGTTCTATTTTTTATGCTTGTTCTTCATTTAAGCAGCATTGTTCAGATTCTAAGCTTGGTTTTGGTTTTGCAATTTTATTTTTAGTTTGCATAAAATTAAGTTCAGCTTTTCCATCATGTTGTTGTTCCAGGCTGCTAGAGTTTTGGATGCTGAGTTTTTCATGCAGTGTTTGGTTTGACTGTTGTGGCATGTCTGGATCTTTCTCAATTTCATTTACCTACTCATCAATTTCCTCTTCATTACATAAAATTAATGAGTCAAGATCCGAATGGATGGAATAAAGAGGTGTGTTTTTTGTCCTTTCTTGGCTGCTAACCATCAACTTCATGTGTGATTCCCGGTACAATCTCCTTGTTTGGTTAAAAATAGGGATGGTAGCATATGAAATGTCAAGTTGTAGGTTCCCCTAAAGCTTAGCTCCCCACGATCTGGATAAAAGCATGCCATAATTGGGGGGAATGTCAACTAATACTATGTCCATGACCAGGCCCTTAGCAGGGATTTGTGCCAGATTGACACATAAATCCTTGATTAGACCCAAACACTTGACTCTGCTTGAATCAAAATATTATAGGTATTTGTAAGGTTTGGTTATTTCTAAGCCTAATCTCTCCATCACTACCTTTGGCATGAGGTTGTGAGAGGCACTAGAGTCTAGCATGGCATTATGTAAGATTTTGTCATGTATGTTTAAGATAACACGGAAAGGGGGAATAGCTCCTTCTTGGTATTTTCCCTCTACTTCAGGTCCAAACAACAGTTCTGGTTTGTCATCTGTCAAGTTTAGAGTATCAATATCATTTCCTATGTTCAACACTTTCAGAACTTGGGACCTGTACATATCTTGGGTTATCAGTTCAGTGAGAGGCATGGTTATCTTGATTTTAGCACTCTCTCCCTCAAAATTGAAAGGCACTTGTGTTTTAGGCATATATACATCAGTTTTATCAGCCATAATCTTTTCTACAAGTTTAGTTTGTTGGTTTTGATTTGGGACTTTGGACAAAAGAGCTTTTTCAAGGCCACTAGTAGAGGCACTAGGGCATCTTGTGTCACCACTTGGTTGGCTAGTTTTATCTCTGTTTGGATCAGTTCTCTTAGCCATGGTGTTGGTATTGTCTGCTTTCTTCTTAGGAGTATATTCAGGTGTCTTCCTAAAAACAGTGTCTACTTTGTTCTTTTTGGAGTTTTCTTAGTTCTTTTTGCTCCTAAGGTCATATTTCCTACGGACTTCCATTATGTAATTTTCAAATCCTAATTGGTAGTCTTCAGAATACTCATAGTTCATTTCAGTTTGATCTAAGGAAAAGAAACCATGTTCTTCTTCAATGAGAAAAAAATCACCCTCATTATCAGAACCTATCAAGTTAACATGGTTTTATTCAGGTTCTTCAGGCTCTCTTCCCTCTTCATCTACATAATTGTCTTGGAAAGGGGGCTTGATTTTTTGGTCATGTCTCTCGGTCTGTTTTGGGGAGGGTCTCTTCTAAATTTTGGATTCCTATTTCTGTTTTGGGGATTTGCTTGGTTTTCCCTAGGAGGTGTTCTCTCACTCAAGTTTATCCTTTCCATCATTCTTTCCATTACCCTCACTAAATTTTCAATCTTGGCATCAAAAGAGGATGTTGAGGCCATAGTTTCATCTTTGTAGGTGACTCTATTTTTTGATCTCATCCTAACCCTTTTCTAAACCAAGTTGGCCTCTACACTCACAGCTCCCCTTTGCATGTATTCTAAAGTTAGGGGATATCTCTCTCTTAATTGATAGGTCATGTCTGGATCCTAACCTTCCGGAAATTTTGCTAAAGCTAAGCCTTGTGGGGGTTTCATGTTTGGTGGGAGGGCATTATAAACACTATTGAACCTGGTGCAATAGTCTTGGACACTTTCCCCGACATTTCTCTTAAGGTTGTTAGATTTTGAGAGGATTTGGAGAGGTTTTTTTCTTGATTTCCCACTTGTTTATATATGCCTGGTAAAGGGAAGGGAGATCATGTATGCTGTTAGGAGTCAAGCTTTTGAACCATTTTTTGGCTTCTCCTCCTAAGCTTTGTGTGAAAATCCACATTTTTATGGTTTTCTCTTCTAATTCCATGTAATCAGAGGCATCATTTATCCTATCTACATGTTTTTGGGCAGTGGTAGATTCAGCTCTGGTAAAGTGAGGGATTTTGGATTGATAATCATTTGGCAAAGGTAACAAAGGTTGTGGCAGTGCCAGGGGGGCATACCATGCTGCCATGATGGGAGTGAACGGGATCCAAGGAGGATTTACAAAGGGATGGTTTGTGAGAGGGGGTGGAGGATGAAGTGAAGTGGTTTGAATAGTGGATGTGTGGATGGGGGTGGTAGAGGTACTTGGACTAGCAAATTGATTTTGAGCAGACATGGGATAAAAAGAGCCAAAGTGATGGAGAATCTGAAAGTCGAGAGGAGTGGAAGGAGAGGCTTCTCTACTAGAACTCTGCTACAAATATATGGGCCCAAGGTCAGTCTGGTCAATCCCACTTTGTGACTTGGTTCTGAAAAGGTTTCTTGTATGATGTGATTCAAACTAGGGATCTTGCAAGCCTCTAAGATGTTTAAGGACAGAGCTTTCTTTATGAATGGTCTTAATAGTAGTTGAATTTTCACTTTTAGAATTTTGCCACCAAATATTTTCTGGGTCATCAACTATGGTAGGGGGATTTGGGTCCGGGTGAGATCTGGTACTAATCATTTGTGAAGCCATATTTCAAACCCAAGGTATAGAGAGGCTGAAATTTTATGACTATTTTCGGAAGGTTGACCTCTATTAGTGTTTGCTAAACTCACACAGTGTGTGACTAGGCCTCTAAACTTCTCAGGGCTGATTTGACACAATCCTAAGGAAGTCTATGAACACTAGTAGAGTTAGAAGGCCTACCGAAGGCTTGTGGAGTCGCCAGGTGGAATTTTTTTACTTTTTTAAGGATATATATTTATGGTCCACCTCCAATTACTGACAAAAATAAAATCTAGGGATGTTTTGGGGTTTTCTGAGTTCCTCTATGTAGCCCTAAGGTTTCTATGGGTGTCCTCCAGTTGAGTCATCATTTTGATAGCATGGTGAAACAGTCAGATTCTACTCTTTGGCTAACAGTTTGAGTTTCTATGATTTGATAAGGTTTTCTAAAGTTCTAAGGAGTACTTAGATTGTCACTAACTCCGAAATCTCTCACCTTGATTGCCATTTATGTTAGGCGGTGAGTTGGTGATAAATCAATAGATACTTGTGTGATAAGGGCCTCTGAATTCTCTAAGGATGAATAATCCCATACTTACTCAGAAGGTCCCACCGTGATCGCCATTATGTTGTGGCCCTGTGATTTGATAGATTGGTGAGATCAAATGCACAGGGTAACATCAAACCAGTCTTTGGAGTCCTAGGACCTAGCCTTCCTGGACTTAGAGAGGGCTCTCTCTATTTTGTGCAAAGGATGTGAACTTGTTTTCTTTTAGGGTTTTATTTTAGGCTAGTTGTTAAGTTTAGGGTTGGTTTGTTTGTTTTGGTTGGGCAGATGATCAAGTAGAATAGATAGAGGGAGGAAATATTCAAGTCATTGGGCTATGGAGTCAATAAAATTCATGGAAAGTTTCAACAATAAATTAGGGTGGATCACAGAGAAAATCTAGCATGGTCAGATGGATTTTCAAGGTTTGTGTGAAATGAAATGAACATCAGGTTTGTGAACAAAGTAGGGCAAAGGGCACTTACGAATCCTTTGTCAAATACTTAAAACAAGAAGGGAATTCAACACTATTTATCATAAATAAGTAATCAATAGACAGGGCACACTAATAACTCTTTGATTCAACTCAAGCAAATAAGCATTTAAGACAAACAATCCAATGAAATATAGAAGGCGAGAAACTCATTTAACTTCTAGTGTTTTCACCTTCAGGGTTAGAAAAATTTAAGATAAACATAAAACTTTGATCAAAGAATAGGGAACTCCTAAACATCATTGATCATAGCCATAAATATCTTCAAAACAACTATTCAAGCATGAAAAAAGGGTATGATCGAAACATAGCCTCTTTGGCAAAACCTACATAGTGCTACTTCAAAGATAGATGTGAAGAACAATGTTTTAGTGACATCAAACAAGCAGGGCTAACCATAAAACATATTTGATACCTACTGTATTGAACCATTCATGAGATAAACAAGCTTGGGTGGGTCTAGAGAGCAACTAATAATTCTCTAAACTGACCTAGCAGAGGAAAACATAGAGGCGGTGAAGAACAAAAAGAGCTAAGGTGCCTTTGAAAAACATTTCTTAGTCTAAAACCTTTGTCCTACTGCAATTTAGGAGGATAAAACAACATGATACATAAGAAAACATGAACTGAATATAAGCACATCACCATTAACCAAGCTCAGGGATCATGCAAGCAAGCCTTCTCCATCATCAACCAAGACAAGCCATTCACAAACTCCACAACACCAATTTCTTCTTCAATCTCCAAAAAAACTATGTATTTCTCCAAAGAGTCATCAAATTAAAACCTTTTACAATGAGGCCCTCATGCTCTATTTATCTAGAAAAGGAGGGAAAAAACCCTAACTAGGGTTTGAAAATGTCAAAACTAGTCATAAATGTCATTTATGCCTAAGAGACCATGCAAGGCCCAAGGCACAAAATATCTCATGAAATAAATGCAAAACTAACTCCTAGCACCTAAATTTGGAGTGATTTGCCTCAAAAAACATTAAAATGTCATTTTTCCATAAATGAGTGTGTTTTGTTGACTTTTTGGCCAAAAACGCAGCACAGAGGCCTAAAAACGTAGCGCCTCCCCGGAAAAAATAGGTCCACTTGTAGCCAATTTTTGGTGCCCTTCCCGATGTCAGAATTGGCTTCGTGATAGCCCGTTGGAAATATTGTTGAGTCTAATTTCGAAATCTACCCTTGGATTTTTGATTGAGCTCCTTTAAACTTTCCAAAAGGAAAAATTCCCAAAACTGCTCTAGGCACAGTGCCAGGCCTGTAAACGAGGCAGAAAGGTGAAAATGAGGTGTTTTTGGCCTTTTGAGGGGTCAATTATGCTCCAAATGCTCTGAAATTTGGTGAGAATACTATAATTGAGCCAAGGATTCCAAAAATTCAATTTTTTCCTCCTGAATATTCTTGAGATGAAAGCGCAGTGCCAAGGGTGTTGTGCTTAGAGGCCTCAAAATTTGCAAAAAACCAAAATTTGTCAACATTTTCCCAAATTTGGTGGACGTCTTCCTCATAGGGTTTGAGAGGCCTATAGAGAATCTTGAGCCAATATTCCAAGGTTTTCTTGGTATTTTTCCCCTTTGAGTGTTTGTATTTTGGCATGGGCCTTTTTCATTTTAGCCCTTGCAACTTGGTTTCTCCGGGCATAATGCTTGGTCATCTTCCTTTGGAGATAAAAATCCTGATTTGCTTTCTTCAATTTAGCCTCCAAGTGTATGTTTTCTCTTTCTAGCCAAGGCTCCCAATAATATGCTATCTCCATGGCCAATAGCTCATCTAGAGGGAGCTGCTCTGCCAAGGCTGATTCTTGTTCTCTTTGTTTTGCCAATGCCTTCTTCAAACCCATGGTTCTTGGTCTCCTCCTAGACTGCCCTTCTTCATATTCACTTTCCTCATAGGTGCCCATGAACTCTTCTAGATTTACCTGTGCCCTTTGAGCTTCTTTTCTAGCCCTGATTTCCTTAGCCTCATAAATGGAATTTTTTTCTCCTAGCTGCCTATTCTCCATCTCAAGGGCATCATTCACACTCTTGGCCCTATCTAAATTTTCTTGGAGGTCTTAAATTAGGGAATTTTTGTTATGGATGAGAAAGTTTGAGATCCTTGCTTCATTCTCCTCGTCGCTTTCAATCTGAATGATTTCAAACTCTCTCTCAACCTCATGCTGATCTTCGTCTTCTTCCTTTACCTTTTGTTTGCCTTTGTCAATATTCTGAGCTGAGGTAGATGGCATGGTCCCTTGACTTTTAGAGGTAGCAAACACAAGCCTTTGCCCTCTTTGATATGTCAATTGAAGAGGTTTGATTGTAGTCATTTCAGTGTCTTCACTACCTTTACTGCTACTTACCTCTTTGCCCTCAACATCAGCCTCACTTTTAACCTCTTCACTGATTTCATGACTTTCATTTTGTTCCTCATTTAAGCTGCTTGCCTCATCATTGCTGTGATCTTCATTTTCATTATCAGCCTCTTCATTTCCTTCACTGTTTTCATGATTTTCATGACCATTTTCATGACTGTCATGATTGTCTTCCTCCTTGCTGTCCTGTTCTTCACTGATGCTTGCTTCATTGGTGTCACTACTACCTTCAGCCTCTTCATTTTCCTCATTTTTTCATCTCCATCTTGGTTTCTCTCTTCATATTTTCCCTCATCTCTATCATGACTAGGAGCCTCAATGTTTTGACTGTCATTAGGGCTCTTAGTCTCACTACTCCCTTAGGATCATCCTCTGTTTCTTTGTCACTTGCTTCATCTTCATCATTATCCACCTCCATATCTTCTACTTCATTGTTGACCTCTTCTTCATCACTACTTAATTCATTTCCACTGTCATCTTCCTCATTTTCTTCATTTTCATCCTATTCTTTTGTTTCCATGTTTTCTTCCTCTTGTTGGCTCAACTCATCATCACCATTATCTTCACTTTGGTTTGATTCATTGTCACCCTCACCCTCATTGTCACTTTCTTGTTCACTGGCACTTCCTTCCTGATCTGATGCATCAGGAGAAGATGAGGAAGGGAGGTTTTCTTGAGGAGCGGATATTTGTGTAGATGATGATTCATGGTCAGTGGGAGGTGATGGAGGAGTGCAGGGAGGAGGATGAGATGATGAAGATAAATTAGGCTGATGATGAGGCTGTGGGCTTGTGAATATTTCATGAGCAATGAACACCTCCCAAGGTATGCCCTTTTGCTCCAACTAATGTAGTACCACCATCTTGATCAAGGAGTGGTGGAACAAACTCTGAATTTGTTGGAAATAACTCCTCTTTCAGACAACAGAAGAAATCTTGTCGATACTCCTATACAAGTAGTAGGGTAAATGAAGCATTTTGACCCTAGTAAAATGCATGAGTAATCTGATATGGTAGGAGTAGAGCCTAGAGTATCTCCCCTCACAGGTAAAATATTTCATGATGACCTTCATTAAGGGTGCATACCTCTCCAGCAAGTGTGAGAAAGGGAAAATAGTCTTGCAGCCTTCTTTGTACTTAGGCTTGAGGAAAGGCTCATAGCAGCTCATGTCCAACTTTTCCCCTTTGAACCATTTTTCACCAACATCAGGTATACCTGTAGCACTAGAAATGGCATCTTATGAGAGTTCAAAGGTCAAACCTGCCACGCTTGATTTTTTGTTATGTAGGTTAAGAATTAATAACCTTCTGAGCTCTAGGTGATTTTTTACTTGTTGGACCCTTTCACAAAACTGAAAACACCCTACATTCTGAAAGCAAGTGAAAATCATGGGAGAGGTAGTAGTCTCCATAGTGTCTTGGGGTTAAAATCTATTAACCTTCTCACCCTTGTGCTTTGGCCTCATAGGCACTTGACCTCCTTCACTGCTCAAACTCCCTTCTTCTCCTGACATGGTGATTAGTGCTGCCTTTAAACAACCCTGGGCCTGCTTGTGAAACTTGATAGGATGAGTGAAATATAATAATGGTGAAAGGCAATTTTTTGCAAGTGAGTGAGATGGAAGTGTGGATTTATGACTCATTCCCCTTTGAGCTTTGATGAAGGTTTATCTTGAAATCATTGCAGTTACCATAATGGACACCTTCCTTGACTGATAATTTCTTGCTTGGAGGTCAAAACAGAGTGTTTTCCATGAGAAATTAGGGTTTCTAGTCACCAGGGTGTAGTCATTTCTTTTAAGCATAAAATTATGAAAATCACCTAAAGGATAAGGATAAACAACCACCTACCAAATTTCAACTTCTTTGCAGGTCCTTGGATGCAGCTTGGAGGTGCTCCCTGGTGTTTTTTGGCAATTTTGCAAGTGGATGAAGGCTTCTGGTCTAGGCGCAGTGCCTGAACGCGTAGTTGGTTTTTCCCTAACCGTAGTGCATGCCTGCATGCAGACCTATCGAGCTCCTATGCACAATGCCGAACGGGTTTTGGGCATATCAGACCTCTTTCAGCACAACGTTGATTGGGTTTTGTGCCTGTCGGGCCTCCTCCTGGGCACAGCGCTGCACGATGCCCTGCATGTCGAGCAAATCTGGGCCTGTGGGTAGCGCTCCTTTGTACGCGCAATGCGCTCCTTTGTACGCGCAGCGTAGTGTATTTTTACACTACAAAAAATTCCCTAAGCGCAGCGTCGGGTGCTGTAAGCGCAGCACCTACACCAAAGCATAGCGCCAAGTAACATTGCCCAGATTTAGACTGAAACTCAAAAATTTCTTCTTGAAGGCTAATTACTTTTTTTGAAAGTGAAAAATGAACTGAGTCATAAACAAAATAACTTCTTTATAGTCTTGGAAAAAAAATATAATTAAACCTTGCATACCCACTTTCTAATGTTATTTAGTCTCTTTGTGATTTCACTGATATTCTTTTGTACTTTTGCAGTAGGTGACTAAAAACCATTCAAATGGTCTTTTTCCTTCTAATCATTTTTCTTTTTAGCTTTTCAGGTTGCTGACATGGTGAAATTTGACCTCCTTTGACCTATTGAAGCCTTTATCAGTTTGTTTTGCAGATGTCTTGTTTGAGTTACATGATTTTCTGTGTTTTGGATTGTTCATGTCTTTCAATAACTTTTAGTCAATAAGTGTCATGAAAACCTTGAAATGTCTCTCTTCCCTCTGATCTTTGGAACATGCTGAAAACATTTTGACAACCTTAGGCACTTGCATGGTGGCAGCATCTTTAAAACCTCTCTATTCTTACCCTGGAGATTAAATTGCCTTTTTCTTGATGGGTGACTGAAAAACTTGTTTTTCATCTTTCTCATTTACCTCCAGGCATGATAAGTCTATATTTGACAAGCACCACAGCTTTCACCTTCATGTATGCTATCTCTCTTTGGCCGCTTCTGATTTGTAGGTGTCATGACATAATGATTCATCCCTTTCTAATGTTCTTGGAGTTTGACACATTCAGTTACACAACAGTAACCTCATGATCAGTTTGTCTTTCATCTTGGAGTTTCACCCTATGTTTTAATTCCTTTGATCATTGAGGGAAAATGACTAGAAATGAAGCCTTGACCTTCCTTATACTGATACTCTTTTCATTCTTTCCCTTTAAGGCAGTGAGATACTTTACCTTGGAAAACCATAGGAGGCACCTACAACAGTGTCTTCAAACCTTTTGTCTGTTGTCATCATGGAGGCCTATCATCTTTATTTCACGTCCTGTTGACCATATTTCCAAAACCTTAGGTTTCTAAGTTTCTTGAGAATATTTATTAGTGTTGTCTTCTAAGTTCTTTATAGCCCTTTCAAGTTCATTCATTTCTGTTTAGTTCACCTCACATTTTTCCCTTCTTCATTTATAATTTCTAAAAATATTCAATTCATGATCGGTTGTATTGGTGTGCCTCCTCCATGTGATTTGCTGCATTGATCCCTTGCTTGGCACATTGGTTGCCCAATTGGTATTAGGAACCCTGATTTTTCTTGAACATAGGTTGCTTCCTCCTTATTTGTTGTGGATGCCCTTTAATGAGGAGCAGGGTTCTTACCTTACCAATTTTCCTACTAATAATCACCTTGACACTCCTGCAGAAATGTCAAAAATGAATAGTTGTCCTTTGCAGAATTTGAACTTGATAAGGAAAGTTTTCCTTGTAGGATTTTCATATTTATCTTGGAAAAAAAGGTGCTGACCTTCTTTCAGCTTTGATTCAGTTCCTGTCATAGGAAAAATAGAGCTCAAAACATCAAGGATAACCCTACAACCTATGAAACCCTAATGACCTAGTGGGAGCCTCTTTGACTTGGTCTTTGACTTTAATCTTGGCTTAGGGTCTTCAAGTGTGAAAAACAGAGTTTTTTGACAAATTGATGTATTGAAGATCCAAAATCCAATGTATTTGGTTTATCTAAAGAGCCTACAGAGATAGTTTTGAGACCATCAATGCTTGAGGCATTTTATGAACATGGGAAAGGGTAGGTTGTTTGGAAATCCTAGATGGAAAGTGGAAGGGTTAAGCATAGGAAAAACAAAGTACTGAGGTTATGGGTGTGAAAATGGGACAAAGATGAGTGTCATAAGCCCATGAGGGGTCTTCTAAGAGTGATAGGCTAACCAGGGAAAGGCAGAGTAGTAAAGTAGTGAAAATTTGTTTTAAGGATAATGAAGGAAGTGAGATTTCTAAAACTCACAATATTCATGAATCTTGTTTTTAGAAATCTAGGACAAGTATTTAGTCATCTACAAATAGCAAAAATTACTGATGACTAACATCACCAAGTCCCAATTAATTAAGTGTAATTTCCTCTGATTTCATTTTCCTCCTTGCCATAGGAAATCGCGGAGAAGATTTGAGATCTGGTCTGTGGTGGTCTTGGGCGCCAGCAGAAAAGAGGACTGATAAATGGGTAAGGTAGAGAGCACATATTTAATGAGGATGAGTTTTCCACCGTTCGTGAAACATTGACCTCCCCAGGAAATGATATTTCTACCCACAGAGAGCTCTTATTTATTCTGAGAGTTAGTGGCAGGCCGAAGTATTTTATTTTTTCCCAGCATGCGTAGCCAACAAAGCCGAGGATTTACACGATTCTTTGGATTTCATGATGCTCTACGTTCCATCCATACACAACGCTCTTGCTGTCATTGATGAGAGCGCCAGAGACACTGCAATATCTATGGAGAGTGGATTTGAAGGCCTTTTCAATCCTGGTGGATACTCTGCCAAGCAGGAGGGAGTCATCAATGAAGAAAGCATGGTTAATGGGCTCCAACCCGTTCAAAATTATTAGACCTGGAGAAGGCCCTGCAAATTTTTCGACTAACATCTTCCTGCTGAGCGTGTCAGCCATGAGAATATACAAGAAAGGGGAGAGAGGGCAGCCTTGCCATAATCCCCTCATGGCTTGAAAATAACTGGTTGGTCTCCCATTGACTAGTGGTGCTATCCATGTCTTATCTATGCAGGCTTTGATCAGATTGACAAATTAAGGGGAGAAGCCAAAAGAGAGAAGGACCCTATAAAGGAGGGAAAGGTTCACCCTATCGAAGGTTTTTGCCATAACAAGCGTGATCAACATTCCTTTCTCCTTCCTTTGTTTGTTGGAATGCATTGCTTCTTACACTTGAATGACATTTTCCAGGATATATCTGCCTCTGACAAACCCTCCTTGAGAGATGGAGATAGTGTTTCCAAGAAACGATTTGATTATGTTGGTAAGAAGCTTGGCAATGATTTTATATGAAGCATTGCAGAGGGAGATAGGTCTAAATCTTCCAAAGGAACCAGGATTCACTTCTTTTGGAATTAGAGCTAAGAAGGTGGAGTTAATTCCTCCCCCCACCTTGGCTTTTTTTAAAAATCCTTTTATCATTCTCAAAAAATCAACTTTGATAATTTCCCAATAGATTTTGTAGAAGTGGATTGAGAATTCGTCAGGTCGAGGGGCCTTGTCGGGTTCCATTTACCAAATGACATTGCAGATTTCATCATTAGAAAAAGGCTTTGTGAGGACTAAGTTGTCTTCTATGTTAACCAGTGAGGGGATATGAGAGAGAAATTCAAATATGTCCTCTTCACTGCCAACACTCCCTTTACACTAGAGGTTCTGGAAATGAGACTCTGCAGCAGCTTTTATTTGATCGAAGCCTTTGCAGATCAACCCTTTAGTGGTTGTTATTTCCAAGATATGATTGCGGGAGAGGTGAGATCTATATTGGCAATGGAAGTAAGAAGTATTTCCATCTCTTGATTTCAACCATAGGTTGCAAGACTTAATTTTCTAGTATTCCTCTTCAATGTGAAAGGAGAGTTAGGAGTTTCTTTGGGTTGTTTGTTCCTTTGCAAGCTCTGTAGAGGTGATGTATTTTCTTTCCAATTCCATTTGCAGGTCCTCCAACAGCTAGACTGCTTCCTTTCTCTGGCTGATTGGGGTGTTAGTGTGATTTTTGATCCACTCTTTCAAAGCTTGATTTGTGGCCTTTAGTTTCTACTCCCACACATAACTTGGGGATCCAGTGATAGAAATGGACCAAGCCAAGTAGACAGTGTCATTTAACCCTTCTCTGTCACTCCAAAGAGGACTGAACCTAAAAGGAATCAGACCCAAGTTTTATTCCTCTTCCAAGAGTAGAATAATAGGCTTATGATCCGAGGTCAGCTTAGGGAGGGTTTTGGAGGAGATGAGTCTCTTTTCCAGCACCAACAAAATCTAGACTAGGAACCTATCCAATCTGGCAGAAATATGCTCTTCCCCAACTCTGTTATTGCACCAAGTGTAGAGTCCTCTCGTGGGTTTGAAATCCATGAGGTCCCATTGATGAACAAGGTATTCAAGCAAGGGGAGCATTTGGTCCCTGTTGCTGCCGCCTCCTCTCTTTTCTTTCGTATCCAGAACAATGTTTAAATATTTGACTAAAATGATATTCTTGGGAGAGTGGAGATCTAAAAAGGCAGAAAATTTTTGCCAACATTCTCTCTTTTCAGTATAAAGCACCAGAACATAAAGATTGAAAAGAGCAAAGGTTAACTTACTTTTAATGTCTTAGCTTGGTAAATATCCAGTGCTGGGTCTCCAAGGAGTTTTCTAGTTGAAATTGGTCCTCCGTCCACAGAGTAGAAATTTCACCTGAGGAGCCCCTTGAGCTTGTTGCCTTTACTTCATTCCTCTTCCATTTCTTCTTGTTGATGTCAAGAAGGGTGTCCCCTTCAATTTTAGCATCTTGGAGCATGAGGATTTTTGGAGGGTCCATTTTGAGTAGATATTTGATGGCTTCAGCTTTTGATGGGTTCCCCAAGCCTATGCAATTCCAAGAGACTAATCGCATTATTTACCAATGGAGGGATTTGGAACTCCTCCCTTGGGAGGCCTTTTTATGGTATTCCTCCCAATGGAAATATTGATTGTGGGTTGACTTCCTTGTGTTTTTTTCCTTTTTGCCTCTTCATCCCTTGCTTCTTAATTGGATTTTCTTCCAACTCTTTTTGAGGGTCTCTCAAAGGTCTCATCCTTCGAGGAGAAGGAGGTGTCCGTTGACTTATTTCTGGTTATTTCTGCATATGAGGGGGGGGAGGAGATGTCTAGGGTTGCTCCAGGGAGGACTTCTTCTTCGTTATATTTTTCAGAAGAGGGGAGAATGGGTTGTTACCTAATGTCCAAAATTGTTTGGGAGGGTCTGTTTAGTTGTTATCCTCTTCAATAGAATTGGTTGTTGCCAATGAGGGGATGGAGCTCCCTTCCCCAAGAGCCTACCCTGCTGTTGGGGCTGTTATCCCTTTTTTTGCCTCTTTTCCCCTGGATTTTGATGGGGCTGCTTTCTGAACTAGGGCCCATTTCTCTGCTTTTGAGTTCTCACTTTCTTCTTCAGCCTTATTTTTACAATGCCTTGCAAAATGGCCATAACCATGACAATGCCTGCATTTAAACGGAAGTTGTTCATAACCCAACTCCTGGATATGGGTCCAATCTTCAACTGTTAGTTTAATAGCTTCCAGCAGCCCAACTTCCAATTCTACCTCTACGCATATGCATGGGCAAGAGTATTGATATTTTCTTACTGCTTGGTCAATATATTTTCCAAGAGTGTTGCCAATGGTTTGGAGGGACTTTTGATTCTAGAAGTGTAGAGGAAGGTGGGAAAGGTGCACCCACACTGGGATAGGTGAAGGCACATCTTGGGCATGATCGAAATTGGGCATCCATTTATTTAAATATAGCCCTTGAGGACCCATGAGATATGGCCCGTTTTTGAATATGAGGCTTCTGTCTTCCGCACTTTCAAACACAAAAATGAAGAATCATTTTCCAACAAAGTGGCTTTTGATGCCTTCCGTGACAAGAGGTGTCCAGTTTCTCTGCACCCAATCCTCCACGCCTTTGGGAGATGGCCAGAGACTAGTAAACTGCCCTATGATCCCTCTTTCTGTGAGATTCAATGAAAACCTGCAACTTTCCTCAACTGGAAGAGCCACCGAAGGGATTTTGTCCAGTTTCTTTACAAATTTATGTTGTGAATCAGAAAGGGGGCTTTTGCTGCATTCTGCTACTAATTTCTTGAACACAGTCACTTCCGGAGGTGTAGGAAGGGGGTCGGATCCCCCTCCTACGGCCATGGCAGCTAAGAGCCTCTGCTAGATTAGATGATGCACACACATCCAGAGCTTCAAACGCCAACGCGAATACTAAGTTTTCACTTTAAACAATATGCAACTATTTAAAATTATGAGATTTTAAACACATTAAAATTATACTAATATTTATACATGTCATTTAACATATAATATCATGACACTAGAAATCCCTAAAATTCTAATTGTTTTCAACCATAATGTTAAAGATAAAATATATTTCACAATTTTTCACCCACAGAATTAAAAAATATTAACTTTTCAACACATTTCAACCTTGATATTATGAACAAATTATATGACTAAAATAACCCAATGAAACATAAATTATTTCTCCAAGTTATTGTTGCATTGTGAATATTTTAGACAAATGAATTCATCATAATTAAAACATATAATTCAAAAAACATAAAAATGACTCATAACTTCATGTAAGATCATACGGAAGTTAAAATATTATTTTCATTGCTCAATGAAAACATCATTTATATCAATTTTCTTACACAATTATTCAAAATCATTGATATTTTCTTACACACCATCAGAATTTACATCTTCATATGAATGACTAGATGTAGATGAAGATGTTCCATATTATTTTCTTTCATCAACTAATGCCCCATCTGAGTCGACATGCATGCCCATCACTTGAGGTTTCAAAATTCTTCTAGATCTACAACTGGGTTCAGTAGACTGCCATCTCAACATTGTTTCTTGTGGTAGCAACTTCTTAAGAATCTCTATCATATTGGAGCGAAGAGTTCCTCTCTTTTTTAAATTGAATTCATAAACAAGTATGTCAACTTCCTCCAATTTTAAGAGGTCTGTGCGGTGATGATTTATATTTGTACCCTTTCTTTTTCTCTTTCCGCCAATTTTTTTATAAACTACCATATTTGGCTTGTACACACCATTGAATGGGTGTGTGTTTGTGTCATACCAATGTTCTTCAACACCTGTAACATCTTCATTTTCTGTAATCACCTTTATAACCTTGGCAAACCAGAAAGGATAGCCATGTGGATCTTCATGTGCTAATACTACGATCATGAAACCATCCTTAATATCATTTATTGAACCCCTATAAAGGTCTTCCATGGCTTCACGTTGTGCATGAGATCTTCTAGAACCAATATACATTTCTCTTTCCTCCACCTGTGTAGAATTAATAATACCATGTGATTGTTGTTGTTCAAGAATGTTTGTTTCCTCGTGTTCATTGGACACATTTTATGGTCAAATAAATGGAGTCTTCAAAAGCATATCTTCATTTGCTGGTATTTAAAGGATATCGCTTTGATCATTGAAAAAGGACTCCCACCAAACTGAATCCACAACATCAAAGTACTCATATGTATATCTAATGGTTTTTTAAATTTCTTCCAGGCATTTAGAATAATCTATAACTCACTTTTTCCCTCATGCATTATGAACTTCACCAACTGATTGTAATAACAATATATTTGACACAAATATTGGATGATCTGGAAAGAACTTCAAAAATTCCAAACCTGATGATGCCACCCATTCTGCAGTAGTGGAATACTTCTTGCCCCATATAAGTGTTTTCCCATCAATTTGTTTGATACGAAATTGATGTTGTAAGCTAATTTCATTAAGTTGTTCAATGCATTTCTCCTTACCATGCGATCCGAGAATAAAACTTTGCATGTCAACAGTTTCTTCTAACACATGAAAAATAGGCTTTAGCATATATGATTTCTTAATACATTCAATTAATGATGGCAAGCTCCCAACATTCTTCCTCCTCAATGTTACTAAAAAATGACTGAACATCTGATCAATATGGTCGTGATTGTGCCCAACAAGAAGGAAACCAAAATTTACCTTATGAAAATTTATCAATTCAACAAACATGTTTAGATATCCAACAAAAAATTGATTTTTGTTTTCACGACAACTGTTGTCTAATTCTAGATACAAAATTTCAGGAAGTTTACCACCCCAATCAGAAAGCACATCATGAATTATGGCTATTTCCATATTTACATCATTATGAATATTTGGAGCTATGACGTAAACCCTTGGCGACATTTTTCCCATTGAAGACCATACAACCGACCAAGTGAAACTGGATAAAATTTTCCTCCTGCAAATTTTTGGGTGTGTGAAAAAAATGTGGTAGAAGTGTTTTCTGCTTGTCCATACCATCAATTATCAAACCTAAATATTTATTTGGATTATCATAACACTTCTTTTGATGCTTGTAAAACTTTTTCCTTTCACTTGTTTGTTGTTCACGGTGCTCTTAAAGGGCTTTAACAATGGAATCTACACATAACATAAAATAAACGTATTAATAAATACATTTTCATAGTTGATCACTATACAATTTAAAAGAATACTGTTATGAATGCTTACCTAATTTTTCTCATTGACATTTATCCCTTTTTTATTTTAGAGAAGCGCATGTATTTCAAACCGCCATCCTTGTCTTCTTAGGAATACAAATGTTATCACTGGAAAATCGGAAAAGAAAAAATAACATTATTAAATGTCAAGTAGAAGGATTTACAAGGCTCAGAAACATTAGAGGATCTAAAAAAATTAAAAAATATCTAAGGTCAAGAGGCAAAAATCAAATTGTGCACCAGAGACACATGAAAAATGTGCCTTGCATTCATTTTTCTTTGATAGGCGTGCTGGTCTGCATGGCTTTTCCTCAAAAATACGCGTGGTCCTGGCAGTGGTGAAAGTCACCATCCGGGACCACTTGACACACTTCAGGAAATGATCCTCCACTTGAGGTCGCCCAAGGATAGACGCCTAGAGCCACATTGGACCTCAAGTGAGCACATAAAGGAATCAAGTGAGCACACAAAGGAATCAACCCCCTCTCTTGGGTCACCATCCACAAGTGTACCATGAGAGGGAAGAAGGATTTGAATTTTCCTATAAATTTCCACCATGAGAAGAAAAAAATGAGAACACATTGTTCTTTTGGCAAAATTTCTCATAAGCAAACCGACAGTGTGTGATCCAGAGCAACAGTAGAGTTAGAGGATTTGGTTGTTGGCCACCCAACAACTTCAATCCCTTAGGAGAAGAGAGAGGCCTCGCAACATCAGCTAAAGGGTTAAAACCTCCTTGCACTAGGTCGTAGAACTCCATAGTTTTAAGGATCCTTTGGCAAGTGTGTAACGTTCTACATTTCTTACTAATAGCGTTCAATAAGAGGGGATTTTGTTCCACCATTTGTATTATTTTCTAGTTTGACTCATTGTGAGCTTTTGTTTTTGTTTTAGTTTAGTTGTGTTTCTTCTTCTTATATTCAACATACTACATTCCATAATTTAGTGTGTTTTATATATATTAGCATGTGTTCACTAACCTGCTAACCATTTTTTCTGCTTGTGACCATAGCTTGTAGGTTGCAACGATTCCTACCAAGCATCGGTGGTTTGGTACACTTGTGCACCAAAACCACCACTACAGGATTGGTGACTCCACTTCCATTACCCTTTAGTTAAAGTGGTTGTGTTGTTTCAGGGGCCATCTCTCTGCTCTGGATTGTTGTTGGGACAACTCTCCTTCTCCTCTTCTCTCCTCTTTCACGCACTGTGAAAAGTTGCAGTTCAGGAGTCCTGGAAATTTTTTCCTATAGGAAAATAACACGCAGTTTACTCAGACAGATGTGGTGGTCCGTGCGAGTTCAACTCGAACCTGCACGCAGAGTTGCGCGCCTGTGTAAGGAATTTCCGTGCAAAAACCAGAGAACATATTTCTCAGTGGTTTTCTTTTGTTTCCCAATTGTAAAGTGACTGGCAGCTGATAGGAAAACTTCCAACAATGTGTGTGGTGTCCCATGACTGTTTAGAACATGCTTTTGGTTGTGTTTTAGTATTTTTAGATGCATAGTTTTAAATTTTAAAGTTTGTCTTCACAAAAATCACATAGTTTAAGTAGGGGGAAATTTGTTGAATAATCACATACCATTAACAAACATAAAAACACACAGATTTATACCCAAACATAGTCATGGCAGAAAACGCGTCAGCCTCATGGCTTCCTCACATATTTTCTCATTATTAAAAGAATGTAATATTACAATTAAATAGATGAGGAGGTTGTGTCTCAATATAGTGTGTTCTATCTTGGAAACTTTGGTTGAGAAAATTTCACAACCATACACACACCAATCTAGGAGCTACCTAAACTAACTCCTAACTTAGAGGAACAACCCAATCTAGAGATTTAGGCATAAATTCACAACTTTTAATATTTAATTTATTTATTTTGGATTTATAATTGTTTTATGAGAGAGGCTAACATTCCCCCCTTCAATGATAAATCCAAAATACAAATGAGGAACCATCTTCCAAGTTCTCATGTTATCCTAAAAAACATTACCTGGAAAACTGCCAAAGTTGGATGCTGAAAAAACTGTAATATGAAGAGACCATGAGTCAGCTCCATGTCTGATTCATCTCCGAATTTTTCTTGGCAACTCCATCACGTGCCAAGCTGCAAAAGGATCCATCTATCCTTTGCGTGAAATCATCACCCTTTGTCCACTGACAAAATTTTTTGAACGCCCACTGGCTGATGATGTCAAAAAACAACTCATTGTTTCTTTTTGTGTTTAAAATTTCTCACTGCTGCTTTGTTGTCAACTTCCCACTGGCGAACTTGTTGATGCCCACTGGCTGTTGAAGATGCCCACTAGCTGATTTTGCTAGTTTTGTCGAGACTTTCAGTCTGACAACCACCGTCAATTTCATTGATATTTTCTTCCCTTTGTCAGCTGAAAGGAGAGACAATCCTCTGGAAAGTATTCCTGAACTCCCCCCTTCAGGTGTAGGAGTGGTGCAATTGTGTACTCCCCCATTCAACCGCATGAGATTACCATCTTCTGTTCACTGTCGGTTGCACGAGGTGTGATTGTATTCAGTTGTTTAACTAATACAATCTTTTGACTGTGGACAACCATTCCCAAGGATCAATCCATTCATAGTGGATCTTTAATATGGCTGATTGTTGTTGGTTGCAGAATTTCTCTGATGAATGATTATGCTCGCCACAATGGTGACAAGGATGGAGATCAAAACATTGATCTTCCATATGACTGGTTCTTTGACAATGAGGACATTTCGGTTTGATTGCAACTTCAGGTTGCGTGCATTTCTGTTTGTCTGCAACTTTCTCAGAACATGCTGAGGTGATTTGTTCAAGAAATCCTGCACTAACAAACTTAATGGGCTGTGAATAATCTGGGATATGCAAGTTGGTGTCATCTTTGACATATCCTAAGCCTCGTTGATTTCTATTAATTTGGATTTCTTCCCATGGCTTGATGATCAGCTTGGAGGAAATTTGAACTTGAACAACTTCGACACTTGAAGCTGTTTGGATGAATGACTTATCATCTATATCTGTATGGTTCAAATACTTGGAAGCATCACTCTTCTCTTGCAACTCATTTATTTATAGTTGTGACTCTAGTTTAAGGAACTCAATCGATTCATTTATCTGTTGTAGATGTCATGAAAGATCAAAAAGAGTTACTTTGCTGATTTGCACCATGTCTTAGTCACTTGAGAGGATCAAATTGTAAAGAATTTGTAATAACTGGATGTGTTGCGCCATGTGAACTCACTCACTTTAATTCAGGCTTTCTTGTCTTTAATTGTTTCACTTTATTTGAACTTTGTTGGATTGAATGTGCTTGCTTGTTGTTAATGACACGCGCGCTTTCTTTATTGCTTGAAGAGCACATTTTCTTGTGTTGGGTCGCTTGATTGAGTTTATCACACTTGTTTGCTTCAGAATTTGCTTGATCTCTTGGTGAAACTTGTTTTGCTTGTTTCACACTCACTTGAACTCACGCTCGCTTGTTGTAGATTTCAACTTTCTTGATTGGTGTTAGAGTTTAACTCGCTTACTTTCTTTGATGGTTGCTACAATGAACTTCACGCTAGCTCGCTTGATGTTTTGAAATTTTTACTGACTTGATGGAACTTGCTTTGAAAGAATACTCACCCTCATTTACAGGAGAGGTGAACTTGTTTTTGTTTGTTTGTTTGAGAGTTAAAACTCGTGCACTTTATGTACTCACTTGATTTTTCTTTAAAGGAAGGGTGTCGAACACTGTCGAAAATGCACCCAAGAATGCTTAATGATTTTAATGACTCACTACAAAGAATTCACTTTGACTTAATGTGACTCAATTCAAAACTTGGGTGTCGGTTTCAACCAAGAATGCACCCTTACAATTCAATGCAATTTGAATTTGATTACAAGTTCTTAAATTTATTTGCAAGAATGTTGATGTAGACTGTGCTTTGAAATGCATTAACTTAATTGTATTGAGTGAATTTGCTTGTTGAGGTAGAATGATGATATTGACAACCTTTTATTATGTGTTATAGTGGCACAAATGCATGTGTTGAGTTTAATTATCCTTCCTTGCAGCTACTTCGTTACAGGTGTTGTGATTTCTTGCATTGAAATTTATCTGTGTGTTAAATGAGATCATTTATGTGTCAAAACTAGACACAAATCATAAGCAACATCATGAAGCCATAAAAGCACTCGCCATCACAAACACACACATGGTGTACCTAAGATCCCCTTATTCAATTTCGAGCGGATCTAGGACACAATCACCACAAAAAATAGATATGCTTTATTAAAATTTGGAGTACATAATATTTCAGCTTCACAACATCTTCATGGAATCAAAGTTCCAAAACTTCTTGGAAGAAAAATGTCTTCAAAAACTGACTAGACCACCTAGAAGTAAAAATGTTACTTCAACAACCAGTTTCTGCTTATCAATCCAGATTTACAAAACAAAAAACAAAAATCAATCCTTATCACTCCAAAAAATTTCTTCAGCATTCAACTTATCACTCCAAGAATTACAAAAAAATGATAACTCCAAGAAATAAAAATTCACATATGAATTTCACCTTACCACGCTAAAAATCCAAAGTTACACACCTTATTACTCCAACTTTTACCAAAAAAGAAAAAAAAAAAATACACCTTATCCCTTATTACTCCCAAAAAAAAATAATAATAAGAAAATATTACATATATCTTATCTCTCCATAAAATCATTTCAAAAACATACACATTTATACCTCCAAAAGTATTTATTTCACTTATTACTCCTTTTTATAAAAGGAACTTCAAACTTTTCAAAAGCATTATAATACAACTCATCCTTTAATGAGATAAGAGCAATAAAATATTACCTTATCCCTCCTTTATTTTACCAACCTTTTAATGACTTTTATTAAATTATTTAAAAAGTCGCGTTTGTTTTCAAAAGTGAATTCACTTTTGTTTTTTTCTTTTAAAATGAATTCACATGTTTTCATAACTTTTGTATGCAAGTACATACTATTCATGCTTTATCATATGCATTGTTGAAGGTTAGTATTTTACGCTCAATCTCTATAATTACTAATCTTCCTAGTGTTCAACGATGTTTGAAACATCCAAACATCAGCTCCTTCACTTAAAATACGGTTGGTCTTTAAAGTCTGAGCATGCACACTTTTAAAAAAAAATTGTTGATGAAATTACCGCAACAAAAATTTTGAAAGCTTTAACATAGTCCTTCACGCAAATGTCTTCGACGTTGCCACTCAACACAAGTATTTAAAACCTATAGCTTTTGTATTTTCATCAACAGGCGATTCGGGTGCTTTCATCAACAAAAACGTTCGAGAACGTATCCTTTCCAATGCATTTGATTAGAATATATTTGAGGCTTCTCCACATATTGTAATTTAAACAAAACTCACGCGAAAAGACTTATCCCACTCACTACGAAGTTCGCACACAAATCCAACACGACTTCTCTTCCAGCGCTAATACAAACTGGCTCCAAATCACAACCAGGGCGAGATCCATGGCATTCATCTCCATACCAACTCTTTTTCCCGTGAATTAGATATGCTGGTCCTTTGGTCTTACAGGCCATTAAAAAATACAAACAACCTTTTTGGATGTCTGAGGAATTAGGGCACTCGTGGACTCTTCTGTCTCCCTTGGATGCATATCGTCATCACTGTGCCTCTGCTTCATGACATGTTCATGTCATATTTTTCTTTCACGTGCTTTGCTCCATGTTGGTTCCTTCATAGGCTCTGATCGTAGATGGAGCAACTCTCCTTCCTCGACTACCACGGCTCAACAGGCAGAGCAACTCTTCATGCAAAATCGCGGCGGAGGTTACACTGTGGCAACAATTATATCATCAATTTCAAATGATAAACTGGATCTCCAAGTTTGGATAGATTGGCTCGCATGTACTCTCTTCCCAACGTAGATCACATACTTGTTGAGGTTCACTGGTACGAAATCTCTCAGATAGCAAGCTCCTTCCTGTGCATTCTTGAGTCAATGCGGCTGTGTTGATTACAGTCTACTTCTCCACAAAGACCACTTGTCATACTCCCTTGGGCGTTATGCATATGTTGGGCACGTTTTATGGCTTCTTTAGATTTTTTCTGGCTAGGTATCTCAGAGCTTCACAAATGCAGTTTTCATGTTCTGACTTTCACGATCTCGATAGGCAAAAACTCGATAGCTCCGGTCAGCTCACTCTCCATTGCTGCACAGATTTATAGTCTCTCCATGATGGCTCTGATACCACATGTTGAATAATCACACACCATTAACACATATAAAAATACACAGATTTATACCCAAACATAGTCATGTGGAAAAGGTTTCAGCCTCACGACTTAGTCGCATATTTTATCATTATTAAAAGAATGTAATATTACAATTAAATAGATGAGGAGACGGTGTCTCAAGATAATGTGTTCTATCTTGGACACTTTGGTTGAGACAATTTCTCAACCATACACACACCAATCTAGGAGATACCTAAAATAACTCCTAACTTAGAGGAACAACCCAATCTAGAGATTTAGGCATAAATTCCTAACTTTTAATATTTAATTTATTTATTTTGGATTTATAATTGTTTTATGAGAGAGGCTAACACAATTGAGTGGCAAAAATCTGCGTTTGCAATCTGAATTAACTCATTTTGTGAAAACAGACACCAAAAAACACATAGATAACCAGCACGAGTAAGTGGCCCTAATCCACATATGTTTAGCTAGTTTCCATTTATTTTTTCCTAGTTTTATCATTAATTTTAGTTTAAATATTTGCATTAGGAATTGGGACCAGGACTAAATTATCTTAAGAGAAGCAAGTAATTTATGCTGCCCTTGCACCTTTCAGTGACCTTGGGCATGCATATGAATGCTCCCTTTTTATAATTTACCATCTCCCTTTAGTCAAACATTTAGTTTAATTAGGAAAAATTGTAAGCGGCCCACTATCCACATATCATTTGCTTATCGTAATGAAAAATCAAAACATAGATTAATAGGGGACGTGTAAAGGATCACTGCATATCCACATATTAAAACTGTATGATTGTTCACTTTTTCTCACACATTTTCACACCTTAAGCAAAGTAAGCCACCTTAAAACTAACCTAAGTGAACTCATTAAATCTCCACACATGGGCCACAAGAAAAATAATAGTTCAGGTTAGGACCATGGGGGTAGGCATCCAATAAGCCACCATGGTTAGTTTACATCTTGAAACATAGAAGTTGACTGTATATGGAGTTTTAAACCCATCTATCCTCCCATGGAAAATAAAACCCGAGCGCCACAGAGACCCGATTTAGAGGGGGTTAAGCTTAGGCCCAGTGCGTGCGGTATTATTTGGGGCTACCTGACCCATCTAATGCTTGGTACCGGTAGCTGATTTACCAAGAAGCTCAAGACTCGAACTCTCACATGGGATGACGGTACTTAGTGGCCAAATCTAGGGCATCTTTCCCTATAGGTGACGGTGCAGGAAACACTAAATCCTATACCCATTATCTTGGTCGATTATTCAGCTACTAGAATGTATCCCCAGTTCTTTCAAAACATTAGCCCCAGTACCCACCAGAAAATATCTTCGCAAGGCCCAGTTACAATTGAGAGTGTGAGGACATTTAGGTCTTTAGTATTTTGAGTATCACGCGCAAAAACAACCAAAACCATTTTTTATATTGATTGATCACATAGAACTAATCTAAACAGAAATTCACTTTTTTTTTCACATTGTTTTATATATGTGGTCATATTTTTTTCTTTGATATATAAATCTCTCTCCTCTCACAGAACTGAAGAACATTTCCAAAGCCATACCTAGTCGACACCATAACAGACCCAATGGGACCTCATTGATCTAGACGTATTTTGGACCTCCCCTCATTAGCAAGAGGAGTTCCAGGTCTTTCGTCATTTAGGCATCAAAGATGAAACACCGCCACCTTTATCGGTTCATCCTTTATCGGGGTGTCATTAGTTGGGAACCCGTAAATGTCACCCAATGCCACACTAGTGGGAACCCCCACAAGGTCACCACACACCACTCCTCCCACAACCCCTAGGGGGCAGAGGAGCGCTACCCATTCGGGGAGCCAACAGAACACACAGTCGAGTACGTCACAGCTAAACCCCATACCTAACCGGAACCCTGTGTTTTCACAGTTCACAATGGCGCTCAACACAAAATTACCTTTCTTAGCATCATTGAACTTACCCGATCTAACAAATTTAACGAATCACCCCATTGCACACAACCCCATATGGCCCCCCATGCCCATGAAGCTCCCTTCGGACATTCCAAAATTCATAGGGAAGCAACCGGAAGACCTCGAAAATCATGTAATGACTTTCCACTTGTGGTGTTTGTCGAACAGTATGATTGATGATACTATTCGGCTAAGACTATTTCAGCACACCCTAACTAGACCAACCATGAAATGGTATGTGGAGCAACCTTCTGCTACACATGGAACCTTTAGCACCCTCAATACTATGTTCCTCACGTACTTTCAGCACATTTTAGACAAACTCCAGTCGTCCATATCTTGGACCATCTCCACGAATGACGGCGAAATCAAAGTTTGTGTAAAGCCAAACTTGACGATCGAGTTATGTTGGACCTATTTCTAAAAACTCTCATTATAGATATTTCGAATGATGTGGCAACCCAAGGACATACGTCCGAAGAGGATGCCATTAGAAAATCCCAGCAGCTCGAGCTGATATACACGCAGTTAGGATGCATTTATAACATCCTGCCCAACGCCCCACGCCTGCAAACTTATAAAGAGTTTCCAGGCGCGTTGAACACTGCAGACAGATTGATAGGGTCACTGGCCCAAAATCTCCTAGGCAGCAGTAGTCCATACCCTGGTTACGCGTATGATCCTAACCAGAACATCTCGCAACCAGGCTACCATCAGAGTCATCATGCACCTTCACATAAAATAACCAATAGGGGGCAGTGGTACCATCATCAGCAAGGAGGATCATACCCTCCTGCGTAGGGGATCCAGTACTCAGCTAGAAATGCTGACAGAAGAGCTCGCCCCTAGTAGTCATTCACAAATCAGGGACAGGGACCCCAATATTCCTAGTCCCCAGCACAAAACCCACCAATGCAAAATAATGCACCAGTGAAATTTGTGCAACCTTCCCATGCCCAACCGCACCAGTCATATGACCAAGAGAATCCTAATTATCCTCCTAACGTGGCAAGGAAAAAATAAAAAAACAAACAAAAGGGAAATCCTAGACATGGGGGAAACAACCAACAACGCCCTCCGCAATCTCAAGCTGGGGGCAACTCCAACCGAAATCAAAACTAGGAGCCAAATAACTCCCAAGGGCAGAACAAGAGAGCGAATCTTCAGACCAACCACTCTTGCACAATTTGTGGTGAGTATGGCCATTACACTCATCACTATACCAAAATCCCTAAGTTGAAGAAGCTTTAGGGTAACCGAGGACAAGGGGGACCCTCACAGCAGACAATTGTCATGCAGGAGCCCTTCCCCCACGAAGGGGTGGTTAGCACCCAACAGTAGCGAACACCCCCTGATGATTCCAGAAAAAACAGCCACGAAATCTATATGACTGGTGAAGAAATGTTTTTTCAAACACGGAATCGAAATTACGATACCCCATCAGACACCAGTTCGTCAGGGGCTAACACGGGTGCACCAATAACATCGTTGACTATATCAAAAATGCCTATTGAACCTTTGCAAAATATGGCTAAGGTACCAACTAGGAGAGCAGAAAGCCACTCCAAAGTGGCCCATAATTACAGTATTATGGATGATATAGCTCAATCTCTCGCTGCTATGTCAGCTTTGGAAGTCATGCAATCTTGCCCAAAGCAAAGGAAAGCCTTACTTTCCACGTTAGGCACAATCGACCCTACCGATTCACGCCTACTGCCTTTTGATTTAGGAAAACCCACCCCTAAGATTCCTTCATTGGTCGCCTTCCAGATACCGGTGTTAGTCCAAAATATCACTATCCACCATTGTATCATTAACGAGGGTGCATCCACATGCATCATGTCAAAGAACGTCTAGCAGAAGTTAGGGTCTTCCAAACTGAAGCCATCATACATCACACCCAGAGCATATGACGGGCACCCTTCTACTCCCGTCGGTCTCTATCAAAATGTCTCGGTCTGCTTGGCCGAAAATACGATCCTTATAGACATTGAGGTCTTATATTCTTAGCTAGATTACAATATACTCCTTGGGTGGAGTTATATGTACGCCATGTTTGCCATAGCATCCTCTGTCTTTAAAACCATGATGTTCCCCCATGAGGACCGCATCATTAATGTCAACGAATTGACATATCACGACAATCGATCTATGAAAAATGCCGATGTCATTATACCCTTTGTAGACACATCTGCTGAGACGCTTACACGGTACCAATAATATGGTCATAGCCAATTCACACCATCGTCCATCCTCAGATCATTCCTAGGAGATCCCCCTGTCATACCAGAATCATCCATTGATATCACAGGAGCTCTAGTGTGCATGATGTCTACATCAAGCACCGAAGCTAGCCATTAGAAAGAGACGAGAAGTAACGACACTGAGGCCTCTACCAAGATAACCTCTCTATCCTACGTTGTCTCCTAAACTCCTTTTCTATACCCTCCACCTAGTTTTGTGTCGCAACAAATCTTGGCAACAGTATTTTTGCCAAACATATCGTTCACAATACCAATTTGGTACTTGGTCTAACCTAGCATGACAGGAGTCACATGCGTCACCTCTACAGGGTTAATCCCCCTCACTCCTAAGGAAGCCCCACCTATTAAGGAGACTGTCGCCACCATACCATCTAAGAAAAATCTCGTTGCAAAACCGATTGTCATGACCAAGAAAACCCATAAAAAGGGGAATAAGGTAGAAAATCCCATCATACAATGTGAATTACAACCTTGCGCCATATGCAACATATCAGGCCACCCTCCCCACATTTTCCTAGAGTTGGACGAACTAAAACTGCTCCTAAGCTCCGAAGGAAATATCGCGGCAACAAGTTCCTGTAAAAAGGAACTAGCCACCAAAAATCAAGGTAAAGCATTGTGTACCAACCACGCATGCACTATCTATGGAAATTATGGGCATTACACACATCATTGCCCAGAAATACCGTGATATAGGGGTGCCTTACATGCCGTCGAACATTCATATCAAGAGGATCCCTCCATCTAGTCAAATGGAGAAGAAAATCGCGTCATTTTATACCTGTAGGAGGCATGCCAGTCACTAGAAAGACTCTCATTCATCTTTCCTCCTCACATCATACATTGTGCACTTTGCAATGAATGTGACCATATCATCGATGATTGTGCATCCCTAGAGCTCATCCAAATATGGTATCCAGTGGAGCATGTGTACTACATTGGCCTCCGAGCAGTCAATTCTCATGTCCGATATGTTTTGGCAATCACCAATTAGAGCAGAGCCATTACATACCTCAGTTTCTTTTAGCGCTATCCAGTTTATGCATAACCATAGTTCGCCTCTCCCTAGAAGACAACTATGACACAAAATCCATGGATAGCTCGACAACACAGGAGGATGTGACAAGTAGGTCCATCCTCTTCCTGTCAGCTTAAAATTGGCCGATCAGGGAACCCTTAGTCACCCTCACCTGCCCTCCACGAAGAATACCAACATGTGCATTGTGTAACACACACAACCATGTGGTCATCACATGCCCAGACCTAGAAGCACTATGTCGCAAGTATCCAATCACGTCACCAAATGAATAGGACGGGAATACCCAAGAACAATGTTCTTGTCTAGTATGCTAGGGTAACCATCATGATCAACGTTGCACTTATATCACTCAAGTGCGCCCAATAATTGATATAATTCATTCATTAAAAATTCACCGTCGGGATATCATCAATCCAGAGCTTTGAAAACCTTATGGAAGGGAGATTTCCCCAGGCAGCCTACCCCATTTCCATACCAACAAGTTGGGCGAGTTAGAAAGGTGCATCGACCTAGCATGACCCATGTCCAGCCTAGGCCGGCATGTGAGCTATGTGATAGAATCGGCCACTAGGTCAATTAGTGTAAATAACTGAAGCACCTCATGAAAAAATTTCACATATTATCCTCCCTCCCTCAGAGGCATCTCTCTAACCAAGAGAGAATCACACACTGCTGTTGCTAGATCTGTTCACATTTTCACCATACTATGAGATATGAACACCTCCCTAAGCTTCGAGCGGAAAGAGTAGCGTTAAGTCTACACTCCCCAAAAGAGTTAGACCTACCCAAACCAAAAACTCGGAAATGGCAGCAGAAGAATCTCTCCCCTATGCCTAATCCTTTTCGAGCATAATTCACTTCAGGGACAAAGAGTAGTGTTGGTTCTCACGCAATATACTTAGTAGGAATAATGGTACCATGCATCATTTGCACTGGCCATAACCAAAAAAAAGAGGCATGCCCACATTATCACATATGGCCCAATTTTCTATGGCCAAAATCTTGCTCTTGTGACACATAGGTGTCCCAAGAGTGACACTTTGAGGTGGGGAAAAACGCTGATTCTGATAAAGTCGGAATTCCAACACTTGAATTAACTGTCGGTAGAGCGACGCTAATTCTGACATATTTTTGGTGGTGTCGCAATTCTAACGTTTCAAATTGGTCATCGCTCTTCCAACATTTCACGCTTTGTCGTTCTTATGACGTTTATAAGCGTCACAATTCTGATGCTAACGAACACCATAATCAATGTTTATAAGCATCAATCTTCCGACGAACAAAAGCGCCGCTCTTCCGAAGAACAAACACGTCACTCTTCTAACGAACACAAGCATCGCTAGTTAGATGCTACACAATTCCCCAACCGGTGCTTCTAAGCGTCGCTCTTCCGACCAAAACAAGCATCGCTAGTCCGACGCTACACAATGCCCCAACCGACACTTCTAAACGTCAGAATACCGATGATAGCAAAACATTATTTAAAAAAAAACTAAACGTCGGAATACTGATGGCAACAAAACATTATTTAAAAAATCTAAACGTCGGAATACTGACAGCACCAAAACATTATTTAAAAAAAACGTTGGAGACGTCTTCTAGATGATCCTTCAAGATATGGTTCCAATATTCACGAATTCTTCTATAAGATTTTCCACAAAAGGTATTCAAGATGCTAAACACTTCACAAACATCCTTCTATGGTTATTCAAAACACTAGCCTCAAAATGCATAAAGGATCAACTCCGAGTAGTCTTCAAGGTATGTAGTTATCTCAAGTTCAAAGGGTTTCCAAACAACCTCAATATTGTCTGCAAAAATATCCTTCTAATACCAGGCATAAATGTGCCTTTAACAAGGGTTTGCAATCCAATTTTTTGAGTTGGTGATCCGAGCCTCCCACAGTCAAGGATCAGTACTAACAGTCCATAATAAGTAGACTACCCAATAATTGAAATTATTGTCCTTACAATTCAACAACAAGTTTGAACTTGAGCCTAGGCAATTTAGCCTAACAATTGTGTCTCCAAAGGATGAGCCTTCAACCAAGTTGTCAAGGATCTGAGATCTTTAACTGTTTAATAAACTAAGTTTTTCCAAACTCCAAGTGTCACTTCCCACTACCTCTTCACATGACTAGATATGAGTATAGACTGAGATTTCCCACATATTTGAGCCACTAAAGGTTAAAGACCAAAGTCTATTGATTGAGATGAGCTAAGTAGTTATGTTTGGAAGTAAGTCACTGCATATTTTTAGTAGAATCCCTCCACAGATCTAAGCCTAGGAATATTATAGATCCACTAAACTGAGTTGTAGTGATCCTTCACACACATCCGAGTTGTGAGATGACACAGTCCTGAAACTAATCTTGATTGGTCTGAGGTGTAAGGAACTGTTTAGAGGTCTATAACCCTTATCCGAGTTGTTGGAAACAATATACACCAAACAAGTTTTTCCTTTATACATAGAACCGAGCTGCAATGAAGACTCTCCATATATCCGTAGAGGTATTCCTCATTGGCCTTCTCAAATTATGATCTTCCTTCCTACAATCCAAGGGCACAGGTGGTTCTCAAGGTCTGAGATTGTCTCTAAAATATTCACTGATTTTCTTGAGTAGAAAT
The DNA here is from genome assembly GCA_034641835.2 of Pinus albicaulis. Classification (NCBI taxonomy): domain Eukaryota; kingdom Viridiplantae; phylum Streptophyta; class Pinopsida; order Pinales; family Pinaceae; genus Pinus; species Pinus albicaulis. The sequence goes on from CM076584.1 coordinate 1,151,802,837, forward strand.
GGAGCGTAGATTTATATTTATAGTTGTGTGTCCCTATGAAGAGACATGATAGTTGGGTGTGTCAAATCTAATTTTCCTAGATATTTTGATCTTTTATGATTTAGAAAGTGTAGTGTTTTTTTATAATCAATATTTTAAAATCCTTGACCACTAGCACAGTCTAAACGCTTTGGTAGTTGCAAAACTATCCCCAAACACAGAAAAATGCAGCGAAAAGGAGTCAAAATGAGAAAACTGGCGTACTTCGCAGTTCCCACATTCCTATATCATGTTAGTTGCAAACACATCATTGGCATAGGTTTAAGTTCTGCATTATGATTTTGAGAAATTTAGCGTTCTATTCTGTTTCCAATATATTGCAATATGTTTTAAATCTGGACAACTAAATACATTATGGTTTACTTGGTGTTTGGTCTTGCAATTTGTATTCAAAAGAAGTGAATTATGGTCAAGGAGTTGAAACATAGTTTTTCCGAGTACACTTTAGCTTCATAATAATTTATAGATAAGTTGTATAAATGGATTTTATGTTTTGATGGTCGGAATATTATCTAACGAAGGTTTTGGAAGTAAATATGGATCGTGACAATTGGAAATTTATATTCATCAGACTATGCAGTAAATGTTTGATATTGATTTTCGTTGGATATCAAATAAAATGATTTAGGATAAGGATTATCCAAACTGGCATTTTTTTAAGGCGAATAAAACAGGTTAAATTCAGTAGAAATTTCGGTGTCTATTCTGGTTATAAGGGATTAAAATTTCAGGGTATAATTTCTCCATGGATTTAGATATCTTGTAAATCGAACTTCGGTTTTTGTTCAAGTGGGAATTTGAATTTTTGTTTCACCCAAGTTATGAGAAAATTATTTTCTTAGAGCAATTTTGGATAGTCCTTAATGTGCCAGCTACAATGTAGACGCAGAGATAGCAAACTTTTCAAGCACAGATCTAATCTCAAAAAGCTCGGATCTGTTACAGAGAAGTCTGGTGACCATACATCGGACTTGTTGTTTCTATTCGGGATAAGTTGAGGTGCGCACTTAATTGATGACAGTTAATTGTCCAGAAAAAAGGATCTATGCACAATTACAGATTGGAAAACTTGGTGTTGAAATCTTGTCATTGAAAAATTGAATAGGAGCCAGAACAAGGATCAGTTCCTCCATCTTCCATCTCATAGAATCCGAACCAAATCTAAATAATAAATGAAACCAACGAAAAATTTATGTTATTGATCCAAGTCTATGTAATATCTGAGCTTCTTATCTACCAGGGGTCTGTGTCTTCCACTTTTCCAGACTTGAGTGATAACCCAGCCCAGCCAATAATGTTGTAAAATTGTTTACCATGACGAATTTGTTTTGAGTTGGTCAATTCATACGTAAATTATATCACTGTATGCTAACAACAGTCACATTAAAGAAGCTCAGTGGACAGTGGTAGAATAACCTGAGACCTGTGATAAAAAATCACCTGTGGAGGCTCCTTAATTTGTTATAAGATCAAATTGTGCAGCTCGGACCTTGAGCTTGCATTTGTGAAGCTTGGATACCTATAATAGCTATGGGGCTCAAACTTAACATTCCCAAACTTGTGGAACTACAAGGATATACTTGGTTTCTTGTCAAGAGACTTGGCACATTACTTGGCATACTTGTATAGCACTCAATTAATAATTCAGGTCTTGTCGTCATTGTTCATACAATGAGAAATCTACAAGGTTTTAGAGTTACTTTGTATTATGCAGGTTACTCAATGAGTAGAGTATGAGCCATAGAAACAAGGAAAGAAATCCTATGAGCGTTGAATTATTTCAAGAAGTTTAGGGGACTTGAAGAGCTACCCCAAAAAACCAAAAACCAGGAACTACTTCAGATTAACCTCTTTCAAGCACAACCATGCCACTATTGTCAATTAAAATTAGGTTCAAACCTTCACAATATGAGAACTGTAAATTTTCAGAGGGTTTCTTCAAGATCAAATCTCAGAGTTGAATGTGCAGAATTCCAGTAGTCATTTAATAAAGAGAATCAAGGTTGCAATTAGAATTAGAAACTAGCACATGGTTACTTATGTAGAAAATTGGTAGTATTTAATGGAACCCTATGTTACACGTTATTTTGTCACCATGACATTTGACTGTCCATATAGGTTCATCACTGCCTATATTATGCTCCCTTAGAAGTAAAAAATGCTAATGTTCCTAAACCAAGTCTTGGAATTGGAGAAAAGCTCATTAAAACCCTTAAAAGTATAACTCTGCACTTTTCCTATCTCTTTCCTACGGATCTGCAGATATTTGTTTTATAGCCTATGGCAGTTCCCACATGTTCTACTTATAAAACCTGCGGACCCCCGTAAACAGTCAAATAAAGGAAAAAGTAAGTTCTAGAAGCCCAACTAGTCGAATATTCTCCCCAACTGGAAGCTTCTAGAGGTGTGATCAATTAGAGCTTTATCCCTCCACTCATGGAGCTTATCCCTTGGTCCATGGAGCTCAAATACCTTCATGAGAGGAATCCATCCCCCTCTTCATGGAACTGAAACTACCTCCATTTCCCTATAAATTGAGCTCAAGTTTTAGTCTCAAGGGTAGACTAAAAGATTGTGGGTAGACTCGACCTTGTATATGGTAATTGCTGAAGAAATTATTAAGAGAGCATACTCTCTACACTAGTTGTTGTTGACATGAGAATGATTACACCCTTATGTCCATAACTCTATGTTGGTTCAGAGAGAGGAAAGCTTGTCATACTTAAGGAGGAACGATTATTCAGGACCCCGGGAGGAACTTGTACGACATCAAGGCATCAGGTTGTAAAGTTACTCTTTTCATTCAGATAATACATATGGATATCCTTTTCTCATTGAGTTGTTCTTGTGCTTATTTGAATAATTCAATACTTAGACTCCTTGATCGCTAAGTTAAATTATTTTTTCTTAATTATTATATGTTTGAGGTGCTTTTAATTATTTTGTTTGTCTTTGATTGCAGGTTCTACTTATTGGAGAAGCCTCTTTGGAGCGACTAGATAAAAGACTGCACCGAACATTTCAAGGTAGGGGCATGTCTTGTTTCTTTGTTTATAATAATTCTGAATTGCAAATAATCTAGAGAAAACAATTTACAAATGGATGTTTGTTTCTAGCTATTCATATAATACTAGGGAGATCACTCTTGTCCGCAAGAGGGATTTATCCGCATAACAAAATGGCGACTCCGTTGGGGAATAGAACTTAGTTTTCCTTTTTTATTTTTAGTTTGAATTTTAAGAGTTTTCTGATTTTTATTTGTCTAAGACTAGGTTGGGTAGATAACTTCTAAGAATCCCTGAAAATAAAAGCTGAATATTTTTTTTTCTGGTTTTTTCCTTGCCTCCGCAGTTTTCATCTGAAAACAGTGCGGTAATCTCCACAAGTTTTAGTTTAGAACAATGTGGTACTGCTCTGTTCTCCATTATAAATTGCTAACTTGTGGATTTTTTTTGAAAAAATTAAGATTCTCTTTTTAGGAGCCAGATCACATGATTCTTTGTGTTTACCCCAGTCTATATTAGTTGTCAAATCTTATGTGTGAATTTCTTTTCAACAACTTTTGTGTCAGTCTGTGTTAAGTGAATTGGATGTTTTGAGTTTTTTTTTGTGACAAATTCTTAATTTTATTTCCTTTGGTCATTACTTCAAGGTGTGTCTCAGTCTCTTAACAATTTTGCATCTTTTTTATTTTGTTTTTGCAAAAAAAAATTCCCCCTCATTCGGGGGGGGGTAAATTGTGTCTGAGTGTTAATCGCCTTTGAGTGTTTTTATTTTTTGAACTTTGGAATTATCACCCAATTTCTTTACTTTCACTTGATTGGTTCTTTAGATTACATTAGAATCGTCTTGTGTCTGAGAATTCTCTTGCATAGATCACATTTGCATAATTAGAATTCTCATTTTCAGAATATGAACGAAAAATGTGCATAGCTGATTACATTTGCATACTTTTCAAGTGAATTGTGCATAGATTACAACTGCATAGTTTACATTCTGGAAAAATTAATCGTAGATTTAGATCAGTTTCTTTGATTTGAATTTACATGTTTTTATGCTTGTTTTAAAAATATAAAACTAAAAATTGGAATTGATTAGCATTAGTTTTCTTGCTAAAATTAGTGCATTAGAGAATTTCTTATATTTCTCTTATTTATCAATTTTTTCATTGTTGGAAGTGAATGGAAACTCTCTCCTTACTTTAATTAGGATTCATCGAATTGAAAATATTACATTATCATATTCGATTGCATTCAGTTTTGGGTCAGGTCATAACACCATTAGTTTCATATCCATTTACCCCTTTGAGTAATAACAACCAAATAACACAGCGCTTAATAAAATTCAATTAGAAATTTTTACATTTTCTAGGGCTCTTTCCACCAATATAGCTTAAGCTAGTGCTTTGGAATAGGTTGTAGTTAACTTTCCAAAGAAACTAAATAAACAATAGCATCTTGCAGTAAGGAAAAATTCCAATTGTTGCAATTTTTCTCTAGGAAGCTCTTCTTAAAAGAGTCAAGCACAAGATCATGTCAAAACTAGTGAGGTAATCATACCTATCTCATTGGGAAAGATAGCAGGTGTGCACGTAATACAAACGGTAAACCTCAGATTAACCATTGTCGAGGAGCCTGGGGTCACTTGTTAGCAAACCTCAGATTTACCATGTCGAGGAGCTTTCAAGGGGATTGAGCTTTGATACTCTTCCCTTGTGTGTATATCGGGTCGTAGATTGTTCCCCCAGGTGTAATGTCTCAGTTGGTGACCTTAGCGGCCATAATCTTTAGGATTTTTTCCAAGGTGATGGTGGAGGGAAGGTCCCATTGTACCTGGAGTAGACGTTGACTAGACTCACTTGGACTTTCTGGTGGGTGCACTTCACTTCAAGATGGCGTAGTGGAGGTACTTGCAGCAGACTGTTTCATTAAGCACGTTGTCAGAGTAAGTGTTCCAACCGCTAGTTTTTCACATTGATCTCTGCAATGTTGGATTTCATCACCAACTAGTGATTTCACTGTGAAAACAAATTGTTTGTGTGTGGTTTGACTCCTATATTTGATAGTGTGTGCTCATTTGTTTGTTTTTACTTTTTAGAGACCTTAGGTGTGGATTGTGAATTTTAATTGATAATATTTTTTAATAAAATTCACTGAAGTTGAATCTAATGGAAACGGTTCCGAAATTTACCAACCAAGGAACCCCTCTTAATGAGAATCCTAGTACTTTTCCTTGCTTTGGAAATGTTTGTCCTCCTTATATGGCTACATTTTCATTAACTAGATTTACCATAGGTTTACCGGTATGGTTATTTTCAACTTCGTTGGCCTCAAATACTCCAATTGTTCCACCTCAACCGGATGGTTCACCTCAACAAAGTTCACCATCTCAACATCACCAACCTCATGCTGACCCTTTACCTTCTTCGCCCAACATGTCTTCCTCCCTTTATTCCTCTTCGCTTGGTAAAAGCCTTGATTATTTTAATTAGGTGGCTAAGAAGAAGAAGAAGCAAGATAAGGAAGAAGTCAACCAACCAACCATGGTTGTAAGTGTTGGTAGTGTTGAGGAAACCTCCAACATGCATCGTAAACCCAAATACCCTTGTAAGATTTGTAAGGGTGACCACTTCCCTATAAATTGTCTTGGTATTCCAAAGGTCTTGGAACTATGGTTAGAAAAATCTCATCAACTTACTATTGATCCATCAACCAGTGATTGTCAGGTTCTTGGGAAAAAGGGTAAAGTTAGGTTTCATTGTAAGCTATGAAAAGGGAGTCATCAGACTCACATTTTCCCTCACATGGATGAAGCCTCAAAATTGTTTGAAAACCTTACTGTTCCACAACAACAACTTCCAATTGGTTACCATAAACTTTCTCCCAACCTACCATCATTTGACGAAGTGATTGATATAATTCCAAGTACAGTCAATCCCACTCTTCCATTGGAGAGTGAAACTAATATCACTCAGGTTGATGATCCATTAGATGATCAAGTGGTCAACTTGATTTCACATCCGATCGATCCCACTCTCCCTATAGAGAGTGAAATTCATATTGCTCAGGTTCTTATTGTTACATCAAATTCTTCTACGCATGGGGGCATTTCACCTATTCCTACAGAAGCACCTCCAAGTACCAAGGTCTTTTCCTTTGATTGGAATAGACTGACAGAACCTCATCTTCCTTCTTCCATTACTTTCCAAATCATTGTAAAGACTTGTGGTAAGAATATGCATCGCACAAATATAGATGAAGGTGCTTCTACTAGTATTTTATCCTCAACTGCTTGGCAAGCTTTGGGTTCCCCTCAGCTTGTTCCTATTACACAGAATTTGTCAGCTTTTAACACAACCATTAGTGAACCTTTAGGGATCCTTCCTAAGTTTCCTATTACCTTGGAAGGTAAAAATTTCTGTATTGATCTTATGGTAGTCCAAGGCCCCTTGGATTTCAATTTTCTCCTTGGGCAAGACTATGTCTATGAAATGAAAGTTGTCGTATCGACACTCTTTCGCGTTATGTCTTTCCCTCACAATGGAAACATTATGACTGTTGACCAGCTTTCATTCGTTAGTCTCGATTCGACTACCAATAATCCAACATCCCTGAATTTTCCTTATACGGAAGTGGTATCTACCCTGCTACAGGTTAATTATGTGGCAACCAATCCCATGTTTTCAGTTATCGATGCAAGCGAGCCTCTCACTATTTGCTCGACTTCCTTTGACTTAGATCCAGTAATTGACATGGAAAACCCTATGGGATTATTTGAACATGATGTTTTTATCCCTATTGATTCCCTTGACATGTGTTCCTTCCAGAGAATTGTTCTTCCCTCTGATCAAAACCTCTTGGAAGCCATGATCAAGGTGTGTCCCTTGACATGTGTTTCTTCCAGTCGGAAGCCATAAACAGGGATCCTTGAGGATATTTCTTTTACTGTGTCAACCTCGTTAAAAAATGAAACAAGGTTCCATGAGCATAGTTCCTTTTCTTGTGTCAAGCTCGTTAAAAAATGAAACAAGGGTCTATGAGGAGAGTTCCTATTACTGTGTCAACCTCAGTAAAAAATGAATCAGGCAATGAGAAAAGTTATTTTCCTATGTCAAGCTCATTAAAAAATGAAACAAATCCTCTCCTTATTGATTTGAGTCTTTGATTGGATCTCTTTAATGTTAAGTCATGTCATTCGTCTGATCTTGTAAATGAACCTTTATTCCATCCAACTATTAGTAACCACTAGCTTAGTTGAATGAAATGAAGCTTGGGGGGCATATGCTCTAGCAAGTTACGCTTGGGGGGCATTGAAACCAATCTCAAGCACAGTTTTCTTTGTTTCAAGCTTGTGTAAAAATGAAACCACTTTCAAGCATAGTTTTCTCTATTTCAAGCTTGTGTAAAAATGAAACCACTCTCAAGCACATTTTCCTTTGTTTCAAGCTTGTGTAAAAATGAAACCACTTTCAAGCATAGTTTTCCTTTGTTTCAAGCTTGTGTAAAAATGAAACCACTTTCAAGCATAGTTTCTTTTGTTTCAATTTTGTATTAAAATGAAACTTATCTCAAGTCCATTTCGGTTATTGTTTTCAAGACTCATTAAACTCATGAAAATCCTGAGATTATTTTTTTATCTTTCATTCTCGTAAAACACATGAAAATGTCGAGTTCTTTCCATCCTTTCCTGCTTGTAAATTAAATTGAAAGCCGGCCAACTGAGTATACTTTTATCACTTTTTCAGGCCCTTGAAAATTACGAAAAAGAGAAACCCTAGAGTTTTATTTTTGTTGGGGCCCTTGTTTTGAAATAAAATGGTTTTTGAGTTGCGGATAACAGGTGGCAGAACGCAACCACGGTAGACAGAGAGCTATCACGGTTGTGAAGAACAGGTGGCGTGGTTGTTGCAGGAACAAGCACAGATGGCAAAAATAAGCAACAGAGAACAAGAAGTGGAACGCCTAGTGATCAGGGAGATGTAGCAAATGGCAGAACGGAAAGGAAGGGAGAACTGTCAGTCGCGTTGGCAAAGGAACAAATAGGCAGCCAGTCAGCGGAGACAAGAGGTTAGCACAGTAGGGATCAGAGGACAGGAGCTATAGGAGAGATCTGTTTGTTCTGTTCTCTCTCTCTCTGTTCATTATGTTCTATCATATGTGACACTATTGTAATCAGTTCTGCCAGGATCTCTCTAAGGAGCAATGTAACTATCTCTTGTCATTAATGAAAAACATTATGTTCTGGGTTTGATGTTTGGAGTTTGGTACTGTGTTTCTGATTTAGTTGACTGTGCGGGTTACTTTAAATTTTGTTTTTTCATCCTGAATATGTTAATGAGTATTGTCATTTACAGAGTATTTACACTTATTTTGAGCACCTAGTCCTATGGATTTTAGGATATATGTTATGCTTGACGATACCTAATATGATCCTAACCTTAGTAAGGTCGTGGCACACCTCGAGTGAGACTCTCTGCTCTTCAAAGTAGGGTGAAAATGCCGACATTGTGCTAGACTACTGCAGAAAACCTTGTTGGCCTCCATCCTGAACCGGGGTCTTGCCCAGGAGACCTTTTTTCTTGCCTACAAATGGTTCTGTTACCGAGACTTGAAATTCCATTTTGGAATTAGATCATGGTATCACGGATCTTCGAGAGAGAAATACGAAACTGGTGGGATAATCACCTAGATCAGTTCATAGTTCAACAAGCGAAGTTAAGACAGCAAAGGGAGAAAGTTTTGAAGAATCGGGTTCTATTCTCTGAATCTACCAGTGATATCTACGAGATATTCTGGGGAAAGTTTCCAAAGGAGCTCTACAACTGGTTGAGGAGACTACAGACTAAGACAATCCAAAGAAGCTCGTGGAAGTTCTGTCTCAAGTGGTTTCACATAAATCTGGTAGCACTCCATCGATTAGATACTGATTTGACCTGAGCGGTATATTTCTGGGTGCAATCTACCTTCGATGGATACATAGTGGAGTTTGCAGCTAAGTGTTACCAGTATTTCTCGAAAGAGGAGGACATATTCAGGTCAAGGTTGCGTGGATACTTGTTGAAGGAGATCCCTCTGTGGATCAAAGCTTTGATGGTGGATGAAGAATTAATGAAGTTCAAAAAATATGATATGGAGACCTAAACCTCCAGTACTGGTGGAAGGAGCTGAGGGAGAGATGCTACAAGTACGTTGAAAAGGGGAATAGGGATATGGATGTTGATACCTCTAGTAGGTTGAGGGAACAATGAGCACATCGGAGGGCGCAAATCACTGAGAAGTGGCGAGAAAGGGTGATGAAGGAGTTGGAGAAACATGAAAGGAATAGAAAAAACAAAGAGAAGGCGCCTCAAATGACAAAGGAGATGGAAGGTCAGGTGGGTTCCCAAGATATAGCAGGGACCATCAAGGAAGTGCAGCAGGTGCATACGATCCCAGCCGAAATAGAGAAGGGAAAGGAGTACGATGGAGATGATGCGTGCCCCGAGGAGATGTCTGATGTGGAGTTGCATGTTGCGATGGAGCAGCTATTCGAGAGGGGCCGACACCCATAACCCCAGGTAACTCTATTCCCCAAAGTTCAAGTAGCTCTAGTCCCAACCTTCCACTGTTACTCTATCAGCCACTAGGTGAAATTTTTTTTAAGTTACTGGAATTGAGTAAGTTGAATAGTGTTCAGTATATAGTAGTAATACACACTAGCAGTAGTGCTAGTAATACCATTTCACAACCGGGAGTCAGGGGTTTTGTTCTAGTAACCCCTACATAAGGAAGCATGGTGGGATCATTCACCCGATACCCAGAGTTCTCTGGGAGGGGTAATGATGATGTGGAACAACACTGGTACCTCTGTGAGGCCATATGGAGGGCTCGGTAGACACCAGAGGCAGGTAAGTTGATATAATTTCAAACTACTCTCAGGGAGAGAGCTCTACGCTGGTTTATAAAGTGGTCTGAGGCTCATCAGAACCTAGTGATAGACGATGTAAAGAGAGATTTCGTTAAGGAATTCAAATTACCCCAAACAGATCAGCAGGGTTTGTCAGAGATGTGGGAGATCAAGCAGCGAGAGGGGGAAACTACATGGGATCTAATGAGGAGATTCAAGGATGCAAATGGAAAGCTCAACTACCCAATCGGTCCTAACCATTAGAGAGATTGGTTCACAAGGCCCTTCTTCCATTAACAAGAACTCCACTGACACAACAGAAGATCGAGATGTTACAAGATGCATTGGAGAAATCTATGAAGATAGAGGCCATGGCGGGATATTCGTAAGAATTTAAAGGAGGAGCACCAACTCAGGACCCTTCCATACTGGGGTTACAACATCAAATAGCTAGCCTAAAAGAGAAGCTGAAAGAAATTCAACCACTGCGACTGACAAGACCAAATGTATGGTGTATGCATTGTCTAATGGAAGGACACGTGGTAACCGAATGTCCTAGGTTGTGGGGCTAGAATGTGGGGACATCAGCAACAGGGGCACGGGGAGCTCAGCCAGTAGGATGAGTTGCGTAGATAAATACCCAGGGATTATATCTGTCGCAGCATCAGTACATGTGGTTCCCTGCGCAACAGAATTCAGCCACAACTAAATATTGTGAAATATGAAAAAGCATGGATCATCCACCCCGCCTATGCCCAATATTGCAAAAATACTCCAACATTCTGAATAACATATATTGTGAGTTCTGTGCTTCTACCACACACAACACAGAGAAGTGTAGGGCTCTGGATGCATTAGCTAAATGATTGGACAGGCCTTCATATAGAGTAAATGAGGCTCCTAGGGGACGAGGGGGAGGCATGAGAGGAGGTCGAGCTGGGGGAAGAGGGCCAGTACGATGTTACAACTGTGACCAAGAGGGTCACATAGCTAGGGAATTTCCACTTCCTAGAAGACCTTGGTGCTCTCAGTGCAGAGTTAACATGCATGCAATAGAGGACTGCCCGAAGCTCATTAAAATATGGGAAGAAAGAGCCAGAAAAAGAGGAACATATGTGGTAATTGCAGATCCAAGAATAATAGAGGCTCAAGCTATGCAGAATGTGGCCATAGTGACATGAGGGGGAAAAAGAACCGAGGAATATGCACAGATAACGAAACCGATAAAATTGATAAGGCCAGCATCTCCAAAGCCACTTTTCAGGCCAGAAAGACAAAATCAATACTTTAAAGTAGTGGAAACCTTTTCCCAACTTGGGGGAAGTAAAGGCATTGAGTTTCCACAAGTCAAGGAAGATAACGAGAACCAAGTTAGTAAAAATACTCATTAGGGGAATTTTGAGGTCTAAAATGGGCCTCCTAAGAAAAATGTACAACCAAAATAAACTTTATAAGAACCAATAGGATTCAAGATGAGGATGTCATCCATAATGGATGATTCACCATTTTTGGAGTAAAAAAGTAAAAATATTAAAAAATAATAAAATAATAAAACTACTTTTCAACTTGTATTTTAAACTTATCTCCCAAAATTTTTACTCAAATTTCGAGCGGGAGTACTCGTTGGATGTGGAATTTAATTCCTCATCCAAGGAGTACCCATGTTGCATACTTTCGATGGACCTTTCTGAAATAATGAAAAAAATGTGATTACAATCACGTTTGTCATGTATTTCTCATTTTTCGTGTAGCACAACCCATCGAAAGTGTGAAACATGGGTACTCCTCAGATGAGGAAATAAATTTTTCATCCAATGAGTACTCTCGCTCGAAATTTGAGTAAAAACTTTGGGAGATAAGTTGAAAATATGAGTTGAAAAAGTAGTTTTTTCTTTTTTCCCTCTAAAATTTGATGATGTAATCAAATATTATTTTATTATTTCCACTATTATTTTATAATTTCCTTAGGAAGCCCATTTTAGAACTCAAATTCCCCTAATGACGATTGAGGAATGGTTTCGTCTATTTTTAAAAATTGTTAACAACGTGCCAATGTTGGAACAGTTAAAACAGAACCTGGAAAGGGTGGTGCAAGAGGCCATAGGACTAGGGGAGTCAAGCGGTACAACTCAGAAATACATACGAAGAGTAAAGAGAAATAAGAGAAGGACATGAAAATAGTTTCGGGTGAATACTCAAGTTGGGTTTCCAAATTAAGGACACAATGCTTGACCTAGATTCAGATGTAAATATATTGCCAAGGAAGACATGGGAAGCACTGGGAAAACCGAGGCCGACATATTCACCAATTCAACTCTATATGGAAAACTAGTACTGCATTGTGCCCATAGGCAGACTGGAGGAGGTTGAAATCGATGTTGTGGGAGTAAAGACATACACGGACTTCGAGGTGAAAGACATTATGGGGGATAAAGATCCCTATCCAGCATTATTGGGGATCGACTGGGCTTTTGAAAACTACGCAGTAATAGATTTGAAGAAGGAACTGATGATCTTTAAGGACGGGGAGGTTAGGGTCACCCAGCCACTCGACCCGTATTAAGGTCCTCGATACAAAGATTCTGTTGACAACAGAGAAGATGCTCAGCTTCTTGATCATCTATATCAGATGACTGTAGGAAAAAGGGAAGATTATATCAACCCGATAGCGGGAGGATCTGTGAGTTGGAGAATTATTCAAAGCTCAGAATTAGGCTCAAAAATATCCTGGGATGATTGGCAGTAAGGGGGATATGAGACCAATACAAGAAGATGTTCCAACATTGGAAGAATCAATTGGATCGGGACTGAGGTAAGAGATTACCCAACTTTTTCATATATGAACGCTGTAAATACTTTTATTGTCATAATAGAAGATAAGGTACCAGCGGACCAGAGGGTCCCACTCATGGATATGGCCTTACAATCCACATCAGCAAGGTGGTGGAGTAACCACCGCAACTCATTGTCACGATGGGACAAAGTTGTAGCAGCATTGAAAGCCAATTTCAAGGAAGAAGAAGGACCACATTTCATTGAAAAATACCAAGGGGGCTCAGACCCCAGAAAACACTTGAAAGAATGTGAGGATCAATGGAAAATTTCAGGATACCCAAAAGAGTTGTGGGTACACAATTTTATACATTCACTGGATTTGATTCCACAAGCTTGGTACCTAATTGAAGAGAGGAAAAGAGGAACCAGTACTTGGCAAGCAGTTACGGAGAAATTTACACAATGTTTCTTATTTGAAGGAAAAAAAGAGCCAATTACCCAAGCATTGCAGGCTATTAAAAAGTTATTGTTCTTCCCAGAGATTCAGGAGGAAGATGAGAAACTGCTCCCAAACCAAAGCATCAGACAGTCAGTAGCATGTAAGAAGATAAATAGTGAAATGGATGATGATGATCTAGAAAGTCTTAGACATCTGTATTTCGAGGAAAAGGAGGGGGAGAGGGATATTAAGGAAGACCCAAAAATAGAAGGAATTCATCTGCTACCACTAAAAACCAATAAAATGAACATTGGGACTAAAGAAAAGCCCAAACTTGCGTCAATCGATGATTATTGGGATGCTGAGACGACTAAGGAGATATTCAATATGCTACAAGAATATGAGGGCTTGTTTCCGTCATCAATAGCGGAATTGAAAGGAATAAAAGGAGACATGGGGGAGTTGTGTATAACTTTTAAGCCCGATGCAAGACCAATCAAGCACAGACCCTATCGGCTGAATCCAAGAGTGAAATAAAAGGTTAAGGTAGAGATTGAAAAAATGCTAAAGGTAGGGTTGATAGTCCTGGTGGAAGAAGCAGAATGGGTAAGTCCAATATTCATACAAAGCAAAAAGGATAAGTCTGAAATACGAGTTTGGTCTAACTATAGAAGCTTGAATAATGCCTGTATACATGACCCATTCCCTACTCCGTTTAGCGATGAAGTCCTCGACAACATTGTAGGGAATGAGGCTTATTCCTTTACGGATGGATTTTCAGGATACCATCAGGCAAGGATAGCCGAAGAAGATAATAAAAAGACAAATTTCACCACCAAATGGGGTTCCTTTGCATATCATGTAATGTCATTCGGATTGAAGAACGTGCTAGCAGTATTTTCACGCATTATGATAGCAGCATTCCGCGAATACATCCACAAATTATTTGAAGTCTATATGGATTATTGGACTATCTAAAGCCTATTAAAATACCATGCAACGTTATTGAGGATAATGTTTGACAGGTGTAGGCAAATCCAGATTTCTTTGAACCTCAAGAAGTGCATCTTTGCAGTGCCTTTTGGAAAACTGCTAGGACACATTGTATGCAACCAAGGAGTTTGTGTTGATCCAGCAAAGGTAGTAGTTATATTTAACATGGAGGCACCAGAAACTATAAAGCATTTAAGGTCACTACTAGGCCACACAGGCTACTATAGGTGATTCATTAGCAACTACGTGAATATAAGAGCCCCATTGGAGAAGCTATTGTGAAAGTAGGAGCAGTTCATTTGGACAGAGGATTGCACGACAACCCTGAATACTTTGAAGGAAAAATTGGCAAGTGCACCAATATTAGTTCACCCTGATTGGGACAAGAAATTTCATGTCCACATTGATGCTTTGAGCATCGCACTTGGAGCGGTTCTAGCTCAACCAGGGGACACCTCAGTTGATCACCCAGTTTATTTTGCAAGTCGTAAGTTATCGACAGCGGAACGGAACTACACTAAAATAGAGCGGGAAGCGTTAGCAATGGTGTATTCCCTTCAAAATTTATACCACTACCAGCTAGGAGGTATGTTTAAGTTTTTCACAGATGGCTCTTACTCTTTTAGGAGTTCACCTTTGAGGTGATAGTGAAACCTGGGAGACTGAATGTGGGGCCTGACCACCTGTCAAGGCTAGAAAACGGAGAAAATAGAGGGTCTCTAGATGACCAGCTGTCGGATGCTGGTATTTTTAGAGTAGAAGCCATCCCAGAATAATTAGACCAGATAGGAACCTACCTGACCATAGGACAATGCCCAAAATAATATACAACAGTCCAGAGAAGACACCTAGTAGTCCCAGTAGCAGAGTATCAAATAATAGCAGGACACCTGTATAAGATGGCGTTGGACCAAATCTTACGAAGATGTGTCCTGGATCATGAGAGGGAAGACGTACTGTGGGAATCCCACTATGGAGTTGCGTGAGGGCATGTAGGAGAAAAACCAACGGCGAGGAAAATACTACAGGCAGGTTTATGGTGGCCGACAATGCACATGGATAGTAAGGCATTTGTAAAAAAATGCGATGTATGTCAAAGGATGGGACGTCCATCACATAGAGACGAGCTCCCACTTCACCCAGTAAAGGCAGTGCAACCATTTGAGAAATGGGCAGTTGATTTTATAGGCCTGATTGCACCTGTCTCAAGACACTCACAGGCCAAGTATATCATAACGGAAACAGACTATTTGACAAGGTGGGCAGAGGCAATTCCAATGAAGGATTGCATAGCTGAAACAACGGCTCGATTCATATTTGAAAATATCATCAGCGGGTTTGGTTTCCTGAAAATCCTAACAAGCAATCAGGGTACGCATTTCATCAATGCTACCAATAAATCCCTGCTGGAAAAATTTAGGGTACAACATCATAAAAGCAGTCCTTACCATCCAAAGCTAATGGTACAGTAGAAGCATTCAATAAGATTATGGAAAATGGTTTAACAAATATTTGCAACGCTGAACGAGATGACTGGGACGAACGTATACCAGCAACGCTGTGGGCATACAGAACAATTGTCAAGAGACTAAACAACCAGACCCCGTTCCAGCTGGTGTACGGGAAGGAAGTAGTAGTACCGGTGGAGTTTGTCATACCAAGCCTCCTAATCGCAACATCTCTTCAATTATCAGAGGAAGACTCACTGAAAGAGTGACTATAGGAACTACAAGAGCTGGAAGAAGACAGTTTTCTAGCATAATTCCACCAAACTGTCCAGAAAGAGAGACAAAAATCTTGGCACGACCGCCATATCAAACACAAAACTTTCCTGGTTGGAGGAAAAGTTTTAATTTATGACAGTAAGTTCCAGAAGTTCCCAGGAAAACTGAGAATGCATTGGCTAGGACCATACTACGTAATAGAAATTAGAGATTCAGGAGCAGTTCGGTTAGCACAACTGGATGGACAGATACTACCAGGATGGGTGAATGGCGCATGCCTGAAGCCCTATCACGAGTAAGTTCTACATTTCAACTTTCAATAACTCTTGAAACCGAGAGGAGTCAATAGGGTATATTAGATTAGATAGAGTCAATAACTCTCTCGCACCTGAGAAGAGCTTAGATAGAAATCCCAATAAAGAAATTTTAAATCCAAGCAAAAACTCATAGTTGCGATGCGGAGA
Source organism: Pinus albicaulis (assembly GCA_034641835.2). NCBI lineage: Eukaryota > Viridiplantae > Streptophyta > Pinopsida > Pinales > Pinaceae > Pinus > Pinus albicaulis. The sequence goes on from CM076584.1 coordinate 1,151,819,156, forward strand.
ACGCAACGCAACCGATTGTGGTCAAGGGGAGGGTAGTGTCCAGCGTGTCATCGATGTCAGAGAATAAGCATGTCGAATATCATTCCATCATCATGACTCATAGTACCCATGTCATTCCGTGGGATTACCGAGATTTGAGAAGTAATTGCCATAATTAGCATCGTCCATACCGTAATAAATTTTCCATAATAGGCCATAATCATTACCCATCGCGTCTGCCCAACTCCCGAAGCCACAGTCAGTTTTTTCAGAACCCACCTCATCCCGGTAACTAATCACACAATTATAGCCGCGGGGGAAGGCAGGGGAAATTAATTAGTTATGGGGTCTTATCAACCTCATGCATGCCAGTTACTTACATAGCTTGCATGAAAGAAAGCGCGAGAATGCCGAAGAAATTTGAGTTAGAACCAGAAACAACAAAGGTAGCAAGAGAAACATTATCAGAAGAAGTTCAGAGGGGGCATCCAGAGGCAGGAATTTATAAGGAAATAGAACGAGTAGCTCTGCAAGTGTACCAGAGGAGAGCTAAAATGACCAGGGTAGCGCCAGCAGTCGTTGACCAGGAACTCGATGAAAGAATCTAGAAGATAGAGTCGCTAGTGGGAAAATATGATAGCACGTCGCTGATTGATACTGACCTGACATATTCTTCTCAATTCCCAACGATGAAAAAACAAGTCTACATGGAAAATTATGCCACAGAAGTAGGACAAGAAGCAGCAAGAGTACTCCCAAAGTTCAGAGGTGTCCAACAATCCACCATACTAAACCTCAGAAATCTTCCAGTGTTCAGCACCACAGGCGCTACGATGCAGTGCACAAAGTTCCTGCTGATCAGAATCCACAATGGGTCGCTGTGCCTGGGAAGAGAAATACCAATTCATGTGGAAGACATTCACAGGTGAACCAGGCTATCACAAGAAGGGAGAGACGTATCAACAGCATTCCAACATGTGTCAAAGAGAGCGAAGAAAGCAGGAGATGGCGACTACTACAAGAAGTATGACACCAAGAGAGGAGGAAAGGGGGCCAAGATAGACCTGATAAACAAGCCAGAGGTCAAGTTTTACTGCTATTTAATTTCGAGCAAAACTATGAGACATTACACGAAAGGGGAGTGTACACTGGATACCATCTCAGTTGCGGAGCACTGTATCCAGGGGACACAACTAAATTGGTGTTCATTTCTACTTAATGAGTTATTCGAAGCTTGCGAGGATAACTACAAGAGAGCCACTAGGTTCATATATGGTTATCTTTTCATGGAATTGGCAATGTGGAAATGGAAATTCCTAGGAATCAGACAGCCTCTGGAAATTGCAACAGGCCAACCGTTAGCAATGAAGTTCACACCGTGGAAAGAGTCAAGGGACCCCAACACTAAGGAGGTGAATGAGGAAGCATTCAATTTTTGGTACAGCCAGATGGTTGATGTCATGATGAGACAGTAGAGAATCCCAAGGAGCTTGCTGGATAGTTATTCTGCACAAATATGGTTTGGAGTAAGCCAAAAGAAAACCTACATCAGGCCAACATGTGTGCCGAAATCGACCTTCAAGATGAAGCCATTGAAGTTTCAAATCGATGAAATAAATTTCCACACTCAATTATGTTCATGGCCAGGGGTAGGAATGGAGGTCATAAGCGGAGTCTACTGTTATTCATTTGATGGCATGCTGCCAGATCCATTGCCATGGGAAACACTGGAGGAAGCGATGGCCAGAATGTCGCAACTACAGCTAACACCAATCATCGAGGAGCTGAACACAAAGGTACAAAGCTTCAATTGGGTAGTTAAAACTATAACAAGTGATTCTTCATTGTTTCCCACGTTTATGGAATTCCAGGCCTCAAATTCTGCCTCCTCTTCCATCACAGTCCCCATAGTCACGACCATACCACTTAATTTGTTTAATTCACTAGCAGCAATAACCACAATTCCTGTCAAAAAGAGTAAGGCCTCAAAGCCACCCGTAGCTACACCAAAAGCCAATAAGAAAAAATTTACAGGTTCTAGCCAGGTTGTGGATCTCACGGGGGAAGATCAAACGCAACCAATGGACACGGGGGCCCCAATCCAAGAAGAGCCATTGACAAAACCCTAGGTAACTCAAGAGCTACCTCTACTCAACCCCTGTTCCTTTTTAAATATCCGTATATCTCCACCTCGCACTCACCACTCATCGGCCCACACCTCATTCACCTTTAAAGACCATCCAGCCCGAACACTCTCCACATCAGCCACCATATCCGACCCAATCAGAGCAAAGAGTAAGAAAAATGGAGACAATGAGGCAGAAGTTAACTCCAGTACAACATTGGTACCTAAGGTTAACCAAACCTTGGTTGAACATATCACTTTTCAAGACCTTTTAAGTCGTGGGGGATCTTTTACTGCAAATACAACACCCCAACCTGAAGAGTTGAACCCGTTTCAATAAGAAAACTTGATACTTCACCAGATGCAACCCACTCTAAACATGGGTAACCCTAATCATTTGTTTCCGCAACCAACACCGCCACCATCACCGCAGGAGCACTCAACCAAGTCCATTGCGAGCGGTGAACCACTCGAAGAGATACAACCAAATCAATATACGTCCGGAACTGAGAGCATGCAGACCTGGGGAGTGGCACGGTTTTACAATTTTATTCAGCGAGCAGCACAACAGGCCGAAGGGCTTCACACAAAACTCCAGCGAAAATTTTAGCATTAAAAAATACAGATCATCGCGCTTACTGAAGAGCGTGAACAGCTGAAGATAGAGAAGGACAACCTGCAGGGCCAACTAGACATGGTGACACAGATTTTCAGGGATCTCTAGCCCATAGTAACGGATCACAGCGATCAGATACCAGATGATATATCATCTATTGACATAGTCATCCAATCCATCCACATCTAGATGGCATGTTCGAATCTCAGTTGAGAAAATAGGGAACTGAAAGCAGCACTAGAAACCAGGCCTGCGTTACCAGACCCAACGGTCATATACACGGAGAAGATAACAAAATGACAGAACCAGGTAGCTGGGATGTAGGAAACTTTGAGCACCGCAGTAAAGGAAGCCTATGACCTTCTGAAAAATCTGCATGAGTGTTCAACCACACTCACTTTGAAATCAAAGTCAATTTCGGCATAACTACAGCAGGTGTCGAAGGAGATTCAAGAAGCCACAAACCCCGATGGACTTGACCAATTATACAACCAAGCGGAAGAGCTGGAGGTCAAGATATAACAATTTGAGGAACATTCAGCAACAACCAAAACAACCCTCTGGGAGCTAAGGTAGCCTGCCAAGCTTACTGCCCAAACAATGCAACAAATGGTCGCTGAGGCCAACCTTAAGATTAAAGACGTCTTTGGTAATTTGTCGCCCGTCTCAGGGGAGAAAGAGGCAGAACAGTTCACTGCGGAGACAAACCTGCTCAAGCAGGGATGGAAATAGGCCATTGCCGGCTTCAGAGAACTCAAAGCATCTGCGCAGGAAAAGGTCCCCAATTTGGGGCCCTTGTTTGGACAGGGAGAAGAAATGGAGAAGACAGGACTAGCCACAGAGGCAAGTGGACCGATGGAGACTAAGGCAGCAAAAAACAATTGACTCGGGACGAGTCAATAGGATGTGGTTGGGGCCCTGTTGGGGCCCTTGTTTTGAAATAAAACAATTTTTGAGTTGCGGATAACAGGTGGCAGAACACAACCACGGTAGATAGAGAGCTGTCACGGTTGCGAAGAACTAAAGAACGGGTGGTGCGGTTGTTGCAGGAACAAGCACAGATGGCAGAAGGAAGTGACAAAGAACAAGCAGTGGAACGCCCAGTGATTAGGGAGATGCAGCAAACGACAGAGCAGAAAGGAAGGGAAAAGTGTCAGTCGCGTTGGCAGAGGAACAAATAGGCATCTGGCCAGCGGAGACAAGAGGTTGGCATGGTAGGGATTAGAGGACAGGAGCTGTAGGAGAGCTCTGTTTGTTCTGTTCTCTCTCTCTCTCTGTTCATTTTTTTCCATATGTGACACTATTGTAATCAGTTCTGCCAGGATTGCTCTAAGGAGAAATGTAACTATCTCTTGTCGTTAATGAAAAACATTATGTTCTGGGTTTGATGTTCGGAGTTCGGTACTGTGTTTCTGATTTAGTTGAATGTGCGGGTTACTTTAAAAAAAAAAATTCGTCCTGAATACGTTGATGAGTATTGTCATTTACAGATCATTTACACTTATTTGGAGCACCTAGTCCTATGGGTTTTAGGATATATTTTATGCTTGATCAATACCTGATCTGATCCTAACCTTAGTAAGGTCGCAGCACGCCTCGGGTGAGATTCTCTACTCTTCGAAGTAGGGTGAAAATGCCGACATTGTGCTAGACTATTGCGAAAAACCTTGTTGGCCTCCATCCTGAACCTGGGTCTTGCCCAAGAGACCTTTTTCCTTGCCAACACTTTTAATCCATTTTCAAACTCTCTAAACATGAAAAGATCACCAAGTACTTGAATATTCGAACTCGTTAAAGGAAATGAACAATCGTCCCTTCAGTATAAGTTTACCCCTTTTCCGGATTGAAATGGAATATTTACGAAAAAGGTATACGTTGACTAATCATGGTCAATAGAGTTCTCTCCTGCATTATTTTATCCGTTTTCGGGCTTGAGAGACTAAATTTACAAAAAATTACAACCATGAAGTTTACTTATGTTTTTCTTCTGACTCCTTAAAACTGAAAAATTTTGAGTTTCTCCTATATTGGACTCGTTAAAATTTAACAGTAAAGGACCTGTCGATTACAAACAAGAACGAACCACTCCTTCTTAGGTTCGATTTTAATACTAAGATGGACTCATCCAAAGGATGAGCTTACAAAAACAAGCAAATTTTATCCTCCTCAAGCTTGTCAAAAATAAAGAGGTACTTGCCAATAATGGTGGGGGGGAAATAGAGAAAAAGAATCCAGTTGTCACCCTTGTTTGAAAAGAAGTATACCACTCTTGAACACTACACTTTTGTTACATTTGTAACTGGGTTGGGAAAATCCTTTGTCTAACAATTAATCAAACCACATTGAAAGTCTTCAGCCAGTTTCTGAGTATTAGATTTAGGTCAATTGTTACCAAACCATCTGCAGTGTCATTATGTGTTCAAGAGATTGTTCAAATAAACCATTCCTTGCAAACATTTGTCTCCATTCGCGTTGACCATCCCTGAGTCAGTCCTTGCAAATATTTCTTCAAAACTTGATCTAATGGTTTCGTGTCATAGGCTTTCCTACGATGGGTCACTTTCTATCGACGACAGCTCATCATCTAGAAATTTGATCTAGAATCCTATCAGTGCCTTGGGATCTGCATGCCCTAATGGCAGGTTTCTTGCCTTCGACGACAGGTTGCATCATTGACCTTTGATCAAATGATTGTGTGAAGTGTTCGACTGAAAATCATTCATTCACACTTCGTGGATTGTACTGAGTACTTTGAGGGCCATTGTAATTATTGATGGTTTCTCTCACACTTGTTAACAGTTTACATCATTGACTGGTAATCAAGTGGTTTCTACCATGTTCGACTTCGACACAATCAATCACATGGATAGAATCGTACTAGTTCGGGAAGTAGAAATCAAGACCCTGGATCTAGTTTCCACCATCCAGGCTGCAAGGAGTTTTATTATTCATGATACAGTAGACTATTTATGACATATGCTTGCGTCCATGCTGTGTCTATTATTGATGTAATATTAAAATCATATATGTACCAGAACATTTAGTTAGTTTTGATTTGAGTATGGGAATGCCTACCTCAACGATAATATATATATGCTTGCATTGAATGTTTTTAAAGGTTTTAAATCGGTGTGTCTGCAATCCAATCCTCGGAATGATAAAGCACTTCAATCTTCAAAACAACCTCAGACTTCGCAATTTAGGGGCAATCTGTTACACGTTATTTTATCACCATGACATTTGAATATCCATATAGGCTCATCACTACCTATATTATGCTCCCTTAGAATTCAGAAAACCTAATGTTCCTAAACCAAGTCTTGGAATTGGATAAAAGCTCTTCAAAATCCTTAAAATTCTCCTTTTCTCATTGAGTTGTTCTTGTGCTTATTTGAATAATTCAATACTTAGACTCCTTGATCACTAAGTTAGATTAAATTTTCTTAATTATTATATGTTGCAGGTGCTTTTGATTCTTTTGTTTGTCTTTGATTGCAGGTTCTACTTATTGGAGAAGCCTATTTGGAGCGACTGGATAAAAGACTACACCGAACATTGGATTTCAAGGTAGGGGCATGTCCTCTTTCTTTGTTTATAATAATTTTGAATTCCAAATAATCTAGAGAAAACGATTTACAAATGGATGTTTGTTTATAGTTATTCGTAGAATACTAGGGAGATTACTCTTGTCCGCAAGAGGGATTTATCCGCATAACACCCTAGCACATGGTTTTCTTTTAAAATGAAAAATTGGAAGACTATCTAGGAAATAAATAATTCTAAACATCGAGTAGTTGAGGTAATTCAAGAAATAGTTACCTTTTCCTCATGAGATAAAAATGGAATTTCAGGGAGGAAAATGGGTTTTGTATTTTCCTAGAAAAGGAGGCCTGAATGCAAGCAGGACGCTGCTTAAGAGTATCTCGAGCTGGGGTAGGTTCCAATGGAAGGCAATATAGGCTTAAGAGCACATGCTGGAAAGTGATCTAGATGCCTAACTCTATGGTTGCCTAACACTATGGTCTACTTCTCGGTGAGGATATCGGGGGTGGGAAGAGGACGCCATTGCATTTTCCCATTGGTTGGGTGGACCAGATTAGTCTTGCGGTATTGAGATAAGTATTTCAGTGTTTCATTTCACAGTAGATATGTATCTATTTTTAAATGAAAAGGAAGTTGGATGATATGTTATTATCCTATCTAATATTTACATTATGATTAAAAGAACTATATATTTATGTATTTCACACTCGTGGAGAATTTATACAAACCTAAGTAAGATGAAAAGTATTGTGGAGTTTTGTATTATAATGTTACAGAGAAGATAGGCTAACCTATTTATGACAATAAGCATTAAAAACATCTATGATGAAATCTTACAGAGAAGCCATTGATAATTTCATTAATAGTATCGATAGAGACTACATGGATGAATAACTTGAGAAATCGAATAATATTTATTTTCAGTTGTTACAAATAGCATAAGACAGAATATCTTTCAATTTATTGAAGAACTTGTGTATTTAGTTGTTTGAGACCAGGTTGGCCTTTTATTAACAGCTGCTCAATTATTTCTGTGTTAATATCAAAATTATGTATCAACACCCTGTTTGAGGGTGTCAGGACCTAATGTTCAGTCAACACTTAATTGAATCTGACCGATGCGAAGTGGAAAGACTCCTCTTCGAAAATACTGGGAAAGAATATGAAATTTGAGGGTAGGAAATCCTCAATTAATAACCTAAAACTTGACATTTATCCAATACATAGAAAGTAATATATGCTATTAAATTTAGCTATGAATGATAATTGAACCCTGTCGGGAGGGTTAGAGGAAACCCTAGTCCGAATTTCCTGAGGAACACAAAGATGAATGAAAAACTGATAAAAAATTATAATATTTCTATTCCTACAATGTGTAATAATTAATTTGAGGGAAAATCTTAAGTCCTGGGAGGTATTTACAACAAACGGGGAACTAGCCTTCTAGTTAAAGTAAATTTCGAAACATAAACAGTAGAACATTCATTGAAAACATCAGAGCAAATTTAACCATATGTCCTTCTTCTTCATCTTGAATAGTATTAAAAAATTTATAAGTTAATAAAGGTCATTAAATTACTTTCTTAGTTACACAAGAAATATTATTATTGAATGTCATGTACATGATGGTTACATAGCCACAAAAGGCAATTTATGCTGGAAATAACTAGAGCCATAACCGAATGTATCAGCATGGAAAAGAACCAGGAAACCCTTGAGGGGTATGGCCCAAGTCCCACTTAGATAATCATGCACCAGGGTCGTGGGAGAACCTGCACTGAAGATAATGGTCTCTATAAACCCTAGAATAATATACCATAAATGAGTTTAAGAACACGAGGCCAAGAAACTTACCAACATCGGCGACATCTGTAATGGCTTCACCGTCTAGATTTTTGAGTGGCATTGTAACCACTGGAGAGAAAGGAACTCCAGAAAAATAAAATAAAATAGAACCATTAATCAATAGAGAAAAAAGGTGAATCAAATCTGTAGCATTTGTACATATTGAATAGGGCACCTGGAAGCGAACCCCTCCAGGACAAGCCCAACTTTCCAAAAGATAACTTCTCGAGACTGTTCTAAGTGCAAATTTAAAGAAGTGTTGATGCAAGCCAAAACCCTGTACAAAGGAAAACTGGAAAAAATTGTCATGCTCGCATCAAATAAAATAAGGGGTAATGCAACCAATGCACATTAGCAAATCTTAGGAAACGAAAGAAACTGAATTGATACATGTGGTATCAGTGAAGGTCGTTACTCCTGACTTAAGACACCTTGAGTTGTTGAATTGTAAAGTATTACCAAGGTAACCACTAACAACATGTAAAAAAGGTCACACCAGGTTGTGGAGAAAAAGACCCCATGGTGACAAACAAAGAACCTACATAGATACCTCTATGTTAGTGTAGTTCGAACAATAAAAGAACTTAGAGGGAAAAATTACTAAAAATTATTTATGGCATATCATCTGGGTTCAATACCTATGCAAGAAGCATTATCATTAAACACAAAACCTTGGCCTCCTGAACCAGTTCATGGGAAGGCATAGCCATCAAACCCTCATCAGAATTGACAAAATGAACTCAAGATGCAACCCTGGGGGTAGGGTTCGGTACCTCAAGGAACTTCTTTAGTCCTCGACCATTCGATCATGGAGGAGAGATACATCGGCTCTTATGTGGCCAGATGTCCTCACATCTAAGAATTTTCTAGACCGATGTACCTCGGGGAATAAAGGAGTGTTAAATACAGTACGTTGGTAGCATTAACAAACAACCCACGATCGTTTAACACCTAGCGTCGGACTAGATCATGACAAATCATCCAAATATACCGATGATATACGAGTTGAACTTAGAATAAATTCATATGATCAAACATTAACCTAATTTTGTAAATTAATGAGTCTACGCCATGGTAATTATGCAATTATACAATAAAATTTAAAGTTATAGAAGTTTATGACATGTTTTTACCAAGAAATATTTTTTTTTGTGTATAGATCTTATATATGGAAATTAAATTAATTTAAAAAAGAGATTTATGTATTACTATTTAAATATTTATATGCTTAAAAGGGGTTTAAATAAATAACGTTTGAAATATAAAAATTACACAACATTTAAATGATGATAATATATTTCAACATAAATTTGGTAATTCGTAACAAATTTTAACCCAAAGCAAAGGTAACTCAAATAAATTAATAAATTATACTTTTTTTTGTTTTATAGTAAGATATGGATAGGTTGGAGATTGTGGAATTCATGTAGTTGAGGACTGCTTATGTCAGTTTCAAATATACTTGGAGCAAACTAAGGGAATTTGAATGTTGTTTTGAGCATGTTGTGGACGGAACCTTTGAGAAAGATTGTAGACCTGTATGTTATTTTTACCCTTACATTTGGTACTAGAATGGACCAGTGTTAAAGGATGATGATAGGTAAAGAGACATCCTCATATCCTCTTTTTTCTTTTGAGGGGACTTGAACTACATTGGGTCCAACATGGAGATGAACCTTACTTTATTCTTATGAACTTAGATGCATTTGTGGACATTAGAAGACCATATTGCTTCCCTTTGAAAGAAAATGTGTGGTGAATAATTGCGGGAAATGTGATTGTCCATAAAATGTAGATCGGATTTGGGGACCTTGTGGCTTTTTTCCTTCGACCCAAGTAGTGCTTGGAGGTTTCATTTGAGGGGTTAGTGGACAAAAACCTAATATGACCAAGAATATTAGTGTTTGAACACCTATCCTTTGGGATAAAGGCTTAGGGGTTCTATGAGTTAAGGGGTTTAGGGGTTTAAGCATCAGGGGTTAATGGTAAAGGGTAAAGGGTTAGGGCATAAGCTATTTACGGGTTAAGGGGTTGAGGTCTAGGGGGTGTAGGGGGTGTAGAGGTTAAAGGATAATGACAATGGTTAAGGGCTTCAAGGGTTAAGGGTTAAGCACCATGGGCTTACGGGTTAGGGGATTTAGGCGGTTAAGTACTTAAGGGTTATGGGATATAGGTGTCAAATGGTTAAGGGTTAGGGGTTAGGGCTAAAGGGTTCAGGGTGAGGTTTAAGATGATAAGGGGTTGGGGCTTAGGAGCTTCAAGGATTCTAAGTTATGGGTTAGGGGTTAAGGGATTAGTTCCTTAGGGTTTTAGGGATCAAGGGGTTAATGGGTTGTGATTTAGGACTGTAGGGGTTAAGGGATTATGAATTAGGGGAATTTTGAGGTCTAAAATCGGCCTCCTAGGAAAAATGTACAACCAAAATAAAATTTATGAGAACCAATAGGATTCAAGATGATGATGTCAACTATGGGGGACGATTCACCATATTTGGAGTAAAAAGGTAAAAAGATTAAAAACTAATAAAATAATAAAACTACTTTTTCAACTTATCTCCCTAAGGGCTTACTCAAATTTTGAGTGGGATTACTCGTTGGATGCAAAATTTAATTCCTCATCCAAGGAGTACCCATGTTGCATACTTTGATGGACACTGCTACACGAAAATTGAGAAATACATGAAAAAACGTGATTGCAATCATGTTTTTCATGTATTTATCATTTTTTGTGTAGCAGAGTCCATCAAAAGTATGCAACATGGGTACTCCTTAGATGGGAACTAAATTTTTCATCCAATGAGTATTCCCGTTCGAAATTCGAGTAAAACCTTAGGGAGATAAGTTCAAAATACGAGTTGAAAAAGTAGTTTTTTTCTTTTTTCCCTCTAAAATTTGATGATGTAATAAAATATTATTTTATTATTTCCACTATTATTTTATAATTTCCTTAGGGGGGCCATTTTAGACCTCAAAATTCCCATAATGACTATGGGGTTAAGGGGATAATAAATTTACTGATTATGGGTTAATGGATTATGGGTTATGATAATGGGGCCCCTAATCACCTTATCACAACTATTGGGGGTTCCCCTAACAATTTATCTTGATGCCTTCCCTCTAGGTCTCGCTCCCTTAATACATCCTCCCTCACACGATACGAACCGAACGCGTCTCTTATGGTGCCCTCACAGGGCACGACCAAACCCACAGAGATGAAGGCACGAGGGAGAAAATGGAAAATGGATCGCACAAACGTGCACAAGGCACACAAGCGGTCACAACTTAACATTTTTGCTACAACCACCCTCAAACGACCCGACCTAACCTGACCTGACCAGCCCGAACACATTTCCTTGGGTGCCCTCACATGACCCAACCTTACATGACCCGACCTGAACCGACTCGACCTGACACGACCCGACCTCATACGACTCGACCAGACCGGACCCAACCTGACCCTCACACGGTTTCATCATTATTTAGAAATAAAAAATTATAAGGGTTTTAAGGACTGTTATAAGGGTTAGGGGAATAATGAGTTAGTGGTTAAGGGATTAGGGATTAGGGGCTTAGGGGTTAGGGGAATAGGGGATTATGGGTTAGAGGTTTAGGGGTTAGGAGAATAATGAGTTAGTCGTTAAGGGGTTAGGGATTGGGGGCTTAGGGGTTAGGGGATTTAGGTGCATTTATGGGTTAGGGGAATAATGAGTTAGTGGTTAAGGGATTAGGGATTGGGGTTAGGGGAATAATGAGTTAGTGGTTAAGGGTTTAGGGATTTGGAGGTTAGGAGTTAGCAGATTTAGGCGCATTTCGAGGTTAGGGGTCGAATAATGAGTTAGTGTTTAAGGGATTATGGATTGGGGGCTTAGGGGTTAGGGGATTTAGGCGCGGTTACGAGTTAGGTGAATAATGAGTTAGTGGTTAAGGGATTAGGGATTAGGGGGTTAAATGGGTTAGGGGTTTAGAGGTTTAGGGGGTTAGGGAATTTAGCAGTTAAGGATTTTAGGGGCTAGGGTTTAGTGGGTTAAATGGGTTAGGGTTTTATGGGTTTAGGGAGTTAAACAGGTTAGGGGTCAGGAATTAGGGTTTAAGGGGTTAGGGGTTAAGGTTTTAGAGGTTTAGGGTTTAGGGGGTTAATGGGTTAAGGTCGGGTACCTAGCATACCCTTGTCACTCCCTCCCTAGCACCTAGAACTTGCTAACACCTAGCATACCTTGTCGGGTTGTGTGAGGGTACCTAGGAAACGCGTTCGGGAGGGTAGGGTCAGGTCGGGTCATGTGAGGAGGCCCATTAAGGAAACGCATTCGGGCGGGTCGAGTCGGGTCGGGTCGGGTCATGTGAGGACGCCCAAGGAAACACATTCGGACGGGTCGGGTTGGGTCGTGTGAGGGTGTTCGTATAAAAAATGCTAAGTTGTGACCCCCTGTGTACCTTGTGCACATTCGTGCGACCTATTCGCCATTTTCTCCCTCGTGCCTTTGTTCAGGAAGGTTGGGTCGTGTCGTGTGAGGGCGCCCAAGGAAACACGTTCAAGTTGGGTCAGGTCGGGTTGTGTGAGGGAGGTTGTATAAAAAATGCTAAGTTTTGACTGCCCCTGTGCCTTGTGCACGTTCGTGTGACCCTTTTTCCATTTTCTCCCTTGTGCCTTCGTTCGGGCGGGTCGGGTCAGGTCGGGTCATGTTGTGCCCTATGAAGGCGCCCAAGGAAACACGTTCGGGTGGGTAGAGTTGTGTGAGGGCACCCAAGGAAACGCGTTAGGGTCGAGGGATTGTAGATCCTTGCATTGATAATTTGGTTTCTTGGCTTACAATGCAGTCGAAGTAATGGTTCATTTTGTTCATACTTCATTCTGAAATATTGGAGGTGTTTTCTTTTATAGATTATATTCAACTACCTAGTGCCCCAACATGACTTGATAAGAATGGAGACTTGTTTGCTTCTATTTTTAGTTGTTTTTGGAAGGCATTGATGTTTGTTTTTTCATAAAGGAAAGCAACATTGATGTAGGCTTAAGCGGTTATGGGATAAGGGTTTAGAGGTTTAGGGTTTAAATGGTTAAATGGGTTAGGGGTACCTAACATACCTTGTCACTCCCTCCTTAGCACACCTAGAACTTGCTAACACTCCCTATCACACACTCTTATTCATGTCGGTTTTTTCATAAAGGAACACAACATTGATGCAGGTTGTTTACCATTGCTTGTAATCAAGCAAAATCCAACCAAATTACCTGACCTACCCCGACCCACCCAAACGCGTTTCCTTGGGCACCCTCACACGACACGACCCAACCAAACCCGACCCGAACCGAACGCATTTCCTTGGGTGCCATCACATGACCTGACCCAACCTGACACACCCGAACATCGATTAAGGCATGACGAGGGAGAAAACTGTAAACAGGTCGCACGAACGTGCACAAGGCACATGGGAAGTCACAACTTATCATTTTTTATATGGCCTCCCTCACTGCACGATCTGACCTGAACATGCTTCCTATTGTGCCCTCACACGGCACGACCCGACCTGCTTGAATGAAGGCACAAAGGAGAAAATGGAAAATGGATCGCACAAACGTGCACTACAAGGCACATGGGTAGTCATAACTTAGCATTTTTTATATAGCCACCCTCACACAACCTGACCCGCTCGAACATGTTTCCCTAGGCGCCCTCATATGACCCAACCCGAACCAACCCGCCCGAATGCATTTCCCTGGGCACCCTCATACGACCTGCCACGACCCACCCGAATGCGTTTCCTTGGGTGCCCTCACATGACCTGACCCGAACCAACCAAGCCTGATCGAATGTGTTTCCTTGGGCACACTCACACGACCTGAGTACCTGACCTCACCTGCCTGAACATGTTTCCTCAGGTGCCCTCACATGACATGACCCAAGCAGACCGACTCGAACGCATTTGCCTGGGTGCCCTCACATGACATGACCTGACCCAACCCAACCCGCTCGAACATGTTACCTTGGGCGTCCTCACACGACACGACCTGACCCGACACCCCTGAACGCGTTTCCTTGGGCAGCCTCACACGACACGACTCAATCGAACCCGACCCAACCCACCCAAATGAGTTTCCTTGAGCGACCTCACACGACCCAACACGACCTGACCCGGATGCGTTCCTTGGGCATCCTCACACGACCAGACCTACTTGAACGCATTTCCTTTGGCGCCCTCACGGTACGGCACGACCAGACCTGACCCACCCGAACATGTTTGCTTGGGCACCCTCACACGACCCGACCTGACCCGACCCAACCCAACCTCACATGACCCGACCTCACACAACCCAACCTCACACAGTCCGACCTCACACAACCTGACACAACCCCACCCGACCTGACTCGACCCACCCAAACGTGTTTCCCTAAGTGCCCTCACACGACCCGACTCACACGAACGCATTTCCCTGGGCGCCCTCACACTACCTGACTCGCCCGAACTTGTTTCCTTGGGTGCCCTCACATGACACGACCCAACATAACCCACCCAGATGAGTTTCCTTAGGTTCCCTCACACGACCCGACCCAACTTGCATGAACGCGTTTCCTTGGGTTCCCTAGCTCACACGACTCGACCTGAACCGACCTGGCCCGCCTGAACATGTTTCCTTTGGCGCCCTCACACGACCTGACCCGTCCTCACATGTTTCCTCGGGCACCCTCACACGTCATGACCCAACCTGACCTGATCCGCCCAAACACATTTCCTTGGGCGCCCTCATAGTACGGTACGACCCGAACTAATCACCCGAATCGAATGTGTTTCCTTGGGTGCCATCACACAACTTGACTCGACCCGCACGAACGCGTTTCCTTGGGCGCCCTCACATGACCTGACCAAGACGCATTCCTTGGGCACCCTCAGTACAGGACCCGACACTACCCGACCCAGATGCATTCCTTGGGCGCCCTCAATACACGACCCAACACGACCCAACCTGGACATGTTCCTTAGGCACCCTCAGTACAGAACTGACATGACCCGACTAGACACATTCCATGGGTGCCCTCACCCAACCCGACCCAAATTCGTTTATTTGGGTGCCATCAATGTTGCTATTTTGACGCTTGTTTCATAAAAGTCACTATTCCAAATACCATAACATTCCCTAAGCGTGGATATTGTGAGTGATTCAAATCGAGGCTTGGAAAATTATTTATTTTTTTTATAGATAAAAGTACTTTCGGAAAAATCACATCATTAGGATTAGGATTATCTAATTTTCGAAAGTACTTTTATCTACATTATGGATCACAAAAGTCTTAGATCTAATTTTTTATGTTTGGTATACATGGTAATAATGGTATTACCCACAAACACATACCCTCATAACCAGTACCTAATTCTCTAAAAATCAAATGTTTCCAATATGCTCAATTAGAGGTGAAGGATTCTCCTAGGAGGTCAGTGTGTTGGTTTGGGGTGTTAATTTCAGCCTTGGATACTTAGTGTTCAGGGGCTTCAAGGGTCAAGGGTTAAGGTCTAATGGCTTTAGGGTCAGAGGATTTAGTGGTTAAGGACTTAAGATTTAGGGCACTTTTCACAAAAGTCGCACTTCCGACAGTTTCCGACACTTGGTTTAGAAACGTCACTATTCCGACGCTTGTGTCATAAACTTTGCTATTCCGACGTTTGTTTCACAAACATCACTATTTCGACAATTTCCCCAAACGTCGCTATTCTGACGGTTTCCGACACTTGGTTCATAAACATCACTATTTCGACGTTTGTTTCATAAACATCGTTATTTCGATGCTTGGTTCACAAACATCGCTATTCCAATGATACCCCTTAACGTTGCTATTCTGATGATACTCCCTAAACGTCGCTAGAGTGACGCTTGTTGGCGGGATTAAAATAATTAAGAAAAATTGGGGAACTTTCCGACAATACGTCAAAACAATCGGAACTAAAGTGTATGAAAATTGGCCATATGTACTAATGCCATTAATGGAAACATTCAGGCACCTCTACACCAAGCACAACTTCCAAATCTCGGAAAAATCTTAGCCTTATGAGGAACCTAGGCTTGCTCCCACACAAGTAGCCACGACGAAAATTCCTCCACCACCAAACGCCAACGACATGATACATCATATACGATTTATATCATAATGTATCGGAACCATGACTCGGGTTGTCTTCTCATCAATCATAGGTGTCGAGTCAGCTGAAATTACGAGAGTAGTTGTACCAACGAGGGTGCAAACCCAATCCATCTGCACAATGTCGACCGCGTCTGATTCCACCACATCGATGATGGAATCTTATTCATGTATGTCGACCAACTCCGTTAGGGCTGAACCTTTTCCTCGCGGCCTTGCACAGAATCAATGCCCCTTAGGATCCCTATTCCACTCGGATGAGGACATCCTCAAGGCCATGACAGAACCCGATTATCCATGGGATGCAATGCACCACCGCTCTTTTTTTCTTCTTGAAAAAACGTTCAGCCCTAAAAATACAGGAAACCAATAAATGTATGCGATCGATTCAAAATATTTCCTTCCATCAGGGAAAGTCGATTGGTTCAAAAATCCCATCCTAGCACCCGATGCATTCAAAGAAGGGAACATGTCAAACATTTCACCTACCGTCAAGGTGAATATTTCTCGAAATCCTAGAAAGTCGAAGAAATCTCATTGGGGGCAACATGTTCGCCAGAAGAGATAACCTCTTACACCCAGCTATTGCAAGAGTATCAAGATATCTTCGCATGGGACTAATCGAAAATTCATGGGCTTAGTCCCATTATCATAAAGCACCATATTGACACTTGGCCTGACGTACCACCAGTATGCCAGAAACAACGTCAATTGTACCCATCCAAGGCAGAAGAAATTAAACGAAAAATTGATAAGCTTCACAAATCTAGGTTCATCTACCCCATTGCTTACACATCATGGGTTTCCAACCCTATTCCCGTCATGAAAAAATAGGGCACCGTACGCATTTGTACCAATTTCCACGATCTGAAAAAAATCCCATCTAAAGGACAATTACCCTACTCCATTCATCGACCAAGTCATCGATGCTTGTGCAGGACATGAGGCCCTATCCTTCATGGATGGTTTCTCTCGGTATAATCAAATCCAAATCTGTCACACCGATCAATACAATACCGCGTTCACTACCCCCTGGGGCACATTCGCATACCAGGTGATTCCATTTGGCCTAAAAAACACTAGAGCCACTTTCCAATGAGCCATGAATTATATATTTCATGACTTGGCACACCTCATCCTCGCCTACTTGGATGACCTCATCGTCTGATCCAAGAAGCGATCAAATCATATTGAGGATCTGCAACTGGTATTCCAATGATTTTGGCAATGCAACCTACACTTGAACCCCCTCAAGTGCATCTTCTATGTCACAACAGTACGACTCCTAGGTTTTATTGTGTCCCAACAAGGGATTAGAATGGACCTCCTCAAGGTCCAAGCTATCAGTGAGGTACCTCCACCTTGAACCCTTAAGAAATTTCAAAGCTTGCAGGGAAAGGCCAACTTTCTGAGACGTTTTGTCCTGAGGGCGAGTTATTCCTTCACTATGATGTCGCGAAAGAATCCCTAGGGCTAGGAAAATTTGAAACCTTGTGGAAAGGACCATATATCATAAAACATTGTCTCCTAAAGGGGGCATACATCTTGACAGAGCCCGATGGAACATGTCTGAGCAACCCCGTCAACGGTCTTTACCTCAAGAAGTTTTACCCATAAGAGCCACAAGGGCTCAGCCCTAGAAACCATGTGCATAGACCAAAATTTATCTTTTATCACAGACTTATCACAAAAGCACTCTGGTGTCACAAATGGATCTTCAACCCAACCATTACTTTTGATTTGCTAATGGAGCATCACAATGGTCTCAAAATTTACAACAACCACCTGGGTCATCTACCACCCTGACCGATCACCATTCTTCACCAATGGAGTATGCATCGGATCAACGACAAACAATCAGGCATAATATGACACCGTCATTGGGCTCATGTGTGACGCCTTCAATTAAAGCATTCGCCACTTGCATATCTACCTTGATTCCCAGTTAGTGATTTCATAGTTAAACGAAGAGTTTGAGGTACACAACTTGCATCTGTTTAGAAAATATTTGTGTGCAAAAAGATTAAGCCATCAATTTGATCACATTACATTCACACATGTGCCAAGAAATCAAAACCAGACAACAGATCGCATAGCTAACCACATCCTAAACTGGAATGCATCATGGATAAACCATCATACATTAAAAACATAGATATCCAGCAGCAATATACATCATCCATGAAAAAATATAAACAATGGACATACTATATAGATCCGCAAAAAATACATCTCTCATATATATACCGAAAAATGTATGTCTAAGTACAAAAATAATGAGTCATGTATCTGACCCATGGGTCAGCCAAAAATAGATATACACAAGTCGATAAAAAATAAGAGGAGCATCCTCATAATGGGTGCTTTCTCTATGTACAAAAATCTCTAGGGCTATGCCCCTCCAGGTTTGGAACCTGGACCCATGGCTGCTCCCAGTGCTAGTACTGGGGCAGCTATCAAAACTGAAGCTGCCACGCAGCGTAGAGTTGGTCGATAGCCCCTCTCTCGGGCCATCAGTGTCTCTATCCAAACGTAGTCCAAATAATCAACAAAACCATGGGTAGACATACCCTGGGTCATCCAGTCCACTTGGCCCCATGCGTCTGCCAAATATGTGGCCCGAACCTCTAAGGTAGCCATCTGCTCTGCCATCTCTACCATGTGAGCCTCCAACGCCTCAACGCGAGCGATCGCTGCAACACACTCAGTAGCAACCGAACTGCTACCCTCTCTAGATGGGCCAGCCCTGTCACCAATAAATCCATCCTGGGGCTGCACTGAGTCTCCTCCTTGCCCCCCGACTGGGGGCGAAGCTCCTAGAATCCTCAAGTTCAAATGGTGTCCTACCAATCAATTTGTAGGGTGCCCAACCTCGCCAACATCTACAAGAGTAACAAAACTATGTCAGTGTCATCATAAAACACATATAAATAATAAATACTCAAAAAATGTGGAATAAACAAAAAAATCATACCTGCTGATCCCCAAACATATCCAACAGGAAGACCCATATCTGGGTCTCCTCGGAAATCCATCCCAACGTATGGATAAGGAAGGAACATCTGAGGGTTGGCCTCAAACAAAGCTTCAGTGGTTGCGTTCCAGTAATGCCCCACCACACCTCCCCCGCCACGAGGCATCACTGGAGCCCATATCCTCATGCGAGGGTCCCGATGACCCCCTGCAGGCATATACACCATGGTCTGCATCAGCACCACTCACGCGTACATAATGCTACAAAGGATGCTAGCATAAGTGAATAACTTAGATCCATCACAGACCTTCAATATTTGAGCCATCATCTCATCATAACAGTGACGAGCAAAGTCAAATAAGTGCCCGGCCCTCAGCCGACACAAGACACCTATCTGCAGCCCCGATGCCTTGTGCAGCGATGATGACCCCGTAAGATGCACATTCATCGCCAGAGAAAATTTTTCAACCAAATAAGTCACTCACGCTATCAAAATTCACCCCTTCATGAGAAGCACCCCACCACAATGGATATCTGCAAACCGCCGAAGATCAACCCTCCCAGGGGGAAGTAGATATGGGAGTGCCTCACCTGAGGCAGTGGCCCTATCACAAAATATATATCTATCTCCAGGCGAATAACCAAGACACATCCTTGTAGCACCATCACTATGCACCACCTGTTCTAGCATCAGACCAGGTAACATAGTAGCCGATCCTGTGATCGCAGGAGGTCATTCTCAAGAAACTTGAGAAGACCCCATCGTGCCAACTGTTGGTGAGCATTGGCATATTGTGCCACAAACATGTGGAGTTCAGGCCAGTCTCTCTCCCTCCACATCATCCTGTCACCAAATAGACACACATCAGTGACCTCAAAACACCAAAAAATTGAAAATTTTCCCAAAATTTCCAGAAAATAACTTTGGCATGCGCTGATTGCGCGCCTGTATTTCAGACAAGCGCAGAAGACCGCGCGCACAAAGCACTGACAGGCATGGAATTTTCATGCAAATACTCAACTTCGCCCAAAAATTTTGTGCTTATGCCTTGATCGCCCACATGGTCAAGGAAAAATATTGCTAGGGTTCCGTACAAACCTAGTTTGTACAGATACCTACCCAGTCACACTGAAAAAATTAAAATGCAGGACATTCGAAGGCCTACCTGACTCTGGTAGCATGAATCCCAGGTGCACAGGTTGACCGCAACGGAAAGAACAGCTTAGCAAAAGCCTCTGACCTCTCAAAATCTCAAACACTCAAATGCACAAATGACTCGAAATGAGCCATATTGGCCTATATGTTTCCCTTTTTAGATTGTTTGAAGGACCATAACAAGAGCTTAGAAGACCCAATTGCATAACCGAAAGCAGCACAGTGACCAGCACCTCATAATGCCCAAAGTAGGCTCCACACATTCACACCTCCAAAAAATTAATTTTTTCAGTTCCGACAGGTATGCCCTCTCTTATCTCTTGCCCATTCAGCACATGTTTTTCAATAATATTTGAATGTGAAAGATGCTTTCACTCTGGGTATTTTGTTGCAGGTGTTGTACAACACAACAAACCATCTCTTGCCCCATACACCGAAGGTTCTAGAGCAGGTATCATTTTACCCTCAGCATGATAGAGTTCCAGAGAAACTCTGCATATCCTGACATCATTTCTACACAAGAAATCAACCATTGGTTCCAAACACCCAACCATGTTTATCATCTCCCCACCTTGCACATGATAAACATCCTCGTTTGTCGGTAAAGCCTCCCCTTCCATGACGTCCATCACTTAAAGTAGGCCATGCATTATAAAAATACGATGCCATGGCCATACCACCTCAATCTGGGAAGCACTTCGTGCCCATTCATCCACCATGCATCAAGTCCAATTTTACCATATCGAAATAAAATGCCTTTCCCGGACTACCATTTTTTGCAAGCAGATCGAATACGCACCACCGCGTCTCGCATTTGGACTACCATCCCTCCATTAGTATAGCCCATCTGCGATATTTTCCATACCCTTCATCATCCCCACACAGATACTAACCAATGGGGGCCCCACTCTCAGCAAAAACACCTTCCTCACATCATCAGTGAGAAAGCATTTTCATGTTTTTGGGGCACCCGTCTCTATGTTTTGTACAATCCAATCCCATTTTTTATTCTTTTGGAAAGTTTACAAAGATCTCAAACGAAGAATAGTTCCCCACGCATCCATCAATTTTTCTCCCATGGCAGCAGTCCCTAGTCACCCTTGGTCGGAGCATCACACCTTTCACGCAAACGCCACCACGACATTCATAACTGACATATAGCCACTCTGGACGTCCTACCGAGTCCAGGGATTTCCTCATTAGAAATAGTTATGACTGCCGCCAAGCTTCTTTTTCATGCTTCGAACTTGGGCCACTAAACTCCCATCACCATTTTTCAGTCACCCCTCACCATCATGACTATGTTAAACCTATCAAATTAGAGACCCTAGTCCCTTGCATTAGTAGCTTTCTCATTTGGTTGAGGCTTCCTTTTTGTCGACTTCAACACCCATTCTCCAAAAAGGAAACAATACCTTGGATGGCTCCTCACCACAATAGGGGCATCCTCAGGTGGCAATGTGGGAATCATCATTTCCCACAGATGTCATCGATCCTCCTAGCATTTGACTATAACACAAGCTTTCATGTCAATATGGTATCATACTTTACAACCATTGCACTTTTCACAAATTCGTCAAAGAATCATGCCATTATAAGCATATCTTTCATCAATTCTTACACGGGAAGGTCCCAGTCATACACCCATGTGTAAAATGAGCATTTATATGCCATACCAAGATTACGCATGTGGGCACCACATTCAACCTATTTTCAAAGAGAAAACGCCCTTGAGGGTGTTATAAATCATCGTCATCAACCAAAGCAATAGATCACTACCATATTAGTGACACAGACAAAACCTTTATCTATCAGATAGATTTGTTTAGCTAGCAAAAGCATTACGAGCAATGGACATGCCCGCCTCGTAGAAAAATTGTATTTATTGTATCATACTATTTCTTGCAGGTTCCTGACAGAACATGGTCACTCTTTTACCCACTCTAAGGGGTTTCCAACCTTGGGCTGTACGCAGGTCTCTCTCTCTCTCTCAACACAAGTTACACAGAAAATAAACTATAATGTATTTCGGCTATATAGTTCTTCCTAGAACTCACACCTTAGGGGGAAACTGTTATCACTGGAAAATCGGACAAGCAAAAATGAAATTATTAAATGTCAAGCAGAAGGATTTACAGGGCTGAGAGACATTAGAGGATCTAAAAATTTTAAAAAATATCTAAGGTTAAGAGGCAAAAATCAAATTGCACACTAGAGACACAGGTAAAATGTGCCTTGCGCACATTTTTTTTCGATAGGCGCATTGGTCTGCGCGGCTTTCCCTCAAAAAGCAGTGTGGTCCTGGTAGTGGTGGAAGTCACCATCTGGGAACACTTGACACACTTCAGGAAATGATCCTCCACTTGAGTCTACCCAAGGACAGTCGCCTAGAGCAACCTTGGACCTCAAGTGAGCACACAAAGGAATCAACCCCCTCTCTTGGGTCACCATCCACAAGTGTACCATGAGAGGGAAGAAGGATTTGGATTTTCCTATAAATTGCGACCATGAGAAGAAAAAAATGATAACACATTGTTATGCTGGCCAAATTGCTCATAAGAAAACCAACAATGTGTTATCTAGAGTAGCAATAGAGTTAGAGGATTCGGTTGTTGGCCACCCAACAACTTCAATCCCGTAGGAAAATAGAGAGGCCTTGCAACATTAGCTAAAGGGTAAAAACCTCCTTGCACTGGGTCTTAGAACTCCATAATTCTAAGGATCCTTTGGAAAATGAGTAACGTTCTACCTTTCTTACTAATAGCGGTCAATAAGAGGGTATTTTATTCCACCGTTTGTATTATTGTCTCGTTTGAATCATTGTGAGATTTTGTCTTTTTTTAGTTTAGTTGTGTTTATTCTTATTATATGCAACATACTACATTCCATAATTTAATGTGTTTTAGATATATATTAGCATGTGTTCACTAACCTGCTAACCATATTTTGTGCCTGTGACCATAGCTTGTAGGTTGCAACCATTCCTACTGTTAAAGTCCTATAAGTAGAGGATTCATAATTTGGAATTGACTTATGATAGTCGTGTAAATATGTACATACCTTGCTTTCTACAAGTTTTTTTCCCATATTTTGTAAAAAATAAAATAAAATATAAAATAAAAAAAGAGGGTAAAGTCCTAAAAGAAAAATCAAAGGACTTAGAAAAAATAATATACCCCAAAGAAAAAGAAATAAAACATGAAAGTGTGCAAGTCCAAATGCCACTAATTTTTACTTTGTTACTGATGATTATGGCAGAGTGTCAATAAATTCCATAATCCATGATGAGTTAAATTGTTTAATCTTGACTTGTCATGTTGTCAATTTCAAGTTCTAGATAGTGAATAAAGATTAGTCAGACAATTTAATCCTGATTAATCAGTAGAAAGGTAGAGAAAAAAGAGGAGAACAACAATTCAATCTGAGCCCTCAGATGATATAAGGTAGATTTAGATAGTTTTTATTTCTTTCAAAAAAATAAAATGTTCAAGGTTGCTAGCTCAAATGCACCTGCAAAATGGAAGAAAAAATGTTAGATTAAAAGTTAGGGAGGTAGAAAGAAGGGGGAGAATCATGTAAATACTTTCACCGGGAAAAATCACTAATTTCCCCTCCCCTATAGTTATTCTGCATTCTAGACTTTCAGTGAAAGAGGCTCAGAGCATTTCTCTGACTTCTATTGGGACCGGACCCAAGGCTCAATGATTGTTAAGTTAAAAATATTGAATTTCTATAATAATCCCTAATTATCATCATTTACCCTACATTCATCCATTTTCACTTCAAGTTCATAAGTAAAGACATTTTTACTTAATGAAAAAGAAAATCCCCTTTTGATTAATCTCATTCATTCATAAAAACATAAAAACCCCCCAAAAATATTATATTCTAGGTGAAAGTGGTCAAGTTATAAATGATAAAGCTTTGCATTTTACATTATCACTTTACTTAGTCATATGAATATATTTTGGTGTTTTTCATTGTCCTATGTCATATTAACTTCTAACTTATTTATTAATTCCTTATAAAATACCTTATCCTATTAATATAACTCCTTGTATTTAAATATTCTCAAAAACCCACTAATATGAGTTTTTTTGCCAAAGTTAATTACCCACATGTTTTAAATAAAAACCCCCAATTACACCCCCCTTTGGCATAAAACTAACATTATATAAATATCCCACCCCCTATGGTTTATTAAACCATTCAACAGGTTTAAAAACTATATAATATAATGAAAAATGCACAAAGATGTTTCTTTGGGCCTATCTTGTGCCCTTTGAAACAGAAAAATATATTACCCCCCTCAGTTTTATCTTAAGTATTTTTAAAATATAATAAAAGATTCGAAGGACTTAACCTATTACACTCTTCCTCGCATACATTCATAACCTAAAGTTTGATTAAAATAAGACCAAGGTTTTGTTTTAAATAAACTTCAAGCCCGCCATTATTCATATTCACCAATGCTATATGAAGCCTCACGCCTCATATTATTAACTCACAACATATTTAAACTATACATAAACCCCAAATTATGTATGTAAAACCTTTGTTTATAAAGGTTTAGAACGTAATTTTTAACTGCCGCCCCTCATAAAGCCGCCTGGTCCCACATGCTTCTTTGACCGCAACTTCCCATTTGATCTGGATCGTTCGCTCCCTTTCCAAAGATCTGATGGTGGACGATCATTTTCACATCCACAAACCAATCGACTGCCAAATGCCCAAACGAGCGCAAAATGGGTGGTTTTTCTATTACCACCTCCTATGACATGTCGCTTTTTGATACGATTGCGTTCATTTTTCCTAATACCATTTACTGCTCAAACACAGCGCGAAACCCACCGATGGTTTTCCACATTCGCAAAATTAAAACCACTCCTGCCAATGATTTGACTCGCAATTATTGCATTTTTTAAGACTTATAATAAAGATTAAAAACCTTTGTTATACATTTTATATGTATTATGTCGCACCCAACTAGTTATACATTATCCCGTTGTTATCAAAGCTTTCCTCTGTGTTTTTTAGCATTGAATTCCCTTTTAAAGCATTATTCACCATGGATTCAAGACTGGTAATCACCTGTTCGGATACAACCACCAACCAGAGCTCAACTTCAACTTACACCAAAGCTTCAGAAGCCTTTCTCACATCATCAAGATACTTGCAAATGAGGTATTTTCCCAAAAATTTCACCTGCAATTTCATAATTTGAACCAAAAATCGAGCCAATTGAGATAAAAGAGTAAAATTGCCCATCCATTTTGTTATAAACCTTGAAAAAAGAGGGCAAACCCTCGCAATTTTTTCCCAGAAATTGCCATTTGTAGAAAACTTCTTTTTAAAGTCAAATTCTCTGTCAGAGACCCTTGAAAGACAAATTCCATGGTTCAAAAGGTTTTTAAACCCACAGAAAACCTTAAAAACCGTTTTTTATAGTCCTAATCATTTGGAAAACCTGCGTTTTCTGTCTCAAACTTGTTCCTTGTGTCCTAAAAATCCTAATTGAGCACTAAATTGTCCAATGCTATCATCCTTGCCCATAAAATTTTTCAATTACCCTCTGTTGAAGAAAAATTAACTATTTCAAATAGTCTTATCTTGCTTTAGTTACCTCAAAATGACAAAAAAGAAAATTAAACCTGTTAAACCTGGAGGATCCAAATCTCCCAAGTCTAGAGCAGTAAAAGCCCCAAAATCTACTCTTGCTATCACTGTTGAGACCACTGTGACTGTTAATCCTCTTCAACCACTAGTGTCTACTGTGTTGGGGTCCTGTGATTTGGCTGATTGGCAAACCAAATGACAAGGTAACATTCAAACCAAGCTTTAGAGCTCTAGGATCTAGCCCTCCTAGTCTCAGAGAGGGATCTCTCAATATGTTTGTAAGTATATAACTTGATGCTTTTAAGAGGTTGATTTTAGGCTAGTTATGAAGTGCGAATTTGTTTGTTTGTTGGTTGGACAGAGATGATCTAGGCAGCATAGATAGAGTGTGGAAATATACAAGCCATTGGGCAATGGAGTCATGTGGAAGTCTAAACAGTTCCGATTGATGAATTTGGGGAACCAAACGGCAAATCTAACTTAGTCAATGGATCTGTGGGATCATATAGGTGGGATGAGATGAACATCAAGGATTTGGAAGGAAAAGTAGAGCTTTAAGGGCTGTTAAGACTCCTTAATTATGTATACCTTTCAACGAAGGGACTTGCAACACTATCTTAACATAAAGAAATATTCAATAGCCAGGGCTAACCATGAGTCCTACCAACATACTTCATGCAGATAACATAAACAAGACAAACTTTGAAGCAAGACAAAGAAGGAGAGGAACACTCTGTTTCTTCTAATTGTTTCACTTAAATGAGTTAGAAAACATATAAGAAACACAACTAATTGCATTCATAAAAGGGGGAACAGCCAGGCATCTAAGACTGCAATTGTAAAGACCTTCAAATATGACTATCTCAGCAAGAAACAGAGGGTAAGATCGGAACAATCCTCTCTGCCAGGCTGCAGAAAATAACGTTTGAAGGATGATTTCAGAAATAGCTTTCGAGAGGCAGCAAGCAGACAGAGCAAACCATAATTCAACCTTGACACCAACTATTTGAACTATTCTGAAATATACAATCTTAAGGGTTTGAAAGCAGTAAAAATACTAAATAAAACCTTCAGCAGATGAAAACATAAAGGCAGTGAAGAGTAAACAGACCTAAGGTGCTTCTAGGAGACATTTCTTGGCCTAAGCTTTTTACTCTACTGCAAGCAAAGTATAATGGAATAAAGTGAAAAACAGGAAATAACATTAACGGATAGAGAGTACTTCACCAAAACCAGGCTCATGGATCCAATGGTCTAGCCTCCTTCATCAACAGAAAAGAAAAGACATCCACACTTCTTCAAAACACCAATTCTTCTTCAAAACAGTAGTCTATGTATTACTTCAGAATTCATCAAGTGCCAACTTTACAATGAGAGTTCGAATAGGATTTATAGGTGAATGGGGAGGAGAGGTGACAAATATGGTCTTAATGGTGAATTAAAACAATGGAGAACAGCATTCGAATGCCAACTTAGTGTCATAAATATTACATTAATTTCTTGCCCACTCTAGTATTTCCTGCTGTCTTTGAGGCATATCTAGCAGGTTGTAATAACTCCAACGTGTGTTCTTTGGGAGATGTCTTATGACTGTAGTAGTTTTGTTTAGGCTTCTGGGACGAGTTAATTGAAAGAGTGGGCATTGAGGCTTTCCCATACTTTCACAATAACTACTTTGTCAGTTGAAAAAGTCTTTGTTTGTAGAAAATGCCAGTTTTGTCCTTTGTAAGTAAAATGTTGATCATGGTGGCGGTCAAATACTTTGACCAAATTAACTGCTTCGCTCTGATGTGCACGGGGCCTTCTGTCTTGTGATTTGTCCTTTTGCTAACTAATTTAACTTTAATTACTTGTCTTTACGCCTCTTTATCCATTTAACTATTGGTTAAGCCTTTGATCTTCGGATTTATGCTTTAACCTTTAACTTTCACTGTTCTTCTTAGTTTTCCTTTGTGTACAGGTGGTTGCACCGAAGGGTTTGATTGAAAGCCGATCTCATGATTTATCGACTAAAACGTGAAAATCACCTTCCTTTGTCCCTTTGCTGCATTTAGTTAGGCCACAGAGGATCATCACCCTCGGCCCTGCAACTGGATTTCTGCTATGGGACGGCTTTATAACTTAGCTGCCATTAAACTTGCAACACAAACAAACTAGTTACAAAATCCTACATTTTTTGGGTTTAAACTGCTTTAGAGGGCTTTGGCGGAGGCGAAAGAGTGGTGCAGAGGAGGTGGAATGCAGGCGGATGGTTTAAAATTTGCATTGGAGCGAAGAGCTGAAAATTGGTTTTGGGAATAACAGAGGTGGTATTCGGGCGAGGTCAGAGCGGTAAGTGGTAATGAGCGGGGAACGCAATACGTGTTAATGGCTGACACGTATGCTCCTGAAAACCACCCCTTTCGCGTTCAAAATGGGCAATCAACTTTATTTGTGAAATGAACGCAGAAATGGTTTTAGACCTTCTGGGGGCCAGATCTATCGATGTAAGAGAGCACGAAAAATAGAAAGATGTGCGGAGGAAACATATGGTGGGGCCGGGGTGACGTGAGGTAATTTTTCGCGTAGCGGAGAGACTTGAGGTTGGGTAACCAATGTGTGCCATTGGTTTATGGTGATAAAGGGTTATAATACATGTATGGGCGAATATCTAAAGGGAAAACAAAGGTGGAAGTGGGAGGGAGTGAAAGTGCTTCTGGACCGTTGGATCTGGGGGGGGGCCAGATCAATGGTGGAGATCACGAGAAAACACAATGAAAGGTCCACAGCGTGGTCAGGTGGGACTAGCGGGATTACATGAAAAAATGAAAGAAAACACGCATAGCGGGGGCACTTGAGGTACGGACAGGTTTGCAGGTCGGGTGCCCCTGTAATGAATGTGAGTCGTAGGATGAAGATTTCCCATATCCCGAGGGATCAACTACGGGGACACTCATATGGTTGACCTTTGTGCTTAAGAGAGCCCGCAGATGAAGAAAAATATGAATCGATGCGGACCGTCAGATCCGTGAGATGGACGGCGGAGAAACATCGCTGGATTGGCAATCGGCTGAGCAGAGGGTCCGGGGAGGAAGAAATAGGAAGTTGCGATATGCGATGGAGCGATGATGCGATGGATGCAATGATCGTCGGATCTTTGAGGGAATGGACAGCTACGATCATATCGGAATATTGGCCATTGGCGGGGTAAAGGGTCAGGGTACCGAGAAATCAGGATCGTCGATGTGCGATGGAGCAATGTGTCGATGGCTTTAGCACTCGGTTACGGGGCTCAGGTCATATGAGAAGTGGGGCGGAAGATTTAAGCCCTCGGGGGGTCAGCCATCGGAGGAAAAAGGGAAAGGGAAATGAACGAAATGAAAACGTCGATGGCCGATAGGCTTAGCGCTTTGGTTGTAGGGCATGGTTTTATTGCCGAAAAAGGGGCTCGGGCTTAAGCGAAAGAGGCTTAAGGCCCTAAAGGAGCGAAAAGTCTTTTTCAAAGGTTTTTATGTGTTTTTATGGGTTTTTTAGTGTTTCGGGTAAGGTAAAAGGGATTTTTGAAACAAAATAAAAAGGGTTAAATGGTTTTAAAGGGGATTTTGAAGGAAAAAAGGATAATTGAGGGGAAAAATGAGTGATATGAAGGGAATTGTGAAGATAAAATGGAAGAATGAAATGATGGAGATGAGGCTTTGAAAAACAATTTTCTCTTTGGAAACAACAGGATTTTGAAGTGAAAACATCAATGAAGGTAGGTTTCTTTGGACAAAGAGAACAACCAGGCTTCAAGAACTAACATGTTAACTTGAAATTGTTTCTTGAAGGCTGCCAATAGATTCTAGCCATCATTAGGTATCACAGAAATTACAGATGGCTAACATATTGAAGAATTCATCCCCTTGGTTGATGTAGATTACAAAATTGTAGACCCTCTAGTAGAATTCAATCTGTTAGAAGTTCACAAATGGTGTCATGAAAAGTTCCTTGACAAAGAAGAAATGCCTCTCTGGGATACAAATCTTCCCAAGTATGTAATCCCATTAATACACCCTAGTCAGGACTTGATAAGACTGTGCTAGAAGTATTATGTCCCAGACCAAAGATCAATTGTGAATAATGATAGGGAAATCCTTTTTTCTATCACTGCAGAGTCAATTAATGAAATGTTTTAGTTACAATTTGACCCTAGGGCAGTCCCATTAGCCATTGAAGCATTTACATAGTTATATTTGGGGTTATATTTCCCCAAAAGATTCATGGTTTTTTCAGAACTTCATGCCTAGTCATGTAGATATTCCAAAATTGAATCCTCCGTATTCCACTTCCAAGTTTCTAGAGGGTTCTAGGCATGTAATTTATATGTTATCCTTCATATTGGGCTATTTCACTGATGAGTCTATCCTTGGGTTTTTGTCTACCTTGTCTCCTGGTCAACCTCCTGCTGTGATCTTTGATTTTTCCAGGTTTATTGTTGATTCCATCCACCATCAATTGACAAAGTTACCCACTGAAGGGGTATTTAGGTATTCTTCCTATTTATTTCATTTGTTCTTATTCTTACAAGCAAATCACTTCCCAATAACATTGCAGAAAATGAATGTAGAGGGCTAGCCTCTATCAGTTGTCTTTTGGACATCATCGTTGAGAAAAGAAGGAAGTGAATACAGTTACATAGATTTCACAGATTTTTTTATCAGGCCAGCTATGAATTTTCTACAAAAATCAGAACAACCTAGAGTAAGCGAAGAGATAAAAATAATATTACAACTGTCAGAAGAATGCAAAATGGGAGATTGGTACTTGTACGAGAAGCACACTGAATTTTTGGAACCAATCTAATTCCATATAAGTTACCTAAGTTTTTGACTATCAGAGTCTTTGCTCTAGAGTATTTGAGACAGGTGTTGAATTTTGATGCTATCCATTTCATGGCCTCTAAAAAGAAGACCCAGTTCAAACTAAAAAATCAAATTGGTCCTTTCATAGTGAATAATAGGGATGCTGAAAAAGAAATAGAAAAAATATTATCAGAGCTGAAATTTCAAGTGAGTTTCCCTTGGAATTATGAACCCCAAGGTCTTTTGAACAGTATAAGGGTTAAAAATAAGTTGCCTCCTTTTATACATGAGCCAAAACCTGATATTGAAAATTTTTCCAATTAGACAGAATGGGCAAAAAATACATTGGTAGATTTAACTGAAAATACACAAATAGCAAGAAAAAAGGATACCACACTTGCTGTGGTAACTCCTAAACAGCCAGAGACTTCAAACAAAAGGAGCAGAGATGAGGGAGCCTATACAGCAGAAACTACTTCAGATACCAAGTTCAAACTCATCTACAATAAAAGGCTAAGATTTGGTTCCATAGGAAAAGAAAAACTTATTGAGGTTGAAGATGAACTAGAGGTCAGTAATGATGAGGCCACTACAATAATTAAGGAGACTTTGACAGAGATTGAAAGAGAACAAGAAGCATCCAAAGGAAAGGAGACCCAAATGATTGAGCAACAGGTCAATATGGAAACTTCTTCTTCTCAAATAGTTTGAAGAAAAAGATTCAAAACGTGGAGGTATCCAATAAATCGGCATTGATTAATGCCAACAATTATGAACAAAAAGCTAAAAGACTTGAAGAGAAAGTCAAAAGCCTTCAAAATGATTTGAGTTTCACCACACAGATTTCTTACATAAGAAATCACCTATGGACCAACATTATTGAGGCCATACATCTTCAATGGCCATCAATTCAGATAATATATGAACAGAGAGACCTCCTTCTAGCAGCGCAAGGTGAAATACAAAGGACAACAGAAGAATTAGCAGATAAACTAGCACAGGCACTAAATCTAAGTACTTTATTAAACAGTAAGAACAGGACTGAGCTAGAATAATTGAAGATACAAGACAGGACATAATGATACTGTAAATCAAAAAAGTATCGACAAAGAAAACTTTGATGAATAACTTGAAAGAAAAATGTGATGCTATGAATTTTTCCATTACCAAGTTTTTAGAAAAGTATACTATGCTAAGACAAGCAGGCATTCCAGACATCCATGTATTCAATGACAAATTGATGGACCAAAAGGAATATGATAAAAAGATAAGGGACCATGCCAAAGAACGGGTGAATAAGAAATTGC
Source organism: Pinus albicaulis (assembly GCA_034641835.2). Classification (NCBI taxonomy): domain Eukaryota; kingdom Viridiplantae; phylum Streptophyta; class Pinopsida; order Pinales; family Pinaceae; genus Pinus; species Pinus albicaulis. Next base: position 1,151,851,265 of record CM076584.1, read on the forward strand.
CACAGGGATCTCCAGGAGGGAAAGTTGTTCTCCAATACATTGAAGATTTATTCTTCCTTCAGAATGAAATCAAACATTTATTTGTAATTAAACCAGATTTTGCTAAGTACACTGAAGCAAATGAGAACTACAGAAAACTCAAGAGTGTAAAAATACCAGATGCTGAACAGTGGCAGGTGTTTACAGATTTATTGTAGCAGCCAAGAAGCAAATAGTGAAGGAGAGTGCAGATGAAACAGTCAGTTTTATAAGGAAACAAATAAAACAGTACTTGATTGTAATTTTTTACTGCTAAAAAGTCTCTTTTGACAGCAGTTAGAGGTCAAAATATCAAGTTAAAGAGTATCAGGGTGAAAGGCTAGAGTCAAAGTGTATCAGAGAGAAAACAACAGTTAACTAATTTGACTGTTGTAATTTCCTTCTTCTTTTTTTACAGCTGTGAAATGATTAATAAACAGTGAGAAAGAGTATCAAATATAAAGTACAAGGTCAAATAGTATAAGTGGAAAGAGTATCAGTGAAGTCATCTTCCAAAAAAGATATTTTGCAAAATTCTAGCAAGCATGTACAGCTATTCAACAAACAGTTTTTTGTTAGATAAGATAGCTCTATATTTTCTAGATAAGAGGACAACTTGCTAAAGTTGTTAAGCAGCTGTCCCTCTTAATGTGTAAAGATATTTTTATTTTCCTAGAGTTATTCCTAGATCTCTCTAGGATATTTGTAATAAACATTTGTATAAATACTTCAGTTTATGAAGTGTTTAGTGTGGAATAAAATTGCTAAGAATATTATAGACCTTTTGCTGGTACATTAGAGGCTCACATGTGTTGAATTCAAAGCAGCAGTCTGGACAATAGCCAATTGGGTTTCATAATTTAGGATTCATGCGATAATTTGAAGAGTAAAGTGCATATATCTTGTCATTGTTTTCATTCTGAGTTACATACAATTTCATATATGTTGTTCAATATTAATGATTAATTAGGAGAATTATTTCAGGACTAGTGTAAGAACTCCCTGTCTTAACTACTTAATCATTTAAATGTTTTCTGCTAATTTCTAGATTTAGGAATTCTTAATTGCTCCTAGTCCCGTTTGACCTCTGCCTCCTTCCTCTTTTTCCGGATCAAAGGATCCTTCATTTCCATTTATCCCAAAGTAAGCCATCTCATCAAAACAATCTATCCAAATCTCTGAGGGTTATCTACCTTGCCCTGAATACATTAGCATCCGCTTGGCCTTGCCTTATAGTTTTGCTTGCTAGACTTTGACTCCATAACCCAATGGACTAGTAGATCCCTCTTTAATTTGTCTTCAAGTAATCTTATTTTCCACCAAACATTTCAAAACCAAAATCAATTGTTCTATCATAACTAGCCTCAAACATTAAACAAAAACAAAGTTAAAACATAAAGAGAGAGCCCTCTCTGAAATTTAGGAAGGCTAGATCCTAAATTTCCAAAGTAGGTTTGTGGATACCCCTACTTTTCTTAAACTAAAAATCAAAAGCCCACAATCTTTAGAAATTACTAGGGTGATAACATACTAGAGACCATACTGGGGATCTAACCAATCTCCAGTTTTAAAATTAGTCTTAAAGGAAGATTTTTAATCTATATTTTTACTTTAAGATTATTTTTAAAGGGTTGTGGGTATTCATAAATAGTCATTCTGGCTTCTAGGAAAACCTACTATACCAGGTCTAACCCGGATCCTAAGCCTGCAGTTATATAAGATAACCCAGAACAAATTGGAAAAAACAAAAAGAAAAAACAAATTGTCAATTTAGAAACTGAAGTACCATTAAGAAAAGCTAATTCTTTACCCAAACAATTAGTGAGCTTATCTGATATTGATTTTGATTTCAAGTTTGAACAATCATTGTTTAAAGTTAAATCTGAAACTGATTTAAAATATATTGTAATAGATCATGTTTTTACTTCTTTCTTGAAAGCAAAACAAAATATTATTTCAGCAAAAAGAAAATCAGTTAAATCTGGATCTCAAAATCAAATAGAAAGTATTAATGTTACATTGATTAAAGACATTGATGAAGCTATTAAATTAGCCCATTTACTATCTCACATTAAGCCTCAAGTTTCTCGATTGCACACAAAAATAATTCCAGTAGCAGATTCAACTCTGTATGCTGTCACTTCATTTTTAGATTCCACTACAAGTTCATCCACAGAAAAATTTACTCCTGAGTTGCCTTTGCAGCCTAGGATATTATTTCCCTCATTCACTCAATCCACTGCATCCACTTGTTTTATAAGCACTACATCCTTATTTCCAAATAATTCCATATATATACCAACATTTTTTCCAAGCTCATCAAGCACAGCTTTCAGCTCATCAGCTACCATATCCAGCACTGCTCCTATCATTATTGTTATACCTCCTAGTTCAGCAAAACTTCAAGTCATGGCTGCGAGGTATGCTCCTCTTTTCTTACCCCAAAACCTCCATGATAAGCCCCAAGATTATCAGAAAAATATACCACTATTTGATGGCCAATCACAATATACTGCTCAACAACATGTCACAAGAATAACATATTATTGTGAAATCTATGAAATAGATGAATCAGATGTTCAAATGAGGTTGTTTTCTCAAAGTTTAACAGGAGAGGTTAAGAAATAGTTTAAAATTTTAGTTGTTGGTAGTATAGCTAATTTAGCTGCATTCCATAGAGCATTCTTAAATAAATGGGAAAAGAAAAAGAACCCCCTACAAATCTTATCTGAATTTGATGCTTTAAAAAGAGCTCCTAATGAGTCTGTTCAGGATTATTTCACCAGGTATAACAATGTTTATAATGCCATTCCTATTGATCTTAAACTTACACCCTATTCAGTAATTCTTAAATTTCCTAATGGATTTGATCCAGATATGGCTTACCAACTAAGAGAAATAAATGCTGAAACATTAGAACAGATGCAATTAGATGTTGTTGGTGTAGAAATAAATATTCTAGCTAAAAAAGCCAGACTTAGGAATGAAAGGAGAGTCACAATCAAAGAAGAAACATCAAACTCAGATGGTAAATTTGACTTTTTTGCTAAAAATTTAGAAAGGGTGGTTGAAAGATTAGACAATATTGAGAGAAAACCACAATGGGATAACCAACCTCAAATCAGAAATCCCGACTTCAGAAAAAATAATAATCCTAGAAAAGGTAAAGAAGCCTCTCCAGATCAAAACATTAGGCCCCCACTCCAAGAGAACTATGCTGAAATTTCTCAAAATAATGATGAAGATGAGGATGACATCAATATAGTAATGGGGATATATGAAGAAAACACTATTTTCCTCACTCAAGAGGATCAAGAACTTTTTGAGCTTCAACAACTCAAAGTAGAATCTAGTGAAGCCTTTGATTTCAAACAAGGTTATGACTTCGCTATTAACGAAATTCACAGTCAGTATAACCTTAGAAACAGAAAAAACAATGAAACTTCTACAAAAAACAACTCTCAAAATCAAACTAAAAAGAATGTAAAAGCACAAAAAACAAAGATTTTGCAAATTCTCCCAAGGGAAAACAAGCAAAATTCCAATCCTCCCAGTCCTAAAAATTCACCAAGTCCAAAAATTGTTGATATCACTGAAGAAGTGGCCCAATCCTCCAATAATGTTCAAAAAGCCAACACTACCAAAGCCCCTAATTCAGCAAAATCAGCAATTTCTGATCCAAAGAAGAATCTTGTTGATTCTAAATCAGCAAATCCCAAAACTGTAAACACTAAAGCTTCTGCTGAAAGTTCAAAACCTGAAAAAAATTCCGCTACCCCTGAATCTGTCCTTGAAAAGAAAACTAAAGACAGCAAAAATCAAGAAACTTAGACTGAAAATAAAAGAACAATTCAAGATAAAAGTACAGCTACTGAAATGCTTGAAAAACCCACTTAGATAACTGTTACGAAAGATGAACTAATTCAGATTAGTAAGTCTCAATCATCATTTAATATTCAATCTAAAATAGCTAAGTTGAAAATACCAATTCCTTTAACAGAATTGGTAAAAAATGACTTATATAAATCAAAAATTACTGAAACTTTGAATTTGAATGATGGTGAAGATTCTATTAATTTAAATGATGATCAGCTTGAATTAATTTTTGGTCCTGATGTAAATGGTAAGCATTCAGATGGATCAGTTCCTCCCTTCTATATTAGTCTTACTATTCACGATCAGATTTTACATAATGCAATGTTAGATTCAGGAGCTTCCCACAATTTAATGCCAAAATATATTATGGAAACTCTGAATCTAGAAATAACAAGGCCTTATAAGGATTTATTCTCATTTGATTCAAGCAAGGTTAAGTGCATTGGATTGATAAAAGACTTATGTGTTAAGCTGGTTCAATATCCTAGTAAAAGCATGGTTATGGATATTGTAGTAGCTGATATCCCACCAAAATATGGTATGCTTCTTTCTCGTTTATGGGGAGCTAAGTTGCAGGGATCTCTACAATTAGACATGAGCTATGCCACCATAACAGTGTTTGGACAACCTAAGAAAATTTATAGAGAAACTTAAATGAAATACATGGTTAGCAGTGCTGAGAGATCAATCAATTACCCAATTTACTCAACACCAACTGATCTTGATTCTTTCATTTTATGTAACTCTCATAATAATGAAATCCAAACTGAATTAATTGACATAAAGCCTAAACCAAACAATGATAATATTTTTCATGAAGCCCTTTGGCACTTAGACTTTGATGGCTCAGTGAACAAGTTAGGAGAAGGAGCTGGAGTGTGGATCTCAAACATTGAGACCAGTCATTCGGAATGACATGCCTTTAGAATCAACTTCAAATGCACCAACAACATGGCAGAGTATGAGGCACTTATCTTAGGCCTCCAAATCATCAAAAATTTGGGAGGTAAGAGAATTTTAATTATGGGAGATTCAGAATTAGTCATTAAGCAAGTAAATGGAGATTATTTTTTTCGTAATCCTAGATTAGCCAGATATAGAGATGCAGAAATTGATTTATGTGATGATTTACTAGAATGTAAGTTTGCTACTATTCCTAGAAATCAAAATTTGTAGGCACATTGCCTAGCAACTTTTGCTAGCACATGTAATTTACCTTTTCAACCAACACATAGATATACTGCTAAAGTTAAATATAGACCCATTGTCCCTGATAATGTCAAATACTGGCAAATTTTCTCTGAAGATGCACAGATTTACCATTTTTTGAATAATGAGGATTAATTTCAAAATTGTATGATAGACACAGATGGTAATTTAAATTCAGAATGTCACATAGATTTAGATGTTAATTGTGAAATAAATAACATAGATGCACATAAACTTACCAAACCCACTGTATTTACTCAATCTGATATAGATAACTTAGAGAAGGTAGATATAGAGGAAATAATTGAAGATGAAATTGAGATGTTAGATTTAAAAGATAATTTTTTACCTAAGGGTTTAACTCCTTTGTAAGACTTGTTTGATTCCAATGATGTGCCCAAAAAGCCTAAAATGGAACCAGTCAAGTCTGACATTGAAGAATGTAACATTGGGACAAACAAAAAACCAAAAATGATCAAATTGTCAAAAAAATTACCCCCTCAAGAAAAAGAAGAATACGTTGAACTTTTAAAGGAATACCAAGATGTTTTTGCATGGAGTTATGAAGATTTAAAATCATATGATACAAACATAATTCAACATAAGATTCCTATAAAAGATGATTAGAAACCATCTAGGAAAAAATTGAGGAGGATCAATCCTGTCCTATTACCTTTGATTGAAAAAGAATTTAAGCGCATGTATGATGCCCAAATCATTGCACCAATCAGATATTCTGATTGGGTTTCTAACTTATTACCTACAAGAAAGAAAACTGGTGAAATCATATTATGTGTAGATTTCAAGAATCTTAATAAGGTGTCTTTAAAGGACAATTACCCTTTACCCAAAATGGACCATATTTTACAAAGGGTAATTGGTTCTTCTAGGATATCTTTATTAGATGGTTTTTCAGGATATAACCAGATACTTGTCCAACAAGAAGACCAACCTAAAACGGTTTTTACCACTCCATGGGGAACTTTCATGTATGTGAAAATGCCTTTTGGATTGATGAATGCTGGAGCTACCTTTAAGAGGGCTATGGATATAGCCTTTGCTAAGGAAATACATGAAATTTTGGTTATTTATTTAGATGATATTACTGTTTTTTATAAGACAAATAATGATCATTTGGATCATCTGAGACAAGTTTTCATTAAGTGTAGAAAATTTGGTATATCATTAAATCCAAAGAAAACTCTTTTTGGACTAGAAGAAGGAAAATTACTTGGATACATAATTTCAAAAGAAGGTATTAGGATAGATCCAGCAAGAATAGAAGCCATACTGCAAATTGAACCACCTAGGAACATCAAAGAGTTAGAAGCATTTTTAGGTAAAATTAACTTTTTGAGAAGATTTATTTCTAATCTAGCAGAAATCATCAAAGAACTGAATAACATGTTAAAAAAGGACTCTTTTAAAATGGAAATTTGAAGCAAAACAATCATTCGAATCCATTAAACATGCTTTAACAAAAACTCCAGTCCTAATCAGTCCAGACTTCAAGAAAGATTTTATAATCTTTTCATTTGCCTCAGAACATACCATAGCTGCAGTTCTACTGCAGAAAAATGACCAAGGTTTTGAACAGTCTATAGCATTTTTCAGTAAAACCCTTATAGATGCACCTTTGAGATATAATATAATGGAAAAACAAACTTTAGCTTTGGTTAAAGCCATAAAATATTTCAGAGTGTACATTCTTTACTCCCACATTATTGCCTATGTCCCTAATTCTGTAGTCAAATATATTTTAACACAGGATGGGCCAGATGGAAGAAGAGGAAAGTGGATTGCCACTATCCTTGAATATGACATAGAGATTAAACCAACCAAGCTCATAAAAGGACAAGGTTTAGCCAGACTGATAGCTTAATCCAATTGTAATGCTTTGGATATAAATTTTATTGCCTAGATTGATGACCAGGAAGAGATAGTGACTCCATTGATCAGTGAAGCCTATCTAGACTCACCATGGTACTCAGATATTATATTTGTACTTACAAATTTACAAACTCCTCCTGGATTAACTAGAACAAAAGCTAGATTCATCAAACTTAAAGCAACGATATATTGTATTCTAGATAAAATGCTTTATTGGAAAGAACAAAGTGGGATTTTACTGAATTGTTTACTAAAATTAGAAGCTGACAAAATTCTTAGAGAGTTTCATGCAAGTGATTGTGGAGGACACTTATACTAGAAAAGTACAGCAGATAAGATTCTTAGAGCTGGTTTCTACTGGCCTACCTTATTTTCTGATGTGAAAAAATTTGTTACTTCATGTCACAAATGTCAGATTTTCGAAGGAAAAAGGAAGTTGTTACCTTTACCCTGAAACCTATTTCTAATGAGATGCCTTTTCAATAATGGGGTTTAGAATTAATTGGAGAAATTCACCCTCCATCCACTGGCCAACACAAATGGATATTAACTGCCACAGATTATTTCACCAAGTGGATTGAAGCTATTCCAACCATAAAATCCACTGATTCAGTCATTATTTATTTCATAGAAAACAACATTTTATCTATATTTGAATGCCCACAGAAAATTATTACTGATAATGCAACTGAATTTAAATCTAAGAAAATGATTGCCTTCTGCCACAAGTATCATATTAGCCTAGGCCACTCTACTGCTTATTACCCTTAGGGTAATGGCCTAGCTGAATCTTCCAATAAAATCCTTGTGAGTATCATCAAAAAACTACTTGAAGAAAATAAGAAAACTTGGAATAAGAATTTAGTCTATGCCTTATGGGCAGATAGACTTACTACCGAGAAGTCAATTGGAACATCTCCTTACCAGATTGTATATGGGATGGATGCAGTTTTCCCATCATCTTTAGGTGTCCCAGTTAGGAAAATTATCCAAGAATCACAGGTAGAACTCAATGATATACAGATACGGATAAATCAAACTATTCATCTTCAACAGACAAGGGAAGAAGTATATGAAAAATATCAAGTCATTCAAGAGAAAATCAAGAAAATATTTGATAAAAAAACTAAAGAAGATGATTTTTCCATAGGAGATAAAGTGTTAAAATGGGATTCTAGGAGAGAAGAAAAAGGAAAACATGGAAAGTTTGACTTTCTATGGAAAGGTCCTAATGTCATTTATGGGTACAGAGGTAACAATGCATTTTTTATCAGAAATTTGGATGGAACAGACATTCCAGAAGGACCAGTGAATGGTAGAATGCTCAAACATTACTATTCTTCTGAGTTAACTAATTCTTAGTCCTAATTTCCTTTTATATCATTGTAAATATCCATTGCAGTTTGTAGATTGGATTGGATGTTTTCTTCTCAAAGTTGAAGACCAGAGTGAAGGCCCTAAGCTTTGAAGAGAAAAATTTCATAAGTATGAGTTTTGTATAAATCAGAAGACAGTTACAGGATCATCATGGTCAAAATGGGAGGCTACTGATCTTGGAGTTCTTGACATTTCACCAAGAAATTCCATCCCCATGTGAAGCCGATGTTAGGGTCCTATAAGTATAGGATTCATAATTTGGAATTGACTTATGATAGTCATGTAAATATGTACATACCTTGATTTCTACAAGTTTTTTCCCATATTTTGTAAAAAATAAAAGAAAAATAGAAAATAAAAAAAGAGGGTAAAGTCCTAAAAGAAAAAATCAAAGGACTTAGAAAAAATAATATACCCCAAAGAAAAAGAAATAAAACATGAAAGTGTGCAAGTCCAAATGCCACTACATTTTACTTTGTTACTAATGATTATGGCAGAGTGTCAATAAATGCCATAATCCATGATGAGTTAAATTGTTTAATCTTGACTTGTCATGTTGTCAATTTCAAGTTCTAGATAGTGAATAAATATTAGTCAGACAATTTAATCTTGACTAATCAGTAGAAAGGTAGAGAATAAAGAGGAGCTCATCAGTTTAATATGAGCCCTCGAATGATATAAGGTAGATTTAGATAGTTTTTATTGCTTTCAAAAAAATAAAATGTTCAAGGTTGCTAGCTCAAATTCACCTGCAAAATGGAAGAAAAAATGTTAGATTAAAATTTGGGTAGGTAGAAAGAAGTGGGAGAATCTTGTAAATACTTTCACCAGGAAAAATTACTAATTTCCCCTCCCCTATAGTTATTATGCATTCTAGAATTTAAGTCAAAGAGGCTCAGAGCATTTCTATGACTTTTGTTTAACGACGGACAGAACCAATAGGCATTGGGACAGAACATGTTGAATAAAAAATCCCATTCATGTTTACTACGTTCATCCATTTTCACTTCAAGTTCATAAATAAATACCTTTTTACTTAATGAAAAAGAAAATCCCCTTTTGATTAATCTCATTCATTCATAAAAACATAAAAACCCCCCAAAAATATTATATTCTAGGTGAAAGTGGTGAAGTTATAAATGATAAAGCTTTGTTTTTTACATTATCACTTTACTTAGTCATATGAATATATTTTGGTGTTTTTCATTGTCCTATGTCATATTAACTTCTAACTTATTTATTAATTCCTTATAAAATACCTTATCCTATTAATATAACTCCTTGTATTTAAATATTCTCAAAAACCCACTAATATAAGCTTTTTTTTCCAAAGTTAATTACCCACATGGTTTAAATAAAAACCCCCAATTACAACCCCCTTTGGCACAAAACTAACATTATATAAATATCTCGCCCCCTATGGTTTATTAAACCATTCAACAGGTTAAAAACTATATAATATAATGAAAAGTGCGCAAAAATGTTTCTTTGGGCCTATCCTATGCCCTTTGAAATAGGAAAAATATATTACCGCCCCTCAGTTTTATCTTAAGTCTTTTTAAAATATAATAAAATATTTGAAGGACTTAACCTATTACACTCTTCCCCACATACATTCATAAACTAAAGTTTGATTAAAATAAGACAAAGGTTTTATTTTAAATAAACTTAAAGCCCGCCATTATTCATATTCACCAATGCTATATGAAGCCTCACGCCTCATATTATTAACTCACAACATATTTAAACTATACATAAACCCCAAATTACATATGTAAAACCTTTGTTTATAAAGGTTTAGAATGTAATTTTTAACTACCACCCCTCATAAAACCACCTGGTCCCACATGCTTCTTTGATCGCAGGTTCCCATTTGATCTGGATCGTTCGCTCCCTTTCCAAAGATCTGACGGTGGATGATCATTTTCGCATCCACAAACCAATCAACTGCCAAACGCCCAAACAAGCGCGAAATGGGTGGTTTTTCTATTACCACCTCCTATGACGTGTCGCTTTTTGATACGATCGCGTTCATTTTGCCTAATACCATTTACTGCTCAAACACAGTGCGAAACCCACAGATGGTTTTTCGCGTTCGCAAAATGAAAACCACTCTCGCCAATGATTTGACTCGCAGTTATTGTGTTTTTTAAGACTTATAATAAAGATTAAAAACCTTTGTTATATGTTTTATACGTATTCTGTCACACTCAACTAGTTATACATTATCCCGCTGTTATCAAAGCTTTCCTCTGTGTTTTTTAGCATTGAATTCCCTTTTAAAGCATTATTCACCATGGATTCAAGACTGGTAATCACCTATTCGGATACAACCACCAACCAGAGCTCAACTTCGACTTACACCAAAGCTTCAGAAGCCCTTCTCATAGCATCAATATACCTGCAAATCAGGTATTTTCCCAAAAATTTCACCTGCAATTTCACAATTTGAACCAACAATTGAACCAATTGAGATAAAAGAGTAAAATTGCCCATCCATTTTGTTCTAAACCTTGAAAAAAGAGGGCAAACTCTCGCAATTTTTTCCCAGAAATTGCCATTTGCAGAAAACTTCTTTTTAAAGTCAAATTCTCAGTCAGAGACCCTTGAAAGACAAATTCCATGGTTCAAAAGGTTTTTAAACCCACAGAAAACCTTAAAACCCCTTTTTTACAGTTCTAATCATTAGGAAAACCTGCGTTTTCTGTCTCAAACTTGTTCCTTGTGTCCTAAAAATCCTAATTGAGCACTAAATTTCCCACTGCTATCATCCTTGCCCAATTGCTCAATTACCCTCTGTTGAAGAAAAATTAACTATTGCAAACAATCTAATCTTGCTTTAGTTACCTCAAAATGACAAAAAATCAAATTAAACTTGTTAAACCTGGAGGATCCAAACCTCCCAAGTATGAAGCAGTAAAAGCCCCAACATCTACTCCTACTATCACTGTTGAGACCACAGTGACTGTTAATCCTCTTCAACCACCAGTGTCTACTGAAGAAGTCATCCCCTTGGTTGATGTAGATTACAAAATTGTAGACCCTCTAGTAGAATTAAATCTGTTAGAAGTTCACAACTAGTGTCATGAAAAGTTCCTTGATAAAGAAGAAATGCCTCTCTGGGATACAAATCTTCCCAAGTTTGTAATCCCATTAACACACCCTAGTCAGGACTTGATAAGACTGTGCCAAAAGTATTATGTCCCAGACCAAAGATCAATTGTGAATAATGACAGGGAAATCCTTTTTACTATCACTACAGTGTCAATCAATGAAATGTTGCAGTTAAAGTTTGACCCTAGGGCAGTCCCATTATCCATTGAAGCATTGACACAGTTATATTTGGGGTTAGATTTCCCCAAAAGATTCATGATTTTTCAGAGCTTCATGCCTAGTCATGTAGATATTCCAAAATTGAATCCTCCTTATTCCACTTCCAAGTTTCCAGAGGGTTCTAGGCATGTAATTTCTATGTTATCCTTCATATTGGGCTATTTCACTGATGAGTTTACTGATGATTCTATCCTTGGGTTTTATCTACCTTGTCTCCTGGTCAGCCTCCTGTTGTGATCTTTGATTTTGCTAGGTTTATTGTTGATTCCATACACCATCAATTGAAAAAGTTACCCACTGAAGGGGTATTTAGTTATTCTTCCTATTTATTTCATTTGTTCTTATTCTCACAATCAGATCACTTCTCAATAAAATTGCAGAAAATGAACGTAGAGGGCTAGCCTCTATCAGTTGTCTTTTGGACATCATTGTTGAGAAAAAAAGGAAGTGAATACAATTACATAGATTTCACAGATTTGTTTATCAGGCCAACTATGAATTTGCTACAAAAATCAGAACAACCTAGAGTAAGTGAAGACGTAAAAAGAATATTACAACTGTCAGAAGAATGCAAAATGGGAGATTGGTACTTGTACGAGAAGCACACTGAAATAAGAAACTTTGGAACCAATCTGCTTCCATATAAGTTACCTAAGTTTTTGACTATCAGAGTCTTTGCTCTAGAGTATTTGAGACAGGTGTTGAATGTTGATGCTATCCATTTCATGGCCTCTAAAAAGAAGGCCCAGTTCAAGATAAAAAATAAAATTAGTCCTTTCATATTGAATAATAGGGATGCTGAGAAATAAATAGAAAAAAGATTATCAGAGCTGAAATTTCAAGTGAGTTTCCCTTGGAATTATGACCCCCAAGGTATTTTGAACAGTATAAGGGTTAAAAATAAGCTACCTCATTTTATACATGAGCCAAAGCCTAATATTGAAATTTTTTCCAATCAGACAGAATGGGTAGAAAATACATTGGTAGATTTAACTGTAAATACACAGCCAGCAAGAAAAAAGGATACCACACTTGCTGTGGTAACTCCTAAACAGCTAGAGACTTCAAACAAAAGGAGCAGAGATGAGGGAGCCTATACATCAGAAACTACTTCAAATACCAAGCTCAAACTCATCTACAATAAAAGGCTAAGATTTGGTTCCATAGGAAAAGAAAAACTTATTGAGGTTGAAGATGAACCAGAGGTCAGTATTGATGAGGCCATTACAATAATTAAGGAGACTTTGACAAATATTGAAAGAGAACAAGCAACATCCAAAGGAAAGGAGACCCAAATGATTGAGCAACAGGTGAATATGGAAACTTCTTCTTCTCAAATAGTTTGAAGAAAAAGATTCAGAATATGGAGGTATCCAATAAAGCAGCATTGATTAATGCCAAAAATTATGAACAAAAAGCTAAAAGACTTGAAGAGCAAGTCAAAATCCTTCAAAAGGATTTGACTTTCACCACACAGATTTCTTACATAAGAAATCACCTATGGACCAACATTATTGAGGCCATACATCTTCAATGGCCATCAATTCAGATAATATATGAACAGAGAGACCTCCTTCTAGCAACTCAAGGTGAAATACAAAGGACAACATAAGAATTAGCAGATAAACCAGCACATGCACTAAAGCTAATTACTTTCTTAAACAGTAAGAACAGGACTGAGCTAGAAGAATTGAATATACAAGACATGACAGAGACTATACTGTAAATCAAAAAAGTATTCACAAAGAAAACCTTGATGAATAACTTGAAAGAAAAATGTGATGCTATGAATTTTTCCATTACCAAGTTTTAAAAACAAGTATACTATGCTAAGACAAGCAGGCATTCCAGACATCCATGTATTCAATGACAAATTAATGGACCAAAAGGAATATGATAAAAAGATAAGGGACCATGCCAAAGAATAGGTGAATAAGCAACTGACGCAGGGATCTCCAACAGGGAAAGTTGTTCTCCAATACATTGAAGATTTATTCTTCCTTCAGAATGAAATCAAACATTTATTTGTAATTAAACCAAATTTTGCTAAGTACACTGAAGCAAATGAGAACTACAGAAAACTCAAGAGTGTAAAAATACCAGATGCTGAATAGTGGCAGGTGTTTACAGATTTATTGTAGCATCCAAGAAGCAAACAGTGAAGGAGAGTGCAGATGAAATAGTCAGTTTGAAAAGGAAATAAATAAAACAGTACTTGATTGTGATTTTTTACTACTGAAAAATCTCTTTTTACAGCAGTTAGAGGTCAAAATATCAGGTTAAAGAGTATCAAGGTGAAAGGCTAGAGTCAAAGTGTATCAGAGAGAAAACAACAGTTAGCTAATTTGACTGCTGTAATTTCCTTCTTCTTTTTTTACATCAGTGAAATGATTAATAAACAGCGAGAAAGAGTATTAGATATAAAGTACAAGGTCAAAGAGTATAAGTGGAAAGAGTATCAGTGAAGTCATCTTCCAAAAAATATATTTTGCAAAATGCCAGCAAGCATGTACATCTATTCAACAAACAATTTTTTGTTAGATAAGATAGCTCTATATTTTCTAGATAAGAGGACAACTTGCTAAATTTGTTAAGCAACTGTCCCTCTTAATGTGTAAAGATATTTTTATTTTCCTAGAGTTATTCCTAGATCTCTCTAGGATATTTGTAATAAATATTTGTATAAATACTTCAGTTTATGAAGTGTTTAGTGTGGAATAAAATTTCTAAGAATATTATAGACCTTTTGCTGGTACATTGGAGGCTCACATGTGTTGATTTCAAAGCAGCAGTATGGACAATAGCCAATTGGACTTCATAATTCAGGATTCATGCGATAATTTGAAGAGTAAAGTGCATATATCTTGTCATTGTTTCCATTCTGAGTTACATACAATTTCATATATGTTGTTCAATCTTAATGATTAATTAGGAGAATTATTTCAGGACTAGTGTAAGAACTCCCTGTCTTAACTAATTAATCATTTAAATGTTTTCTGCTGATTTCCGGATTTATGAATTCTTAATTGCTCCTAGTCCCGTTTGACCTTTGCCTCCTTCCTCTTTTTCCGGATCAAAGGATCCTTCATTGCCCTTTATCCCGAAGCAAGCCATCTCATCAAAACAATCTATCCAAATCTCTGAGGGTTATCTACCTTGCCCTGAATACATTAGCATCCTCTTGGCCTTGCCTTCTAGTTCTGCTTGCTAGACTTTAACTCCATAGCCCAATGGACTAATAGATCTCTCTTTAATTTGTCTTCAAGTAATCTTATTTTCCACCAAACATTTCAAAACCAAAATCAATTGTTCTGCCATAACTAGCCTAAAACATTAAACAAAAACAAAGTTAAATCATAAAGAGAGAGCCCTCTCTGAAATTTAGGAAGGCTAGATCCTAAATTTCCAAAGTAGGTTTGTGGTTACCCCTAGTTTTCTTAAACTAAAAATCAAAATCCCACAATCTTTAGAAATTACTAGGGTGATAACACCTACCAAGCACCAGTGGTTTGCTACACTTGTGCACCAAAATCACCACTACAACGAACATTGTTGAATTCTCTCCTCCATATCTACACTAAATATTGATATGTAATAAAACGACCATTTCCTTCAACACCTTCTGCATATTCTTTGTATAAGTTGTAGATTTCTTGTCTTGAGAAATTTTCTGGAATATGTATTGTATCTCTATTTGGAAAACACTCCCCATGTTTTGAAAAGAAGTATTGCAGCCATGACATTGCAGTGTTTTCTAGTGGCCCAAACTCTCATTTATGATGAACTTCTAAATAATATGTAGGATCCTTTTCCAAATTATCTTGGCTTCTTGATAGACGAAAATTGCCAATTGAATGAATCATTTTGAAAACCTTTCTACAGAGAAATAAAGATCCAATATGTTAATCATAACCTGCTAGTGTAGATTGCATGCACCTCACTAATATTCATTGACAAATAGTTCTTCCTTTTCTCCAAAGAAAATTTGAAATCCATATGTTTCAAGCAATCCTTTTTACAACAATCACTTGAAATGAGCTCACTAATAGAACTTCTTCTTGTGAGATACTACTCTACCCCTTGTATAACTAGAACATCATGGATTGATACGAAAAGGTCTACTCCTACCCCTAGAAACAATATTTGTTGGCAACATCTCTATCATTTCATCATTATCTGAACAATCATTTCCATGATCATTAGGAGGAATACTATTCTTACTATGATCATTTTCAATATAGTTAGGAAATTCACCACCAACATTGTTTGAAAAATATTCATTACCATCTTCGAAAGCATGAAAATTTTCAATACCATCATCTGTGGTTTTGAAATACTAAATTGGAGGATATTCTTCATCATCTTTATCTTTCCCTTCATCACTACTGATCTCATCGTCCATAGGATTAGGACTATGTGGAAATTTTGACTCTCGATTTATTGGAAATTCTTCATTTTGACCTTCGTCACTGTTGCTCCAATAGTCCATATGATTAGGAGTAAGTGAAAATTGAGACTCTCGATTTATTGGAAATTCTTCATCCTTCCCTTCATCACTATTTCTCTCAAAGTCCATAGGGTTAGGAGTAAGTGTAAAATGTGACGCTTTATTTACTGAAATGTTTTCATCCTGTCATTCATCACTATTGCTCTCATAATCCTTAGGATTAGGAGTAAGTGGAAAATGTGACTCTCTATCCACTAAAATTTTTTCATCCTGCCATTCATCACTATTGCTTTCATAGTCCTTAGTATTAGGACTAAGTGGCAAATGTGACTCTCTATCCACTGAAAATTTTTCATCCTGCCATTCATCACTATTGCTCTCATAGTCTTTAGAATTAGGTCTAAGTGGAAAATGTGACTCTCTATCCACTGAAAATTTCTCATCCGACCATTCATCACTATTGCTCTCAGAGTCCTTAGGATTAGGGCTAAGTGGAAAATGTGACTCTCTATCCACTGAAAATTTTACATCCTGCCATTCATCACTATTGCTCTCAAAGACCTTAGGATTAGGACTAAGTGGAAATTGTGAGTCTCTAGTTTTTGGAAATTCTTCATCTTTCCATTCGTCATTGTTGCTCTCATAGTCCGTAGGATTAGGAACAAGTGGACAATTATACTTTCTATTCATTCGAAAATATTTATCTTTCATTTTTTCACTACTTCTCTTGTTATATTCATCAATATGAATAGATTTGTTACGTGACGAAGATGTTGATGCTTCATAAAACGAAACTTCAATATCAGAGGAATCCATGACATTCAAATAAGAGATTTTGAATGATGCAAACGATATCTCTCCCAATGATAATATATAGCTGAAACAATAAAATTTTCCCTCCAAATTTTTTCACCGAAATTTGTTGCTTAAAGTATGTCCCTCCAAATTTTATTTCTACGATTTATTTGAAAATTAGTTACTAAAATATTCTCTTAATATGGACCCTAATTTTGAATTAAATTCCCTGCACATTTTTCTCTTAATAATTTTTTTCAAACAAAAATATTTTTAATTAAATTATATATTATTCACTTCATTATAGATTTTATTTTTTTAATATTTATCATAGTTTTTATCCCACATTTAGCCCGTCGAAAAGAAATTTTGTTATTTCCACTTTATAAGAAATTTCATTGTCATTATTCCACACATCACGTCAAGATTTCTCGAGATTTGTTTAAAAACTTGGAATGATTTCCTAGAGCAGCAACATTGTCAGAGATGTCAATGAGAGATTCTCGCTTTTGAAAGGTTAGTTTTCCTTCTATTATTCTGAAAACTAGTAAATTGTTAAAGTTAATGAGAGTCAAGTTCAAATCTCACTTAATAAATATTTTAAACCCTTATAAATTTACCATCTTTTACCATTAAATTTTTTTGGTAGGCACATCCAAATAACGATTAAAAATAAATAAAAATAAAATAAAAATAAAAAATAAAAAATAAATAAAAATTATCTAAAATTTAAAATAAATTTAACATGGACATTGTGGGAAAAAAAAAAGAAATTATCTAAAATTTAAAATAAATTTAACATGGACATTATGCGTGGGGCCGCCTGGGGTAGCACATGGTCATTCTGGCCCAAGTGGGTTTTCCCACCGGCCCCCTGGGCAAGTAGGGGGTGATTCTAAGAATCAACCCCCCTGCTTGCCCAAGGGGGAGGTGAGCATGCCCACTCGGGCCAGGGCGCCTAGGGCGCCAGTGCACGAGGCGACGTCCGCCCGAGCTTTAGGGCGCCCGTGCTGTGAGTGGACGCCCCCATAGGGTGGCGTCCACCCTAGCCTGAGGGCCGCTTGGGAGTCATGCTGCGGGCGGACGCACCCCGAGCCTGAGGGTGCCCAAGGCAGGTCCCCCAGCTCTGGGCGGACGCCGCCCCATGGGCCCGTCCGCCCGCAGCACAGCATTGTGGGGCACGTCCGCCTGCAGCACAACATCGTGCTGCGGGCAGACACGCCCATGGGGCGGCGTCTACCCAAGCCCGAGGGTGCCCAAGGCAGGGAGGCCGATTCTGAGAATCGGCCTCTTAGGCATATAAAAAAAATTAATAACTTTCTAATTAGGTCGGGGAGAAAATGTAAAAAAAAAAAAAACAAAATTTTAAAGGAACTTTCTTTAAAAATTATAAAAATAAAAATAAATTCTTTTTTAGGGGGGTTGAGGAGATGACATGTAAAATAAAATAAATTTTGTTTTATAGTTTCTGTCGAGGAAAGAATGTAAACAATATATATATATATATATATAAGTAAGATATTTTTTTTTTGTGATTTACTAATTTATATGTAGATATATATGTTTGCAGGAAAATGGCATCAAGGAAGGTTTCTGTCAATCTTTCTGGACCAAATTCAACATTTGCATCATTTAAAGCTACAACTGGGCCTTCAAAAATCATTGCTGGATGGACTGCACCTCAGTTAATTACTGAAAATGTAGGAGATGCATCCACGAAAGAAAAGAAGTTGGTTTCATACTGGAAGAAACCAACAGAAATGAATTGTTCAAAATATGCATGGTTTTTGAAAGAGATAGAAGACGAAACTCTGCAATTATATCTATATTCTAGTAAGAATTTTGATGTTGAAAGTTATGACCTGGTGGGAAAAGTACTAGACCTATATACTCTTCCAAATACTAAAAGTGTTTAAATACTTTCAAAACTACCCAAGTCACATGGTAAAATTAGATATCATTTTACATTGTTGATGTATAACACAGAGGGGAGATTCTTCAAAGATATGCAAACAAATCATACAAAATATTACACCGAAGATTGTAAGTCTTTTTATTACGATTATTTGTTTTGTGTTATTCAAACTGTATCATTGTATTTTTAATAACTTAGTTAATATTGACATATTATATTTTGTTTTACAGGATTTTGCTGAGGTAATTTCAATTATGTTGGAGGGAATCTATTATATAGAGCGAGATATTATGAATGTTGTCTCCATTTTCCATGAACATGAAGAAGAAGATATGGCATAGAAGCAAAAAACAATACTTCATGATGCTACAAGATTATATCAAAGGGGTCAATCTAGTAAAGGTAGACATGTTAATTTTCAAAATGAGGAAGTTGAAGTTGAAGCTGAAGCTAAAGATGGAGAATGTGTTGCCATATCTGAGGATCAGATTAGAACTGATGTTAGAAAGGAGAAGAGACATAAAAAAGCAAAAACAATAATTTCCAAGAATGTCTCCCTTCTAGTTGATGATGAGGAGATTGTTTCGGTTCAAGTCATAACCAATAGGAGGTAGAAACAAAAAAAAATCTCATTCTGAAAAAATCATGGACATTAGTGAAGGGCCTAGTGAAAACTCCAAAGGAAGCAGGGAAATCATTACACTAGGAGCTGATTTAGAGGATGGCGTAATGAAAACAAAAAAAAATTCCATTTGACATGATTTGGCGAAAACAAATTTAATTGAGGGTGGTCGCCCATTTCAACTTAATGTCATTCAATTCTACAAGCCAAATGAATGATAGCTCAAATATCAAATTAGAAAGCCACACCACTTGCATGTCCACAATTTGAAAAAATTGATGAGGTACAAACCTTTTGCATGTGGTTGATTATGTTCTTCTTGTTGATCCAAGTCAGTTTCCTAACATAGAATCATTTGACAAGTCAAAATGTTTTGAATACAAATATTATGTACTTGGGGGCAACCATTCTATAGAAGCTCAAAGGAAATTGATGGAGGAATATCCCAATAACCCGCGTTTTGAAACAATTAAATGTATAATTTATGTTGGTTTAACAGATACAGAAGAAAAGTTATTGGAATGGGATCATAATTCAGATGAGTATAGTATGTCTATGAATTTCATCCAAAGGGTCAGATTTATTCATAGTGAATTTGAAGAAAGGTGATAAGACAAAGGTTGATCATGCATTCCGGAAGGAATGTTGTATGGAAATCGATTATCAAATCGAAGAAAAAAAAAGTTCAAAAGGTGGCAAAGTAAATTATGAAATATTAAGAGGTATGGATAACATTTTCCAGTTGGCATTTAGAACTGGAGAGATATAGGAATTGATTGATATATTTTTGAGTTATGGGAGAACATTGGCATCAAAAGTTAGAAGGTCAAAAAGTCTAAATCAGGTCTTGAAATGAAGCTCCTTCCAGAAGATATGACTATCACACCTCGGAGATCAATGCAAGAAGTGAAGGATGAAAATATTTTCAAACCAATATTATCTCATGTAAAGTTAGGAGAATTATCAATGGAGGAAATGTTTGAGGAATTTCTAAAGTAAGATTGTTACTTTTACTTATTTTTGGATTATAAGTTTCTGTTAAATATAATATATTGTTGTTGGTATTATTTGTTATACATATCAATATATTAGCATTGTTTACTTTATTTATTCAATCACAAGGTTTATATGAGAATACAAGAACAAATGGTTAAATTGTTGAATGGAGATAGATAGGATGATATTGTACGCAACTAACCATATTCAAGTTCTACATCAGTGCTAAAAGTTTTTTATCTTGCATTTAAAAAGGTATGTGCATTCATGCATTCACTTGTATTCATATGTATATTATTTTCATTTTATAACTTATACATATATTTGTTTATTTTATTAAATATGAAGAAGGATGCAAATGGAGCACCGGATAGTTTCAGAAGCTTTATTGAAAAAAATAAAATGGAAAGGATGAGAAAACAACGTCTTAGTGATGTTGAACTTGATTCTAGTCTTAATAATTTCATTTGGAATGAGCTCCACACTATCCAATATCAAATAATATTAAGTGATTGTGAATAAATTTCAAAACTCATACCTAAAAGGGATTATTCCCTAGTTATTGCAGATATTCCTCATGGTTTCAATATCCCAAACATTGAATATGATAGTGACCCTTATACTTATCAAGTATTTAGTAAATTGGTTGCGATATTTCTAGAAGTCACAACATCACCATTTTGTAGATTTGTGACATTTCATTCAGACACACAATTGGGGTTGTTATTATTAAGCTTCAAGAGAAAAGCAAAGTCAAGGATGCAACTTACATGGTAAGACGTTGAAATTGTATGTTTGATTAATGTTAAAAAAATTATTTATGTAAAAGTTAATTGAACTTTTACTATTTCATGTTATAGGCAAAAGCCAAATCTTATTTGTGGCGGAAATCAACCAATTATAAGTGGTTGTGAGTTCATTCATGTTGAAAGTTGGACAAAGGATGATATATATAAGCCTATTCTTTTCAATCAAGTAGATGGAAAGAATTATAGCCAAGTACTGGTCCATGATGTTGTTGTAAAAAAAACTAACATATGCAGATAAAGAAGCAAAAGGAGAAATAGTTAACGTATATAAAAAACCATAGTCATTGATTAACTATCTTTTAGATTTATGTTCAGATGAATGAGATTGAGTTTTGGATTTATTTTCAGACTCAAGTAAGTTTTACTATATAAAAATGAATTTCACTATTTTCTTTTTTAATTTTTTGTGTTTATACTAATTTACTAAAAAAAATCTTTTGTACTTGATGATTAGGTACAACACTAGCATGTTGCTTACAAAAAGGAAGAAATTGCATTTACATTGAAAAAGACTCGGTACAATGCAAATTTATTCAGCAAATAATTAATGCTCTTCAATTTCTTCCAAATGCAATGCAAGAAGTTGGTTTGAAAAAAGGGGATTTTAATGAATCTTGTGTGGAAAAAAAAGCGAAGGAACCTCAACCACCATTAGATGGAATGATTGGAAAGGCATACTTTGGGACATTCACAGACATCAAAGATCCATTAGAAGATGAAAATTATGAAACTGAAGCCAATAATGAAAATATTGTGGAAGAGGAAAATAATGAAACTGTTGAATATGAAGAGTTTGGGTTACGTGATATTATTGATTAAGTTTTATTTAAGCTTCCAAATGAAGCTCATTTTTTGTAACTATTAATAAGCTATACTTGTAATGTTTTGACTTTGACATTTTATGAGAATAAATAAATATTCAATTGTTGTTATTATATGTTTATTATTTGTATAATGTAATTTTCACTTCATTTTTATGTGAATCATGTAAGTTTTGAAAAAAAATTGTAATTATTATTAAATTTTGACATAAAATTCACAAAATTGCTAATTTTTATACCTTTTTTGTTAATTTTTTCCTATAAAAATGGTTTATTTGACATGTCACTTTTAGCAAAAAAAGACTCAAAAAGTGTATTTTTCAGTTATTTCTATATTCAAAATGTGTTTTTATGTAAATTGTTAAAAATTCTTGCTTTTTTAGTGACAATTATTTCATGTGCAATGAAATATTATTTAACAATATATAATTAGATAGAAGATTAAAACTTTAAAATTTTAACTTTTTTGTTTTTTTGACACTACAAAAAAATCAAATATCTCACTACAATTTTTTTTTAAAAGAAAAACGAAAAAACAAATTCCTGAAAAATACTTAAGAAAAATATGTAAGTGAAGAGGAAGAAGGTGAGTATCACAAAATTTGTTAAATTTAAAAAATAATTATTAGCATTTAATATATTATAAAATTTTAAGTAAAAAATAAGTCTTCTAAAAAAAGGGCATGATGTTGGCATCAACACTTTTCAAAGTAAAAAAAAATTAAGAGTAAATTATGAATCAACACTTTTCAAAATCAGACCCTTTTTTGCTACCTAAAAAAATTGGGTACTCATTTTCGTTCTCGTTTCAAAGTTTACATGTTTTTTTACTATTTTTGTTCCTCCCCCTTCTCCAACTCCCTTTTTTACATTTGTGGCTCCAACTCCTTAACCCTGATGCACCACCATAAGTATGCGACTACCCCAATCTCCTCCTCTCTTACTTCTCATCTTTCCTTCCTCCCGTTATTTCAATGTTTTCATTTGTCGCTTACCACCATCCCTCAACAAAGTGTTGAGACTCGAATTAGACAAGGTGCATGCTATCACCACAATTGAGGAGGTTTGTGTGCTCAGTAGAAGGTTGAATCCTCCATGCACTTATACACGACTCAAACTCCCCAAAAAATCCAAGATGAAATTACAATTGTTAGAAAGAAGGGTTTAATTGATTCAAAAGTGATTGGTGACATTGCTAACTCAATGCCTACTACAGGCCATATCAAATTTAGCAAGTATTATTGATACATATTGACATATGAAAATTATTTTGGGATTAGTTCTCTTGGAAAGAATGAAGTTAAGGAGGAAATCGTCTTTATGTTAGATGAATTTCAATTATTTTTGAGGACCCTAGACAAATATATGAAGAAAATCATGGACGGCCTCTAGGAAATTCTCCAAGTAACAATAAAAATCTCATATCAATAGATCTTTCAAATAGCTCTAAATCTCCATAAAAGACATGGTTATGTTAAATAATAAAATAAGATGTAAAGTATAAAATATATTTTATTAATAAATAAATAGAATTTTTTCATATATATATATATATATATATATATATATATATATATATATATATATATATATATAATCACAAAAACTTAAATAAAACAACCATATTAACTTACTGGATGAAAACTACACAATGTTTTTATATTAACTTACTCGATCAAACTGCTCACTCTCTTTTTAAAATTTTGTGATTTCTAATTTTTCAAATTCAGTGAACCTTCGACTTACAACCTAAGATCATCAATACACAACCACATCATAAGATTAGGACTTACATAGTTTTCAGCCAAGTAAAGCATCAACTTCCCTCCTAAAATCCTTTTAAGATTGAATACTTCAATCTCATGAACAAATTGTATTTATATTGTAAAGAGTTAGTGTTATCTCGGTTCTTAGATTTGAGGCTCCTTGGAGCTATGTGAAAAAAAAAAAAAGTAAAGTCGGTTTTATAACCATGTTTATGGTTTTTTGGAGGGAAAATGTTAGATTAAATTTAATGGAAATGTGTATATCTCTGTAAATATATATAAAAAATTTCCAATTTAATATTAAATATTTCCATATTTAATATTTAATTAATTACATAAGGTGGATGATTAAATTAATTTAGAAAAACATTCTTTAGGTCGAGTATTAGACATGCATGGTAGGGTAGAAGATATCACATGATATATGTATGTATTAAGGATGTGAACAAAATCAAAAGGAGTGTCCAAAAAGATATGAGTTATCAGAACTTTATCTCTTTTGGGTATGTGTGTTCGAAATTTTATTTAACTCTATCTTATGAATATAGTTGTTTTTCTGAATTTTACCAATTAGATTGTTGGGTAGAGATGGATCCTTTGTCCCACAAATAAGGGGGTCTTGTACATCAATTTGGTGTTTAGCTTGGCTATGATTCTAAAATTGAATTATTATTATTCCCAGTTTAGTTCCATCTTGACTTTAGATCTACCAAGTGTCCAAAGGGATCAAATATCTTTTCATATAAAGATATTTCCATCTCAAGGGGAGATTTGATCTCTCCCAACATTTGGTAGATGTGAAGTTAAGATGGATCTAAGCTGGTTTAATTCCCTCCTTTAAATATCCATCTTAACTTTGGATCTACCAAGTGTCCAAAGAGGTAGTATCATGGATTCTCATAAACCTAGAGCTCAAAAACCACTCACTTTAACTACTCAAAAAAAATTAATATAAAATAATAATAACTTAGAATTTTTATTTTAACTTAGGGCTATTTTTATTTTATTTTGACGAAGTTAAAATGTTTACATTACATTACTCTTCTCCTATGTGTTGATGTTGTTCTTCTTGCAAAAATTCATGATGAACTAGACAAGTAGCTTAAGACTCTTCATGTCTACTACTCCAACATGGGTATGGCAGTTAGTTCTTCTTGCAAAAAGCCACGATGACCTAAACAAGCAGTTTAAGACTCTTCATGTCTACTACTCCAAGATGGGTATGACAGTTAATACTGACAAGACTAAAGTCATGACATTAAATCCAAAAAGATCACCCATGGTAGTTTCGTCTATGATAACCATTGAATAGAGCAGGTTTCTTCTTATAAATATTTGGGCATTGACTTTCCTCATCAAAGCAATTGGAATTATAGCATCTAGAAAAGAATTATTGGAGGTTGGAAAGCTTATTATAAGCTTGAAAACAATTGTAAATCAGTCGATCTTTACATTTGGAGTAAAAAAAGGTTCCTCTTGGAGTAAAAAAATGTTCCTCTTTGAGACTCTCACCACCCCTGTTGTCTTATACAGATGTGAAGTTTGGGGTTGCACTATATCTAAAGAATCATGGAGAAAGATTGAGATGATTCAAAAGTAACCTATAACCTCAAGCTCAAGGAAAATACTTTGTATCATATCCTCTTGATTGAATCTGACCTATCCCCCATTGAAAGTACGACTATGTTTAGATATATGATGTATAAGAAGAAGCTTTACAATATGGAATCATAGAGGCTTATAACTTTAGTCAAAACCCCCACCGGTGCCTCAAGCACGGGTGGCATAAGGATGCCTAGTCTTGGCTCAACCTTTGGGGGATTAAGGAGGAGATCATCATTGGAAGCAAGAATAGTATGAAAGATACTATTACCTTCAATTTTAGGGACAAGATGTGGGATAATAAGGAGTTTGAGGGTAAAAGGAAGCTAAGCTACTATAAGGAGGTGATCAACCCCACCCTTGATAACCATAATTATCTCCTTTTGTTGACCAACACTACAAAGAAAATGAATGTTGCTATGATAAGAACTAATTCTCATGAGCTTCGAAGTGAGATTGGGCGGTGGTTTACTCCCAAGACTCCCTGGGATGATAGAATATGTCATATTTGTGATACTAAGAAGGTGGAAGATAAAAAACACCTCCTTTTAGACTGCTCGACTCTTGTCTGCATCCGCTTTCAATTCCCTATCGTCAACCACATCAATCTTCTTGACTTATTAAGCCAACCTAACTATAGTGATCTTGGAGCACTTATTTCTATTCTCCTTGATCACGAAAACAAGATTTTGAAGAATGAAAATTAGACTCTTTTTTTTCTTTTCTTGAGGTCCGACAGACCACATTGGCCTTAGTGGACGTTAATCATCATCATCATTAATCTTATTATTTAATTTTACTTTTATTTTTATGTTTATTTATTTTCACCGAGTCAAAATGTTTACAAGACAGGAAGGTACAACTCATCTCTTGCATAGTGTCACACTTATTAATAACTACATTTACCATAGTAAAAAAAAATTATTTATTCCACTACTTATATATATAAACATATGTATGTTATTGAATAGACTTACCATCTCATATACGTAACCCATTAAACATATAAATATCACAGTGAAATAAACGAAAAGTTATAACATATAATATAACAATGATTAACACATATAATCATTGTAAGTTCTAATCTGCATGGTCGCATATTATTTTTGCATCGTTGAATGTTTATACACCTATCATATGATTTACATTATTATTGAATCAATAGACAATATGGAAGATGTGATATGCAATGGCAATCCATAAATTATAGTTGATATATTTAACATTATTTTGAACTCCACTTGGCGTGCATTAACTAACCCTGTGAGCTAGATGTCAACTCGCATTGAACCACTGTACTGGGCATTAACTCTCCCAGACAGCTGCCATTACTCACCAGGTTTTCCTTGGAATCTGGTAATGAGTTTATCGGTATTTCTCGAAATCGGTCTGGAAGTGTTGTTTGAGCTCGGCAGGGGAGGAACTCTGGTTCTTTCTCCCTTTTCGCCCAAGTCTCTTTGTTGTTTCCGCCCTTGACACTTAAAAATTTATTCTCCTTGTTGTTCTACTACCATCTTGGGTTCAAACAATCTTGAGCTTGATTTACTTGACTTGAAATCTGGAATGAAACATGTTAGCTTATCTTCGAGCTGGTATATGGACTCCTCTCTAGATGCCGAGGATTTTATTTGAGTTTATTGGTGAAAGGGTAGAAGGATCTTCAGCATGAAACGTCTCCCGGACTACATGCTCAGGTATAAACTCAAATACATTCATTTCTCTTACTGCGAGCTTGAGTTCCAAGCAATGTTTTCTAATACTGTGCAATACACTGGAAGCTGCAGAGTTTAGGAGTAAAGATGCATTTTCTATGTTTCTCTTGCTGATATTTGTATTTTAAATAGTGTTACAGGGCATGGGAGCTCGAAGCCCTTCAATACCAGGTTCAAACCCTAGCTTTACTACTCTTGTTTATTCAAAGAGGGTTTCGGGTTTACAATTTCCGCAAGCTATTTGTTTAACAGAGGTTTAATGTTACCATTTGTTGTAATCCTACCTCTGATTTGTTTATGGAAAACTCTTGCAGGTTTGTCACATTCGATTTACCTGTAGAAGAGGGTTTCGTGCTTCACGGCTTGTCTGACTTTGCTCTTCTAATGCACAGGTACTCTGTACTCCAATGGAAATCGAAACCCTGGGTTCCGGTTTCATTTATTTCCCATAATCGACTCGGGGTCGATTTTGTTTGTATTTTCTCGGTTTAAGTCTGTAGTCTACGGACTCTTTGCACTTGTCTATCCTTAAGTTTGTATTGTAAACTCTGAACATTTTATTAAGGGTTTGAACTCTATGTTTATGGCCAGAGACCGATAGAGGCCGGGAAGTATTGTTACTGTTCTTGTTGCATTGATAACAAGGTTATACCCAGAACTCAGGGTTTAAAGAATATTTGTTTAAATTTTACTTCAGATTCCTACTTGCATATATATATGTTTGCCCAAAACTGGGAATGGACATGGTTATAACCTTGCCATGTTAACTACTGTAGTTTTACTCTACTATATATATATATATATATATATATATATACAGATTTAAGCTTTGCGCTCTTGTATAAATTTCCGATTTTATCTTATCTGTAGCATGCATTCTTCTACATAGAGATTCTTTTGAAAAGCAATGATAGGTGTTAATAGACCTGTATGATGGTTTAACACAGCATGCAAGGGTTTCACTATAATTATTCTTCTCTTCTTGAGGTTTTCGCATTAACCTGTGTAAACATTTCATGCATGATTGGAAGTTTAACCAAAGTCTTTATTTTGTTTAATTCTGAGTCTTATTGATAGGTTAAAACGATGATCGGACCATCGTTAAAATGTCCGTGTATAGCAACTTTTGTTTTGAACAGGGAGTCTGGGTAGGGTTTCACCCTTACCCGAGTACCCAAGTTCTCAATTCGTTTAAACAGTATTAAACATGTTTTAAATAAAACATTCCCTTACTGTGTACTCAAATACGTTTTACTGTTAATACTCCAGTCCCTTTATATTCCTGTTTCGGCACTCTTTGCTTTTGCATGAGTATCTATTTCCTAAAGATAAACCCAAATACATTCTTCTTAGGGTATAATTTGTACAGAAGCATATATTGGTAGTCTAAACATTAAACTACATCCTACAATATTTATGCTTTACCATTTACACAAAGAAATTATCATCTTGCTATATACAGAGTTCCAACTTTTGACTCTACTGTATTAATAATACATTATTTTAATACAGCCATCTTTGATAAAATGATAATACCAGTAACTCAAAAATTAAACATTCTCTGTACTTATCTGGATTAAATATTTCAAACTGTGGTCCACCAGACCATCAAGGGAGGCTATGACGTCCTCCGCTTGCCCCCTAGCTCTAGAATCTGGACGGTGCCACGGGTTGACAGTGGAATAATTCTCTTTCTGCTATGACCTCTGGATGGCCAATCCAATCAAACTCAGAAATACTGGCTTTACAAAGCTTTTCTTGAGTTATTTTCAATGGATCATAACCAGCTCTAGAAAATACTCTCCTTTACCAAAGAAAATCGTACAAAACCCCTACAATTCCCTTGGGATTCAGCTTTATCCTTAGAGAAGTAGGTAATTGTATTCCAACTGTTCCCAACCACCTCCTATTCTTGGAATATTTTACCAACAACTTGAAAATATTTTCCTTCATTAATTAATTTCTCCTATTTAATAAATCAGCAGATTAAATAATTTGTTTTATCAATTATAATGATTCAATTTTTTCTTGCCAGATAAAAAAAATAAACAAATTGTCTTTAACTAGTTAACACTAGTTAACTTTAAATGAAGCTGTCACAACTTCCCCCCTGGAAGTAACACCGTCCTCGGTGTTTCAGCCCAACTCTGCAAAGAGCTCTGGGTAAGCTTCCTGCATAAACTTTTCGTCCTCCCAAGTAGCTTCATTTGGTCCAAAGTGCTTCCATTGCACTTTCACCTGGATGACTACTCGTTTGCGGAGTTCGATTTATCTTCGGTAAAGTATGTGTTGCGGCTCGACCAGAAACTCTTCGTCCGGTTCTACCTGAAGAAAAAAAAAAAATTGTTTTCAAGTCAATATACATTGATTTTGTTTAGAACTTCAAGTTAGGATTTCTATCTCTATCCTACCTAAATATTTTTCCAATGAATCACATGTTTTTCATCATGTACATATCGCTTCAACAAGGACATATGGAACACATTGTGAACTTGAATGTGGCTGGGTAAAGCTAATTGATAAGCTACTGGTCAGACCCTTTCCAGTATTTGGAAAGGTCCATAGTATCTGGGAGATAATTTGGCACAAGAGGTCCATCGCATGGTACTCCTCTTGGGCTTAATTCTCACGTAAACATGATCCCCCACTACGGATTCACGATAAGACCTTCTCTTATCTACATATATCTTTTGTCAGTCTTGTGCAGCCTTCAAATTCTTCCTTATTCTTTTTACTTCAGCTTCCATTTCCACCAACATTTCATGTCCCAACATTAATTTAGTCTCAGGACTGCTCCAGTTTATAGGCATACGACACTGTCTACCATACAGTGCCTCGAAGGGACTCATTTTTAGAGATTCCTAATACCCATTATTATAAGAAAATTCAACAAGATGCAAATAATCCTCCCACTTAGTTGGCTGATGCATTGCATACATGCGTAGCATGTCTTCCAACACTTGGTTTACCCGCTCTGTTTTCCCATCAGTCTGAGGGTGATAAGCGGTGCTGAAATTTATTTGTGTACCCAGACCTGAAAACAAAGTTTTCCAAAATGCGGATGTGAAATTAACATCCCAGTTTGAAATCACAGTCTTAGGTATGCCATGCAACCTAAAGATTTCCTTCATAAATATATCAGCAATATGTACTATCTTGTATGTAGACTGTACAGGTATAAAATGGGCAGATTTGCTTAATCTATCTACCACTACCATGATTGAGTCATTTTGTCTTTTTGTTCGCGGTAATCCCATGATGAAATCAAAGGAGATAACCCCCCACTTCCATTCAGGGATAGGTATGGGCTGCAATAGTCCTGCAGTATGTTGGTGCTCCACTTTTACCTGCTGACATTCAAAACATTTGCTTAAATACTCAACAATATTCTTACACATACCTGGCCAATAATATACCTTTCTTATTGCAGTGAGCATTTTCTGATACCCCGAATGACTAGCGTAATTGCTGTAGTGGAATTCATTCAGTATTAACTTCTTTAGAGTTGTATGATTAGGCACATAAATTCTTCCTCGAAAATTCAACACCTGATCTTCATTCTTTCCATACTCAGATGTCTTGATTTGCTTCTTATCTTCTTCCATTTGCTGCCACAAGAATTTATATTTCGGGTCTTTCTGTGCTTCTTCTTTTAGCTGTTCCAACAGTTGAATTTCTAGCTGATTATAATATAATGCATAAATACCATGCAGTTTTTTGCTCAACGCATCTGCAACTCGATTTTCCTTTCCCTTAACATGCTGTATGTCCATCTCAAATTCACTTAAAAATGCATTCCATCTTGCCTGTCTAGAATTTAAATCTGCTTGCTTAAAATAATTAGTCAAGCTGATATGGTCTGTTTTAAGTACAAACCTCTTACCCAGCAGGTAATGCCTCCACACCCGGAGAGCATACATCATGGCTATAAGTTCCAAATCATAAGCAGAATATTTATGTTCATGATCTTTCACTTTCCTAGACTTGTATGCTATCACTTTACCTTCTTGAGTTAATATTGCTCTAACACCTTCTTTGCTGGCATCAGTACAAACTTCATAGTCTTTATCAAGGTCAGCTACCTTCAGTACCGGTGCTATAGTCAGAAGTTGTTTCAGCTTTTCAAAGCTGTTCTAACATTCATTTGTCCATTTGAAAAGCTTGCCTTTCTTCTGCAAAGATGTAATAGGAAGAGAAATTTTAGAAAATCCTTATATAAAACTTCTATAATAACTAGCTAGACCCATAAACGATCTAATGTCAGCCACATTCTGAGGTACTCGCCATTCCATGATAGTTTTTATCTTTTCTGGATCAAAAACTATTCCTTCAGTTGTTATAACATGTCCCAGATATTGGATTCATGTTTTAAAGAAATCGCATTTGCTAAACTTAGCATAAAGTTGATGCTTTCTCAGCATTTCCAAAACTATTCTCAAGTGCTCTTTATGTTCCTCCTCATTTTTAGAATATATCAGTATGTCATCTATGAAAATAAGTACAAAGTTATCCAAAAATTGATGAAAGATGCCATGCATCAACCTCATAAAGGTTGCTGGTGCATTTTTCAATCCGAAGGGCAGCACCACGAATTCATAATGCCCATAACGAGTGTGGAATGCTATTTTGAAAATATCTTCATCTTTAATCTGAATATGATGATATCCGAATCTTAAGTCTATCTTAGAAAACACCTTAGCCCCTCTTACTTGATCGAAAAAGTCATCGATTCTTGGTAAGGGGTATTTGTTCTTAACAATCAACTTATTAAGCTGCCTGTAATCCATACACATGCATAAGGTTCCATCTTTCTTCTTAACAAATAGGACTGGTTCTCCCCATGGAGACACACTTGGACAAATATAGCCTTTGTCTAACAATTCTTGTAATTGTATCTTCAGTTCTGTTAGTTCTGGCACGCTCATTCTATAAGGAGCTCTTGACACCGAAGAGGCTCCTGGCAGCAATTCAATGGTGAAGTCAATATCCCTCTTGGGTGGTAAACCAAGGATGTTTTCTGGAAAAACATCCAAAAATTCATGTACTATAGGAATCTCTTCCATCATTGGGGCTTTGTCCTTGGTGTCTGAGTACCCCACTTGAATTGCATACAACTGACATCCTTTTCTGATGCACTTTCCCATTTGAGATGCTGTGATGGGATGTAATTGCACAGGCTTTTTAATTCCTTGAATCTCTAATTCCCAAGTACATTCTATAATAAGAATGCATGATGGCAAGCTTTTCAAATGGATTCTATAATAAATGATATTTTCCTGCCATCATGCCAATGTGCCATCATGCATTCTATAATAAATGATATTTTCCTTGCAGTCCACTAAGGTCCAGTGTCTTTCCAATCAATCCATGCCCAATAACACATCATAAGACCCCAATGGTAAGACATTCAAATCTACTTGTAATTGTTGTTCTACTACTTCCAAGGTACAATTGGGAACTTTTGCAGTTACCTTTCATTTTGCCCCGGTAGCTAGCTGTACTAACCAGGAATTTTTAAATTTTTGTTCTTTCAATTTGCACATTTCCACTAACTTCGGACTTACATAACTCAAACTTGCTCCAGGATCTTCCAAAATTGAAATAGGTTTAGTTAGTAAAGTATCTTCTAGTTCAATCATTGTGGGCTGAAAATTAGCCTGTCGGTCTTCCAAGGCTGCATTGATACGGGGTATGTTGCACGCCATGTCCCCCACTGTAGATGCTTCCTACAGATTTGTTACATTTTTATTTTTGTTTCGTTGCGGACAATTTTTATAGTAATGAGCCTCTCCACAACCCCAGCACTGTAGAAGAGGTTTAGTAATCTGTCCTTGATCTGGCTTACTAGAAGCTTCTTTGGGCTTCTCCTCCGCTGGCCACTTGTTTCTTTGATGATTCTTACCAAATTGCTTGCTGATAGAATTTCGTGCTGAGCCTTTAAAGTTTCCACTTTTACTACTTTTAAAATTGGAATTATTTTTCAGATTTTTTTTTTGGCTACCAACTTTTTCTTCCCTCACTCTTGGCCTTGGACTATTGATAGCACATTCGTGCTTTACGAATGGCTTCATCCATGGTCTGAGGATTAACAAATTCTATTCGTTCTCTCATATGAGTAGGTAGGCTAATTAAGAACCTCTGTACCTTGGCTTTTTCTTCTCGGAGGTAAGGAACGTAATGTAACAAGGAAGTGAATTTAGTGACGTAATCATCCATGGTCATTTGTCCCAACCGAAGATCATGGAATTCCTTAGCTTTGTCATCATAAAACCTTTCTGTCAAGTACTTATATTTAAAGTACTGCTGAAACAATTCCCAAGTAATATTCTGTTCATCAATACTGCGTACATTTTTCACTTCTTCCCACCACAGGGTGGCCTTTTCTCGTAACTGGTATATAGCCAATCTGGCCTTCAGATTACTGCTATATTCATATACTTGAAAGTACTTGTTTATGTTAATTAACCAAGCTTCAGCCACCTCCTCTGCCTCACCATCAAACGTTGGTGGTTTAATTTTGCGGAATTCCCCTTGTAGTTCTACCTTCTTCCTTTTAGTATCCTGTTGGTCAGACAGATTGCCCAACTCTGCCTCATTGTAATTTCTATTTTTGCTTCTCTGGGAGGGGCTCTTTTCAGCTCTGTCTGTAATGTTATTTCTGGTTTGCTGATCTTCTTCTACTGGTAAGCTTCTTTCAGCACCTGGATGATCCAACTTCTGATTATGTTTGTCAGATAAACTCTTTAGAATTTTCTCCTGGTCTTGTTACAGTCGCTCATTATCCTTCCCGAGTCTTAACATTTCCTCTTGTAATTGCTGCACCGTGTTCAACAAAAACTAGTTTGGTGCTGCTGCTCTTCTAGTAACCGACTGGCCTTTTGGTGTTGTTCTACACTTAATTGAACCCACATCTCCGGATCCATAACTGTTTGTGCTTGAGTTTCCTATGGTTGCGATTGTGATGCCATCGCTCCTCTCCTTACCACTCGCTCTCTCTCTCTCTCTCTCTCTCTCTGCACTAGTCACATACACAGCTTCACCGTTAGAAGACCCCTAGGGTCCCAGCTTAGCAACCGGCTCCGATACCACTTGTCACACTTATTAATAACTACATTTACCATAGTAAAAAAAAAATTATTTATTCCACTACTTATATATATAAACATATATATGTTATTGAATAGATTTACCATCTCATATACGTAACCCATTAAACGTATAAATATCACAGTGAAATAAACGAAAAGTTATAACATATAATATAACAATGATTAACACATATAATCATTGTAAGTTCTAATTTGCATGGTCACATATTATTTTTGCATCGTTGAATGTTTATACACCTATCATATTAGTTACATTATTATTGAATCAATATACAATACGGAAGATGTGATATGCAATGGAAATCCATAGGTTATAGTTGATATATTTAACATTATTTTGAACTCCACTTGGCGTGCATTAACTGACCCTGTGAGCTGGATGTCAACTCGCACTGAACCACTATACTGGGCATTAACTCTCCCGGACAGCTGCCATTACTCACCGGGTTTTCCTTGGAATCTGGTAATGAGTTTATCGGTATTTCTCGAAATCGGTCTGGCAGTGTTGTTTGAGCTCGGCGGGGGAGGAACTTTGGTTCTTTCTCCCTTTTCTCCCGAGTCTCTTTGTTGTTTCCGCCCTCGACACTTAAAAATCGATTCTTCTTGTTGTTCTGCTACCATCTTGGGTTCAAACAGTCTTGAGCTTGATTTACTTGACTTGAAATCTGGAAGGAAACCTGTTAGCTTATCTTTGAGCTGGTATATGGACTCCTCTCCAGATGTCGAGGATTTTATTTGAGTTTATTGGTGAAAGGGTAGAAGGATCTTCAACATGAAACGTCTCCCGGACTACATGCTTAGGTATAAACTCAAATACATTCATTTATCTTACTGCGAGCTTGAGTTCCAAGAAATGTTTGCTAATATTGTGTAATACACTTGAAGCTATTCAGAAAACTTATGTTTAAATTTGGTAACTTCTTCAGCTGCAGAGTTTAGGAGTAAAGATGTGTTTTCTATGCTGCTCTTGCTGATATTTGTATTTTAAATAGTGTTACAGGGCATGGGAGCTCGAAGCCCTTCAATACCAGGTTAAAACCCTAGCTTTACTACTCTTGTTTATTCAAAGAGGGTTTCGGGTTTACAATTTCCGCAAGCTATTTGTTTAACAGAGGTTTAATGTTACCATTTGTTGTAATCCTACCTCTGATTTGTTTATGGAAAACTCTTGCAGGTTTGTCACATTCGATTTACCTGTTGAAGAGGGTTTCGTGCTTCACGGCTTGTCTGACTCTGCTCTTCTAATGCACAGGTACTATGTACTCCAATGGCAATCGAAACCCTAGGTTTTGGTTTCATTTATTTCCCATAATCGACTTGGGGTCGATTCTGTTTGTATTTGCCCGGTTTAAGTCTGTAGTCTACGGACTCTTTGCACTTGTCTATCCTTAAGTTTGTATTGTAAACTCTGAACATTTTATTAAGGGTTTGAACCCTATGTTTATGGCCCGAGACCGATAGAGGCCGAGAAGTATTGTTACTGTTCTTGTTACATTGATAACAAGGCTATACCCAGAACTCGGGGTTTAAAGAATATTTGTTTAAATTTTACTTCGGATTCCTACTCGCATATATATATGTTTGCCCAAAACTGGGAATGGACATGGTTATAACCTTGCCATGTTAACTACTATAGTTTTACTTTGATATATATATATATATATATATATATATATATATATATATACGGATTTAAGCTTTGCGCTCTTGTATAAATTTCTGATTTTCTCTTATCTGTAGCATGCGTTCTTCTACATAGAGATTCTTTTGAAAAGCAATGATAGGTGTTAACAGACCTGTATGATGGTTTAACACAACATGCAAGGGTTTCACTGTAATTATCGTTCTCTTCTTGAGGTTTTCGCATTAACCTGTGTAAGCAGTTCATGCATGATTGGAAGTTTAACCAAAGTCTTTATTTTGTTTAATTCTGAGTCTTATTGATAGGTTAAAACGATGACCGGACCATCGTTAAAATGTCCATGTATAGCAACTTTTGTTTTGAACAGGGAGTCTGGGTAGGGTTTCACCCAAACCCGAGACCCCAAGTTCTCAATTCGTTTAAACAGGATTAAACAGGTTTTAAATAAAACATTCCCTTACTATGTACTCAAATACGTTTTACTGTTAATACTCCAGTGCCTTTATATTCATGTTTCGGCACTCTCTGCTTTTGCATGAGTATCTATTTCCTAAAGATAAACCCAAATACATTCTTCTCAGGGTATAATTTTTACAGAAGCATATATTGGTAGTCTAAACATTAAACTACATCCTACAATATTTATGCTTTACCATTTACACAAAGAAATTATCATCTTGCTATATACAGAGTTCCAGCTTTTAACTCTACTGTATTAATAATACATTATTCTAATACAGCCATCTTTGATAAAATGATAATACCAGTAACTCAGAAATTAAACATTCTCTGTACTTATCTGAATTAAATCTTTCAAACTATGGTCCACCCAACCATCAAGGGAGGCTATGACGTCCTCCGCTTGCCCCCTCGCTCTAGAATCTGGACGGTGCCACGGGTTGACAGTGGAATAATTCTCTTTCTGCTATGACCTCTGGATGGCCAATTCAGTCAAACTCAGAAAGACTGGCTTTACAAGGCTTTTCTTGAGTTATTTTCAACTGATCATAACCAGCTCTAGAAAATACTCTCCTTTACCAAAGAAAATTGTACAAAATCCTTACAATTCCCTTGGGATTCAACTTTATCCTTAGAGGAATAGGTAACTGTATTCCAACTGTTTCCAACCATCTCCTATTCTTGGAATATGTTACCAACAGCTTGAAAAGATTTTCCTTCATTAATTAATTTCTCCTATTTAATAAATCAGCAGATTAAATAATTTTTTTTATCAATTATAATGATTCAAGTTTTTCTTGCCAGATAAAAAAATAAACAAATTGTCTTTAACTAGTTAACACTAGTTAACTTTAAATGAAGCTGTCACACATAGTGGGTTAGGGAAAGCTTGTAAGCCCAATCACAAATACTTTTGTAAGTTGTAATTTATTAACATTTATGTAAATAAAATAATTTGGATTTTAAATGTTTTTTGAATTTTTATTTTATATTAAAAATTTTAGATTTAATAGGAAAAAAAAAACATTTATTTTAATCATTTAATATTAATTTTTGAAATTTTTATAATTTAATGGTATAAATTATAAATTATAAATTATTAACTATTAATACTTAATTAATTTTTTTTTAAATCAATTAAAATTCATCTTTTTCTATTAATATATTATTTTAAAAACACAATTAACTAATTGTATTCATAATTCATTAATAAGTAAATCCTAATAATATGATTAATGAAAAAAACATTAATGGATCACAGAAGTCTTAGATCTAACTGTATATAAATTGTACATATAATTTATTAATAAGCATTTATGTATTTTTAATTATTCAACGTATATGGTTTTAATCATTTATTTATTTATTTATTTATTTATTAAAATTTATTAATAAAAAAATTAAAAATAAAACTTAATTAAAATTATTTTAAAAAAAAATATGATTATTAATCTTTCTATCCAAATTTAATTCTCACAAATAACATGATGTCTTTTATTTAAAATTTTAAAAAGAAAATTAAGTATAAAAACTTAATAAACCTTGTTAATAATTTTTAGTTTAATTATTGAATCTAAACCATTTTTAAAAAACCACAACATATTTATTTCTCATAAACAAAAAAAACAAAAGAAAAAAATTTATTAAAATTTCTAAAAATAAAAATAATAAAACTAATTACAAATAAATATCCATCACATCATTAAAAATAAAATGTCCCATACCAAGTCTATTGAAAACGTCCCGCACGTTGAAAATGAAATTTGCTTAAAAACGACATACAGGTACACTTTGGAAATGCTGGAAAATTTGGGCTTCCCTTTCCAAAAGCACAAAGACCTTTCTAAAAGACAAAGCAAAGTCACAGCCTGCAAACCCGCGTTTAAGACCAAACCTTTTAGTTTCAGAGGTGAATAGATAAAATAATTGACTGTCTTTTCTTACACAGACGGTAGTGACAGGGAGATTTATTCAGATGCTCACAGTTTAATATAAACAAAAACGATTGTGAATAGACATGCTTTGTTGGTTGTTGACAATATCACGTTCAATTCAATGATGAAATCCACTTCTTGATATAAAGTGGTTGTGCATTACTATTTTTCTTGTCTAAATAGAGTGCCTGATCATGTGCCCTGGTGCAAGTTGTATTGTACGAAATTTTTTAGTTTAAACCAATAAAAAGTTAAAAACTATTTCTAGAACGCATTTTAGTGTTGTAAGTGTTTTGTTTTAGAATAAAGCATGAGTTGCAATTTTGGATTGTTAATTTTGAAGATTGGTAGATTATTAAATTTATTATTTTACTAAATATGGGTATGTAAGAAAAAAAATATTTATAAATACTGATTATATATTTTGTTATTTAAAAAAAAAATCTATAACAAGATATATATGTTTTAGGTTACTTTTCTCCAAAAAAATATTTAGCATTTGGTTCATTTAAGTTTATATCCAAAACTTACAACAACACTAACTTTCCATTTAGAACAAGGTAACCAATAAAGTGATCCCATTTCATTGTTTCTTAACCTTCCAATCCTAAGAGCACAATGGATTTCTACCTTAGTCTCCTTTTAACTTATGGAGATTAAGTTGAAAATAATTAATATTATTTTATATTAATGGAGAAATGGTTACACAAGTTGTAACGTATCTCCTTAGTTTAGGATTAGTTCCTACAATTTAGGAGTTTGTTTGCAACTTCCTGATTCTTAGTGATGTACTTAATGATGTAATTTATCATTCATGAATATAGAGTAAACTCAGAGTGTTCTCTCTGTTTTGAGTGCAGTCTCCAGGTGCAGTACTCACCTGTGAGCTGCTACTCCTTCTTTTCAATTCAGTCTGATTTTTTATCTTGGTATCAGAGCATAGAGTAGGGAGAGCCTTTATTTTTTTTTCTTTAGCATCATTGATTACAAAATTGTAGTGGCTATGAGTATACAAAAGCTTTCGCAGAATCAGGTGGACTGCAGTAACACCTAAAGCATAGGTCTCAGATGACTGATCATCTCTGAGCAGAAAAAAGGGTTGGCGCGGTTTCATCGTGAACAGTCGCGCCATTGGCGCGAGTTTGAGGGAGATACCCACCCCAGCGCACCAAAACACCCTATTGGCGCGGAAATACATGCCATAATCGCGCCAATTTTGGGAGTTGCATGCATTTTGATTTGGGCGCGGATTTTTCGCCTTAGAGAAGCGCCAGCCTCTTTCTCTTTGGGAAGGTCTGAATTTTTTTTTTTTGCAGATCGGCTCTGCCTAGTGGTGGCACATTGAAGTTCCGAATTTGCCCGGTGGTGGCAGATCAGACTTGCCCGGTGGTGGCGCATTGAAGTTCCTGATTTGCTCGATGGCAGCAGATCGGACTTGCCCGGTGGTGGCGCATTGAAGTTCCTGATTTGATCAGTGGCAGCAGATCAGACTTGCCCGGTGGTGGTGCATTTGAAGTTCCTTATTCGTCCAGAGGAGGCAGATTAGACTTGCCCGGTGGTGGCATTTTGTAGCCTCGAATTTGCTCAGTGGTAGTAGATCGGACCTGCGCATTGGTGGCACATTGAAGTTGGGTAGAATTATTCATCAGAGGATCAGAAATTTTATCAGTCCAAGATGAATAACAGTTTAGAAACGTATCTCCACGAGTCTGGAAAACTCGATGGATCTAATTTCACCAACTGGAAATTCAAGATACAGACATTACTTGAAAGCGCAAATGCGTGGTCGATTGTTATAGGAAATGAGCTAAGACTAGGAACAGCTACACAAGAACAAGACTAGGATAAAAGAGAGACCAAAGCAAAGGTAATATTGAAGATGTTCGTCAAGGACAATATTATCCCACATATTAGAGACTGCAAATCGTCCACTGACATTTGGACGACGATCAAGAACCTATACCAGACGCAGAATACAAACCGTGTCTTGTCACTCAAAGGAAAGTTGTTTGCGATGAAGATGGAGGAGAATGAGTCTGCTACTGGATTCATTGCTAGAGTCAAAGACCTGAAGGACAGATTGGGAGATATCGGCGAGAAAGCTTTCGATTCCGATCTGGTCACGATCACATTGAACGAAATGACAAATGAATATCATATGTTAATCACAGGATTGGTAGCTAGGGAGAAATCCCCTGCATTTGAAGAACTGACAGGGATTTTGCTACAAGAAGAAGAGCGACGACAAAATTTGAAATCACAGAGAAATGATCTTGCTCTGATGGCGAAAAGGTGATAGTATAGAGGGAAGCAACCACAGCAGCAACAACCACCGCAGCAACAGCAGAAAGGAGCCAACATGTTTCAAAAGAGACTGTTTAAAGGTATGTTTGCTAATAATTTTCCCAACAAGAAGTGTTATTACTGTGGAAGACCTGGTTATCAGATTAAAGAATGTTATAAGAGGCAGGCAGACGAAGCAAGAAATAAACAGAGAAATCACAAAGGTTACTTCGTTGAGGAAGATGAGGACCATAGCCACGAACTTCGACTATTTACAGTCGATTGTGCTCTTTCAGCTTCAAATGGAGATGAGGACGACATATGGTATGTCGATTCTGGTGCTTCCTCACATATGACAGGTAAGAAGGAATGGTTTGAATGTCATGAAGAAACTTCATGTGAGTCGAAAAATTATTTAGGAGATGACAACGGCTATGAGATCAAAGGATATGGTGACATTCCGGTAAAGTTACCTAGTGGTGACATTAGACGTCTTAAAAATGTAATGTATGTGCCCGGAATTAAGAAAATTTTGATCTCTGTCTCAATGATAACTGATCAGGACATGCAAGTACAATTCTTTAAGACTAAATGTGTCATAAAGGATAGCCAGATGGAAATAGTTGCAACAAGAGTGCGTGTGGGGAGCCTGTACAGACTAGATGTGAAAAGTATGCCACAGCAAGCCATGGTCGCAACTGGATCGACAGCTGAAAATCTCTGGCACCAGAGATTCGGCCATATTAATCTGCAAGACCTCATCCTACTTCAGAGAAAAGGTATGGTCGATGGACTCCCTGTTTTCCATAATGTTCAGTTGGAGTGTGATGGATGTGCATTAGAGAAAATGCATAGAGAAGAGTTCCCTTTGCATGTTAATAGAAAGGAAAGAGATATTTTAGAACTAGTGCATACAGACATATGCGGACCTATGCAGACTAGGTCACTAGGAGGTGCATATTACTTTCTCTTATTTACATATGATTGCACTAGGTTCTCATGGATATACTTTCTAAGTAAAAAGAGTCAGACCTTTCAATATTTTAAAGAGTTTAAATCTATGGTAGAAAACCAGACAGGAAAAAGGATAAAAATTCTCCGCTCAGATCAAGGGGGAGAATACAGGTTGGGAGAGTTCATGAATTTCTGCAAGTAGCATGGGATTGTTCAACAGTTTACAGTGCCTCACACACCACAGCAGAATGGAGTGGCAGAGCGAAAGAACAGAACTCTTGTGGAGTGCGCAAGGAGCATGCTTCAAGGTAAGGGTCTATCAAATGGTTTTTGGGCAGAAGCTATTAACACTGCTGTCTACTTAAAGAATAGGAGTCCTACTAAATGTCTAGGCTTCAAAACCCCTTTTGAAGCATTATTTGGATTCAAACCAGCAGTGATTCATTTAAGAATATTTGGGTCAAAAGCTTATGCTCATATACCTAAGGCAGATAGGAAGAAGTTAGATCCTAAAGCCTTGAAATGTATATTTGTTGGATATGGCACTGAGTTCAAAGCATATAAGTTATTTAATCTTGTGACTCATAAAGTTTTTGCAAGCAGAGATGTCATATTTCATGAACAGGTTGAAGAATGAAAGGATGACTGTAACAATGATTGGCACATTCCATTGCTAAAAGAAGAAAACAGTGAGGATGATGAAGAGCAGAAACAAGAAGAAGTAACAGGTAATGATGCAAGCCCGGAGAAGGCTGAAATGGACAGATTTGAGGTAAGTCCCCTACCAAGGAGATCAAGTAGGAAGACTTGATTATCGTCCAGATTGAAAGACTATGCATTAATGACAAACATTTTAAACATTGTAGAACCTGCAAATTATGAAGAAGCAAGTAAATCTGATGCATGGAGGGCTGCAATGCATGAGGAAATTGAATCAATTAATAGAAACCATACTTGGGATTTGGTTGAACTGCCTGAAGGTAAAACCCCCATCGGATGCAAATGGCTGTATAAACCTAAAATAAATGCAGATGGGAGTGTGGAAAAACTTAAAGCTAGACTGGTAGCAAAGGGTTATTCATAGCAAGAGGGAATATATTTCGATGACACCTTTGCTCCTGTAGCAAAATTAAACCCTATTAGAATGCTAATTTCCTTAGCAACAAAACATAAATGGGAGCTACACCAGCTAGATGTTAAGTCTGCATTTCTGAATGGTGACTTGAAAGAAGAAATTTATTTAGTTCAGCCTGAAGGTTTTGTGAAAAAGGGGCAAGAACATCTTGTTTGTAAATTGAAAAAAACACTTTATGGTTTAAAACAGGCACCCAGGTTGTGGTATGAGAAGATTGATTCATTTTTTGTACAGCATGGCTTTCATAGGAGCTTGAATGATCCAAATCTGTATACCAAGTTTAATAAACAGAGGCAAATTATTTTGATTTCTTTGTATGTAGATGATATGATCATAATAGGGAATGCTAACAATTTGATCAAAGAAATCAAACGGCAGATGTCACAAGTGTTTGAGATGAAAGATCTCGGAAATTTCCATTATTGCTTGGGATTGGAAGTATGGAGAGATTCGGGACAGAATTTTCTTACTCGAGGGAAGTATGCCAGAAGCTTGATGGAAAGGTTCAGAATGGAGCAGTGTAGATCAGCAGCAACACCATTGCAGCAGAACTTAAAGTTGAACAGTGATGATGGTACTAAAGAGGTGGATGCCACTATGTATAGACAGCTAGTTAGGAGTTTGATATATCTTACTACAACTAGACCAGACTTGGCATACTCTGTTAGTATGTTGAGTCAGTTTATGTCAAAACCCCTCGAAAGTCACTGGGTCACAGCAAAAAGTGTGTTGAGGTATCTTAGTG
The DNA here is from genome assembly GCA_034641835.2 of Pinus albicaulis. Lineage (NCBI taxonomy): Eukaryota > Viridiplantae > Streptophyta > Pinopsida > Pinales > Pinaceae > Pinus > Pinus albicaulis. Next base: position 1,151,894,717 of record CM076584.1, read on the forward strand.
GTACTAGTAATTATGGAATTTTGTACACTGACACATCTGATGTTACTCTAGCAGGTTTTTCAGATTCAGATTGGGCAGGTAACTTGGATGATCAAAGATCTATCACAGGTTACGCATTCAGCATTGGATCCGAGGTCATAGCATGGAGCAACAAAAAGCAAAGCACTGTAGCTTTATCTTCATGTGAAGCTGAGTACCCAGCATTGTGTGCAGCCACATGTGAAGCTATCTGGTTGAGAAGACTTCTCAACGATGCAGGAGAAGAACAAAAAGAATCAACTATCATCAAAACTAACAACCAGAGTACCATCAAGCTTGCATACAATCCAGTCTTTCATAAAAATACCAAGCACATCGATACTCAGTTCCATTTTGTTAGAGAGAAACTACAGTCAAAGGAGATATGTGTTGAATATTGTATAACTTGTGACAATATGGCTGATATTTTTACTAAGCCTCTTGGGCGTGTAAAGTTTGAATTATTTAGAGGGATGTTAGGAGTTCAAGGTAATCCTTTCTCCATTAAGGGGGGGAGTTGAAAATAATTAATATTATTTTATATTAATGGGGAAATGGTTACACAAGTTGTAATGTTTCTCCTTAGTTTAGGATTAGTTCCTACAATTTAGGAGTTTGTTTGCAACTTCCTGATTCTTAGTGATGTACTTAATGATGTAATTTCTCATTCATGGATGTAGAGTAAACTCAAAGTGTTCTCTCTGTTTGAGTGCAGTCTCCAGGTGCAATACTCACCTGTGAGCTGCAACCCCTTCTTTTTCAATTCAGTCTGATTTTTATCTGATTAAGCTTGTGCATGATTAAGAATAAAAATATCAAACTGCATGAAATCTTTAAATGAGAGAATCCAGCAATCAAAATTCCTCACTAGCTCTTAGGGTCCTTCAGTGTTTTTACCTTACTTCCATTTCTTATCCTCAGACTTTTCAAGAGCCAACAAGGAGAAAAACACCCACTAGCACTTTCCAAACAATAGAATCTTTGAGAGACTTTTTAGGCATTCTATACCAATCTTCTATTGACAAGTGCTCTAAATATTTAGATTTCCTCACCCTACCCATAATGAAGAACAATTGATGAGCCTCCAAAGGCTTTTGGTAGCAAGAGATTCAGAAAAAAATTAAATTTTTTTATTCTACATCCTCCTGATTGTTTTGGAGATGTCACACTATTCTATCATTTGGACATGCCACACTATTCCATTTAACAAGAGGAATAATGCGACCCAAACCAGAAAAATTGGAAACTAGAGAATTCGTTTTGGCATTGCTATCATAGAAGACCAGTAGAATTAAATACTTTCTAAAACTCACTTAATAAGATTAATCACCCTCTGCCTAAAAAAAAGCCTGATGATCTATAAAGAAATGCAAGCTTCCATGTGTTTGAACAATCATGAGAGATTAAAACATTTGATTAAAAAAAATTATAAATCCAATTACAAATAAATGAATGTCAATTAACATCGTTGAAAATGAGATGCCCCTTACCAAACTCCCTGTAGTACAATCAAACTCCCTGAAGTACAATTGGACTTGGATCTTGAACATTTAATTTTCAATGATGTTGATTTACATTCATTACCAAAGTCCCAGCAGCACACGTGTACTCGGATTTGGGACAAATTGGTTTAAAAAATCATATAGCCAAACCTTTGAAATGGAGGAAAAATGGGATTATTTGATTTTAAAAAGAAAGTGTGAAAAAACATCCATCACTCATGCCAATAACCTTTCCAAAAACACAATGTCCCTTCTGAAGGATAAAGAAATGCATCTGTACACAAAGCCACAGCTGGCCTACCTCAGCCTTCCCATCTTCACCAATCCCACTGTTAATACCCAATCTTTTAGTTGCAAGGGCGAAATAGATAAAATAATTGGCAGTATTTTCCTACAAAGAGGGCAGTAACAGTGAGTTTTTTTTCAGATACTCGGGGTTTAATATAAACAAAAACGATTTTGGATAGACATGCTTCGCTGGTTGTTGACCATATCATGTTGAATTCAATGCTGAAATGCACAACTTGACATAAAGTGTGTCAAATCCCCTCATTTTGCACATGGTGAATATTATAATGATTTTCAATCCCCTGATTTCTGACTTTTTAATTCCCAGGGCAAACTTTCAGAACAAGGACAGGAGAACAGAGAATTCTCCACTGTATTTAAAAAACCAGAGAGACAGAGAAGAAGCATGAGAGAATTCTCTGTTGTATTGAAAAATATTCAGCCAACGATGGATTCAACTTTGTTTCTTCTTGTTTTCGGGTTGTTGCTTCAGCAAGCAATGTGCACTGTGAGTGGAACCTTCTCTTTCGTGAACTCGGGAGAGTTTGGAGATTATGTTGTCGAATACGATGCCAACTACAGAGTGGCTCCACTGGCAACTTCGAATGGCATTTTCCAGCTGGTTTTCTTCAACACCACGCCCAATGCCTACGCCCTGGCCATTCGGATGGGCTACCATGGAAATGCAGAAACCATGAGGTTTGTCTGGACCGCGAACAGAAACGATCTCGTCCGAGAGAACGCCACTCTCAAATTCGGTACCGATGGAAACCTTCTCCTCTCGGATGTAGATGGGCGCGTGGTTTGGTCCACAAACACTTCCAACAAGGGCGTTGTGGGAATCGAACTCCGGACGAATGGCAACCTGGTGCTCTATGACAAATTAAAGAAACCAGTGTGGCAGAGTTTCGATCACCCGACCGATAGTCTCTTAGTCGGGCAGTCACTGAACATTGGGGGAGTGAAGAAACTGGTGAGCCGCGTGTCGGACAAGGATGGATCGGGGGGCCCTTACAGTCTTGTAATGGAAGCCGGATGATTCGCTCTGTATGCCAGCTTTCCCGACCCTCTGCCATACTGGACTCTCAGCTTCTACGATTTCAGGCTAAAGGACATCTATGCCATCACGCACACCTGCAAGAATCCGGTGAGTAGCATAACATTCCTGAGCGATCCAGATGCCGAGAATGGGTATCGTCAGGAGATGGAGATGAGGTTGGCCAACTTCACTGCCGCGCCAGAGTTCAGGGCACCGGAACTCTGCAACCTCATTTCTAAAGAAACCACCACGGCTCTCTATGGTTTCAACATCCCCAGATTTAACACTACTCTGTCCTTTCTGAGGTTGGACTCCGATGGAGATCTGAAAATGTATACTTATTCCCCCGATATCGAATTGAATACATGGGATATTACATACCAGCGATTTGGTTGTTGGCGAGGAGTTCCTGAGTGTGGTCTTCCGAGGAAATGCGGAGAATTTGGGGTTTGTGAGAAGGGTCAATGCGTGGCCTGCCCTGAAGCCGATGGCTTGAAAGGCTGGTCTACTAGCTGCTCGCCCCCCTCCCTTCCTAACTGCAAAGATGCTTCTTCCAACTCCTCTGTCGATTTCTCTAAGCTGGTGGGAGTTGAGCATTTCTCCAGCAAATATATTGTGAATGCATGCCGAACTGGTAAAACAAATTTGGAAGAGTGCAGGAGGAGGTGTTTGAACGATTGTACCTGCGCGGCATTCTTCTATTGGGAAGAGTCATCTGCGTGCTTTCACACCCAGACTGTGGGTACTCTCAACCACCTTGGGAATAGCACACACCTCGCATTCATTAAGACTGTTAAGAAGGTTTAACTCTTCAATCCCCTTCTTCATTTACTGTAATCTCATGCAATGAGACGACTAATTTTCTGGTCCTTGGTTTTTAATAAAATATAATAAGAGATTCTATTGGCAGTCTTCAGATAGCCATGGCCGTGTTGGGAAAGTATTATGTAAATCATAAATGTTGGATTCGACCTGGAATTTTGGCACAGGTTTTTATTAGAACTGGATATAAGGCTCACATGGGTACATGTACTCAGGGATTTTTTATTTTTCTCCTTCTTGATGTTTCTGGTTGGAAGGCTCTTTTGCTGGTGATTTCATATCACGTTTTTATCTGGCATCTGCAAGTTCTGGCTTGGATATTATTCTATTTGATATATGAATTGATGATGATATATGAACTGTTATATTAACCGTGTTTTTTTCTTTTTGAAAAAAAAAATCATAATATGTTAAAAATAATAAAAGATAAAAAGTGGTTGATGATTTACATTTTAGTTATGCAATTTTTTGTTATGACCATTTCTATAATACATTTTAATTGTGCAATTGTTTTTCTTTAGATGAAATTAATAGAGATTAAAGCATGGATTGTAGCTTGAATTCTTAATTTTTAAGATGGGTACATCATTAAATTTATTATTTTATTAAATTTTCATAAGCAATAAGTTGTATATATGTGAAAGAAAAAAATATGTATATTTACAAGTGATGAATATATATAAACGGTTATTTGAAAAGAAGACTAATATATATATATTTAAATGGATGCCTATTATTTTTTGAAATATTTTTTATAAAGTATATATTTTGGCATTTATACTTAATATCTTTCACTCTAGCTTACATAAAAACTTACAAAACATTAATTATTTGTTTTATATCCGGTGTCACACCATATAGAATTAAATAAGAACTAACACTCTATGGTATCAGATTCTCCACCATTATCAAATCACTAATGCCTAGAGATCTAGGAGGGAGGGACAATGCCTCCTTGGAAAGAGCATCAACTTTCATATTCAATTCCCTGAAAAAGTGACAAAAGAAGAGTCATTCAAAAGCTTATATAGATTCCTACAAAACTTGAAGTAAAGGGCCAATATGAACATTCACAACAAAGATTTTTTTTAAAGCTAATCGATAACATGTTTCAAGTCACCCGTAACCTATAATTTGTTGACACCTCTTTCAACTAAAACTGCAAGGAGAGTCCTTAGAATTATAAATTCCACTATATTGTTTGAACCCATGCCTAGAGGATATCTAATGAACAAGCAATGGCTTATACATAGATAGAGCACAATGCCCACACCAAAATAAGAGGATGGCCTTGTCGATTAAGCCCACTGAAAAAACCCCAAAGGATTTCCATTTCCAAATCAGGCATGGCTAGATTCCTCGGGATTTTACTCTTTAAATTAACCCTAGATTCCTTAAGTAGCTTTGCGATCATACTAGCTAAAACTTCGGGGGAATGTCAACATCTCTAAAAAAAACTGGAGTTTCTAGCCCACCAAACACCATAAACAAATATGATAGGAAAGGCTTCAAAATATTTTATCGACTAGTGTATTAGCCAGTTCCTCATGCATTCCTCCAACCTCGGGTTTAACTAGGATGACTTCAACTTTAATTACGCTAACAAAAACCTTAGGATCTTTTTTGAATAAGGACATATGAATATGTGAGGAATGGATTCCTCGTTATTCTTCTACAGTGAACACCCGTTAGAGCTAAATCCATCCCCATTTTAAGCCACTCTCCCAAATCAATAGCCTATTGCATGTACAAGCCCATATAAACTCCACAATGAAAACTTCATATTATTATTGATGAAAAACAAGTATTTATGCAAGTAAAATGTCGGTACCAAACAATTATGTCTAAGAAAGTTATTAACTGTAAGAATGAAATCTAAAACTAATTACATAATATACAATAACAATCCCGAAACATTAGTTAACATTCCCCCCTTAATCCGAAGGGACATCTAACATGCCAAGTAACATTCTAAACTTTTCAAGCATTTCACGTCCGAGTGCCTTTATATGTTTGCAACTTGATTTGAGGTGGAACAATGTGTCAAATGAATAACTTTGGCCTCTACGTAATGTCGAATCAAGTGATATTTGGTATTAATATGCTTGCTTCGATCACGAAATCGGAGATGCTTGGCCAACTTAATTGTAGAAGAATTGTCAACAAATAGAGGAGTTGAAGCCTTTTGTTTCTCTCGTAGGTCTTCAAGTATTTTACGAAGCCAAATGATTTACTTTGTAGCTTGAGTTATTGCAATATATTCGGTTTCAGTGTTAGAATCCGCGGGAACAGATTGCTTGTGTGATCTCCAACTAATATTTTTTGATCCAAGATTCATCAAATTGTGAAAATTTTGCTATTTAGAATTGTTAAATTTAGATAACAACGGTGTTCTATGCTTGATGCACTTTTACTTCAATATTTCTTAGGCCCGATCCAAATAGCAATCACATGAACATGAAAGTAAAATGTTGATAGAACACAATAATAGATCAATAGAAGACAAGCCAAATATAGATCAGATTTACGATTCCTTTTGCCCAGCAAAGATATGAGATATTGTTGATTACGGTGGTCAGCAGGATGCTTCAACCAACAAAGTCTTTATCGGTCAGCCAACACTTCATGTGTCACACCCACAGCCCTCAAAGATAGCTCATCACAAGTCAACACAAGTCAAACCAGGGACAATGCAGAAAGTCAACGCAGGCAGCTTCAGAAAAGTCAACGCAGCAAACTAGGGCTTCGGTCAAACAACCTAGACTTCCTCGATTTTAGTGCCCAGCTGTACGACCTCCTAAAATCAGAATTTTTGCAGAATATTGAGGTCAAACAACCAAGGGTTGACCATGGTCAATGTTGGTCAATGCTGCAACAGAAAAGCCCTAAACAGATCAACACAGAAAATAGAAAGCCCTAAACAGATCAACGCAGAAAACAGCAGCAAGCCCTAAATAGGTTAGCGTAGAAAACAGCAGCTTCGCTCCACATGTGTGAGAAGAAAAAGCCCTCCAAAGAGAGAATGTGTGATGAGATGATGAGAAAACGACCTCCAAGTCTCTCCAATTTATATCCATCAATGGGGGTGTGTGACACATCTCTTAGGCATGTGGGATAAATCTGGCCGCCTTGCACATGTGGAAAATAAATTCAAAAACAATGTTCTGCTCATTCGATCAACATGATATTTAGATCAATTTTGCACCTCTCCAAAAGAGGAATCCAAAAAAATATGACCATCGTTATATGAGCAGTGCAACAAGGAGTTTGGACCTATTTTCCAAAAATTAACACTCCCTCTCAACTAGGGAGAACTCCATTTGTCTTCAAGTGCTATCCATCATGTACAAAACCAAACATCGTGCGTCATCGCGCTGTAACTTGCTTTGCTGACTTTTTATTTAAAAAAAAAGGTGAGTCACAAAGACATCACACATAGCTAACCCGAAGTCAGCTTAGAGGTAAAAACATCTCTCGAACTCAAAAAGAGTCTCCTACTAACCCGAAGTTAGTTTACTGACTCAAAGTCAGTTTAGAGGATAAAACCTCATCATACTTTATCCTAGTCAAGGTGTTGGACACATGCCATCCTAGACATAAAGAGTACGGCAATCTCTGATGCGTCCATCGGTATTGCTATGGTCTCTATCCATATTTCCCACCTCATTGGCAAAATGAGAGGTACTTCCCATGAGTCTGAAACTCCATGGGTAGGATGCGTGTGGGGCGCATAATAGAGAGAGGCGAACTAAATCAATATCATAACGGTGGGGCAGAAGCACAACAAGGTTCATCAAGCCTAGCCTCGTATGTGCTTATAGCTCCAAGAATCTATCCCTGAGCCCCCTAGAGCTCCTAGAGCTCATAGTCCAACTCAATCAGGACCCTCAGAATAGGGTCTTTCCACGATTCCAGACTTCTCACAAAAGGTTAGGAACTTGACCTTCCCCAGGGGCTTTGTGAGAATATTTGCGACTTGCTCATCAGTTCCTATACGATTGAGCCTTATGGCGCCTCGCTGTACCATATCCCGGATAAAGTGGTACCTGATATCAATATGCTTGGATCAACCATGGAACACAAGATTCTTAGAAAGACGAATCCCACTCTGGTTATCACAAAGGATAGCGGTGGTATCTAGCACATGCCCGAACAACTCACTGAAGAGCTTTCGCAACCAAACAGCTTCACAACAGGCCATACTCACTACAATTTATTCGGCCTCAGCAGTGCTAAAAGGCACCGAATTTTGCTTCCTACTCATCCAAGATATGGAAGCAAAACCCAAAGTGAAGCAACATCCAAATGTATTCTTACGATCCACCACACTGCCAGCCCAATCGGCATCAGTGTATCCATGGAGTCTCAAACTCCCGGCAATGTATCTTAGCCCATGGTTGATTGTGCCCCAAAGATATCTCAACAGATTCTTGGCACCAATCCAGTGAATGTGATGAGGATCAACCATATGTTGACTAAAAGTGTTCACTGCAAAACATACATCTGGACGAGAGTTCACTAAGAACATCAGGGCCCCCACAAGTTGTCGATACTCGGTAGGATTTTCTAGCACGGGCCCAATAGAGTTTCCACTCAAATTCTTAAAGTAGAGTTCCATCGGTGTTGACACAGACTTACAGTATACCATTCCAAATCTTTCCAACAGCTTCATGACATATTTTCCTTGAGAAAGGAAAATCTCGCTTGGCCTCTGCCAGACCTCTAAACCTAGGAAGTAGTGCATCATTCCTAGGTCTTTCATCTCAAACTCGGAAGTTAGCTCTCTCATACACTGATGAATGAGAGGGTCAGCACCTGTCAGGAAGAGATCATCCACATAGAGAACCAAAATGAGATGCCTTTCATCAACCTTAAAATAAAGGTTCAGATCAGAATTACTTTGAGTGAAGCCCAACTTCATTAAGTAGCTATCTATCCTCTTGTACCAAGCCCTGGGGGCTTGCTTCAACCCATAGAGGGATTTCTTCAACCTGCATACATGGGTGTCTCTATCTCAGACTTCGAACCCCAAAGGTTGCTCCACATACACCTCTTCCTTTATAGATCCATGCATAAAAGTGGTCTTCACATCCATCTGATGTAGACTCCATCCTTGCATAGCAGCAAGGGAAATAATAGATCGGATGGTGGTATAGTGGGCCACAGGTGCAAATATATCATCATAATCTATGCCTTCATTTTGAAGAAGCCTCGGGAAACGAATATTGCCTTGTACTTTTCAGCACTTCCATCGGATCCATGCTTGATCTTATAGAGCCATTTTCGAGGTGACAACAAATTTGTCCTCTAGTCTTTGGACTACTTCCCAGACATCATTCTTCATAATGGACTCATATTCTTCGTGCATAATATCCTTCCAAACTTGATTCTTTACGGCTTCTTCAAATGTTCCAGGCTCAGATTGTACTATCGTACTCATGGCTGCTAGATACCCTTGGTATCTCTTCGGCTTCTTGATTTCACGAAATTCCCCCCTTGGGGCAATATGTATCTCGACATCTTCAAGAGTATCCCTAAGCCATGAGGCTCTTCTCTTATTTGAAGGAGATGGATCAATGGGATCCATAGGTCCCTCAACATCAAGCATCAGGTCATCCTTTGACTCTTCCAACTTCCCTTCTTCTTCATCTTCTTTGTCTTCCTTGGAGCTAGCAAGTTTTCTTACTTTCTTGAGGGCATCATCTTCATCGAAGATGAGATTGTGGAATATCTCCACTTCTCTTTGACCAAGCACATAGATTCTATATGCCCTAGAAGTTTCACTGTAGCCCACAAAAATTCCCTTCTTTCCAGAAGCATCCAACTTGCTTCTCTTTTCTTTTGGCACATGAAAGTAAATAGGACAACCAAAAACTCTAAAATGAGAAACATCAGGTTTCCTACCAAAGAAGACTTCTTCGGGTGTTGTGGAGTCCAAAGAGGAATGCGGGCATCTGTTTTGAACATACACAATAGTGTTCGCAGCTTCTCCCCATAGAAACTTCGGAAGACCTTTGTCACATAGCATGGCGCGGGCAACTTCCACAATGGTCTTGTTCTTTCTTTTAGCAACTCCATTTTTGTCAGGATTGTACACAATTGTGGTCTCCCTCTTAATGCCAGCTAATCTACAAAATCCATTAAACTCATTTGACTCATACTCGGTCCCATTGTCGATCCTAAAAACTTTTATTTTCTTCTCGGTTTGATTTTCCACCAAGGCCTTTAAGGTACGAAACCATTTGAATGCTTCATCCTTCTTCTTCAAAAAATATATCCAGGTCTTGCAGGAGAATTCATCTGTAAAAGTCATGTAATAAGAACATCCTCCCAAGGATGTCACATGCATCATACCAGATAAGTCATAATGTATCAACTACAAGATATCAATTGTCTTTGTGACACTTGAGGGGAATGGTCCCCTTGTATGATTTCCTTTGGCACAACCCTGACATATACCTTCATGATCATCTCTAAATTTGGGCATCCCTGTCACCACCTTCCTTGCTTCGGGAAGGGCTTTGTAATGAAGGTGTGAAAACCTCCGGTGCCATAAATCCATTTGAAGAGTTGTATCACATGTCATAGCCCCCAATGGTCTTCCTCCAACCTGGTAGAGTGTATCAACTCTAAAACCAATAGAAAGAGCTTCCTTGAAGTTCTTCTTCCAGATAAGTACCTTTCCATCAACGAATGCCACCTTGAACCCTTTGTCTTCCATTGTCGAAATGGACACAAGGTTCTTCTTCAAATCAACTACATACAACACATCATGTAATCGAAGGACTTTACCTTGAGATAGATGGAGGGTCACAGTCCCTATCCCTTTCACGGGACATGTGGCATTATCTCCAAGGATAATTTCCAGATTAGTATCCTTCTCAACCAAATCAGAAAAGGATTCTTTATAACCAGTGAGGTGCCTTGAAGCACCACTATAAATCAACCAAACATAGAGATCGGAAAAGTGAGGGAGTTGTATCCTCACTTATTGTATGTTTAAAATCAAGCTTTTGTGGTCTAAAATATTTCAAGTGGAGAGGATTGATCCAGGAGGATCTTGTTCAGTACAAATCGATAGAGTTCTAGTTCGCCCGACGTCCAATTCAGTCTCTAATCCGCCAGTTCCGTCAGTATCGTCCGAAGAAGATGCCATGGTTCAGTGTCAGGTTCATGGCATGCATTGATGTGTTATGGTCGTCATATGATTCAAATTTTGGATGTAAAAGTGGTACAAGTTGTAAACCTAGTGGTAAGACCTAATCCAAAAACTAAGGTCTAATCCCAGCACTATGCATCTAAACCCTAACACTAAAACATATACTTAAAAATCTATGGTGTAAAAATCCTAACGCAAATACAAACCATATAATAAATCATGTTAAGAAACTTTATTATAAAGTTCAGGTTAATAATTAACCACAAAACAAAGGTTCGAACTTTATTATAAAACATTATAATAAAACTATAAAACCCAACACAACTAACCGCATGGCTACTAAACCATGTTGGAGAAGTTAACACGTGACAGTTTTGGTTTAAAAGATCGTGGCAGAATATGTCAAAGCTGACAGTTGTTAAACCGTGTTTGCCATGTGAACAGACTTAAATGCAACGGATAAGCCAGAAATCGCCAAGATAGACTGTGACCTCCGGTCAAGACCATAACCGTCGGAAAGATCCTTGTTCACATGCTCAGTATTTTATCCTCCGCCTGATTAGTTATCTCGTCGGCTAAGAAAAATTTATTATAAAGTATATTTTAGGTTTTTTGTATTTATTTCAGCGCTAAGGTCAACAACCTTATCCCTAGGTTCATGTATAGGAGGGATTCGAGACCTTTATCACCTAAATTTCTCAACCAAATGCCAAATTTTGCTATCGTGGTTTGATGCAGACTTATAAAGCCATGACAAATTCCTTGTTGAGGGACATGGAATGTTTTTGAACTTCAGTTTCTCAAAAGGGGATAGGTGTCTTTATTAGCGCATTGTCAACGGTTTGTGGTCGAATTGAGCAGAGACAAAGGCCAAAAGGCAAGAGAGAGTAATTTTTGTTTACAGAGTCTAGATGTGCCTACAAGCATAATCATTATGATTCATTTATGTGTAAAGAAATTTCTCACGATCAATCCTAATAAAGCGGACCCAGAGATGTAGTCCACCAGGGACGAACTCCGTAATCAACTGTTTACTTCTTCTTCTCTCTGTTTATGTTGTATTTCATTCATTTATTTGTTGTTGATTTATGTCGTCTTTCAATTAAAGCTTTATTTAGTTAACAATCAATCTTAAGGACAAACTAATCAAACTACCTCAACACTTTAATCGATCAAATTCAGATCATATTTGGTATCAAAGCAGGTTGTGCTTTGTAGTTTGTTTGTCAGTGGAGGTTAACCAGGTTGGGATTGCAACGTGGAAAAGGCGAGCTTGAGGAATTCGATCCAGAGATCAGAAAGTGGAATTTGTTCATCAATCAATTATGACAGGGACTAAGAATGTTGAGACTCCTAAAGCTACCGAAACGAAACCCATGGATGAAAATCAAATCCATTAGACATTTCGAAACATGCAACAGATGTTGGCAGAATTGTATGAAGACAAGAAGACGAGAGATGCAGCCTCATCGTCGAAGGCATCAAAGAAGGGCAAGGGTAAAGGCAAGGCAGATAAATCTCCTTCTCCTCCATCATGTCCATCATCTTCTTCTTCCTCTTCTACTTCTAGTTCTTAATCAGAAAAACAAAAGAAACCTAAGAGTCCATTTTTGAAACTTGATGTTAAGTTCGAATTACCTGTGTATGATGGTGAAATAAACCCTGAGAAACTAGATAATTGGGTAAAACAGTTAGAAGTCTATTATCGTATTCAAAATATTATTGATGATAAGACAAAGATCCAATTAGTTACTCTTAGAATGGTGGGTACTACTTTGATCTGGTGGGAAAGTAAGACACAGATAGATTTAAAGCGTAAATGAAAAATTATCACCTCATGGACTAAGTCTATAAAATATCTAAAGAAACAATTCTATCCGTTAGGTTACACACAACAAGCTGTTATTGATTGGCAGCGCTTGCGACAAGGTAAGGGACAGGATGTTCAAGAGTTCACACAGGAATTCAGAAAGAAAGCGTTAGCACTTGGTATTTCTTTGGACACTAAAGAAACTTTGCTGAAGTATATTGGCAGTTTGCATTCATATTTGCAACATAAATTATTAATGTCCAATCCTAATGATTTTGATGAAGTTTGTGTTCAAGCTATTCATGTCGAATCAGGTGGTAGACCATTCAATTTTACACTAAATACATCCAAGCAGATGGAAACCGAAGACAACAAAAAGAAGGGCAAGTCAAAGGGAAAGAAGACTGCCACAACTCAGAAGGAAGATGAAATACCTACCTGTACACATTGCCAAAGGATCATCCATGATGAAGCTAGGTGTTGGAAACTTCATCCGGAACTAAAGCCAAAGAAGTTCCAAACGAAGAAGGCTAAAAGGAAGGCTAAAACAACAATCAAACAAGGCTTGGACTTGGGATCCGATTCAGGTGATGAAGTAAAAATAATTGCTATGGTTACAACAGGTAAAACTTCTGAAGCTAGTACTTCTACTTCTTCAAATATCACACAGTTGAATGAAGGAAAATGAATCGAGTTATTTCATATAAGGGTAACTTCAAAGCATACTAAGATAGATACATTGTTCGATACGAGATCACAAGAAAATTTGATTTCTGAGTCATTGGTTAAACAATTGGGTTTGAAAACACATAATCATCCAAAACCATATCATTTAGGCTAGTTAAAGGAACAAAGTCAGATTCATGTTACCAAACAGTGCCGGTTAAAATTTGCAATCACAACTAACTATATCGACGAAGTGGAGTTAGATGTGATACCATTAGACATATGTGGAATTGTCTTAGGAAGCCCTTATCTCTATGGCCGTGATACAATATTTTATAGGAAGGAACATATGTATCATCTCAAGAAAGATGGGATTAAGTACATCGTTTAGACACATAAAACTCAAAATCACTTGAATTTAATTAATGCTAATCAGATGAAGCGCTTAATTAGTTCAAGTAAGAGATACATACTCATGTCGATAAAAGAGAAACATAAGGATCTTAATGATACTTGTTCAGGTTGTGAATTTCAGTATGAAGGTAATTTGGTTAAAAAGGTAGATTCATTTCAAGATCTAGTTAAAGAACCAAAACATCTACTTCATAAAAATGAAATATCACATGAGATGCAATTGATGTCTGATGCCCCTAATAATGGAATGTGTCACAAGTCAGTTATAGAGTGTAAATAATAAAGCAAAAAATTCCAAGAATGGAATCCATGTGACCCAGTTCATCTCTATACAGTTCACCCATAATTTTGGCTCATAAGCAAAACAGGACATGGGGAATGTGTGTCTATTTTAAATTTTTTGATTCATTTAAGCAAAAAAAATTCACAGCATTATTAGATCATCGAAAACCATTTGAAACATATGCTAGTGGTTATACAATGGGTAAGAAAATAGTAATTCATAAAGATCATCAGTCGCTTCAATACATTCAGTCACAGTCTAAGTTGCAACAATCTCACTACTACAGTTGGATGAGATTTATTCAGCAAATTCACTTAGAAATTGAGAACAAGAAGGGTGTGATAAATAAAGTAGCTGATATGATGAATAAACTGTCTTTGATTGCTTTAGTAGTACTGCAGAATAGTTCATTGAAATATGAAAGCTATGTAGAACAATATAGTACTGATGATATTTTCAAAGAAAGTTATGAATCGCTAACTCATGGTACTCAGATAAAAGAAAACAATTATCATATTTATGACAAGTTGTTATATTATTTTGGTAAGTTGTGTATAATGAAGAAAGGAAAAGCGCAATTTATTTAGACATGTCACTCTTCTCGGATACAACAGATACATAGGGCAGTATGGAATCAGTTGAAAGAGAGTCAGGCCAAGTTCAAATTGCACCACGACAAGCATCAAGTCGATCATCATTTTTAGGTCGACGAACAGGTATGGTTGTATATCAGAAAATTCGGGTTGAAAGGGGAAGGTAAGAAACTGAAATATATCAGTTATGATCCTTTCAAAATTGTTGAGAAGATTGGTAATAATGCGTTCCGATTAGATTTACCACCTTACATGCATATTTACTTAGTTGGGAATGTTGAAAGTTTGAAGTTGTATGAACCTTCGATGATTGTTGATTCTGAGGATGATATATAGATCCCTTCTATTGACGACTTATCACCTGGGTACATGACAGAGTTGAAGGAATATACCATCTTGGACAGAAGAGTTCGCACTTCTAGGTGACGACATGTGGAATATCTTCGAGTGGGACTCAAGGGCATAAATTCGAGTCAGGCGAAGAGGATAGAGATCGGAAAAGTGAGGGAGTTGTATCCTCAATTATTGTATGTTTAAAATCAAGCTTTTGTGGTCCAAAAGCTTTCAAGTGGAGAGGATTGATCCAGGAGGATATTTTTCAGTACAGATAGACAGAGTTCTAGTTCGTCCGACATCCAGTTCAGTCTCCAATCCGCCAGTTTCATCAATATCGTCCTAAGAAGATGTCATGGTTCAGTGTCAGGTTCATGGCATGTATTGATGTGTTATGGTCGTCATATGATTCAAATTTGGGATGTAAAGGTGGTACAAGTTGTAAACCTCGCTCTAAGACCTAATCCAAAAACTAAGGTCTAATCCAAGCACTATGCATCTAAACCCTAACACTAAAACATATACTTAAAAACCTATGGTGTAAAAATCCTAGTGCAAATACGAACCATATATTAAATCATGTTAAGGAACTTTATTATAAAGTTCGAGTTAAGAATTAACCACAAAACAAAGGTTCAGAATTTATTATAAAACATTATAATAAAACTATAAAACCCAACACAGCTAACTGCGTGGCTACTAAACCATGTCAGAGAAGTTAAGACATGTGACAGTTTTGGTTTAAAAGACCGTGACAGAATATTTCAAAGCCGACAGTTGTTAAACCGTGTTTGCCATGTGAACAGGCTTAAACACAGCGGATAAGCCAGAAACCGCCAGGATAGACCGTAACCACCAGAAAGATCCCTGTTCACATGCTCAGTATTTTATCCTCTGCCCGGTTAGTTAGCCCGTCAGCTAAGAAAACTTTATTATAAAGTATATTTTAGGTTTTTTGTATTTATTTCAGCGCTAAGGTCAAAAAAATTATCCCTAGGTTCATGTATAGGAGGGATTCAAGACCTTTATCACCTAAATTGCTCAACTAAATTCCAAATTTGGCTATCAGTGGCTCGATGTAGACTTATAAAGCCATGAAAAATTGCTTGTTGAGGGACATGGAATGTTTTTTAACTTCATTTTCAGCAAGACAGAGGCAGTTTTGTTTTCAGCATTACTCGACCGTCGGGTGTCAGAATTGAGCGCAGAGACAGGTGTCAGAAAGGCAAGAGAGAGTAATTTTTGTTTATAGAGTCCAGAAGTGCCTGCAAGCATGGTAATTCTAATTCATTTATGTGTAAATAAATTCCTCACGATCAATCCTAATAAAGCGGACCCGAAGATGTAGTCCACCAGGGACGAACTTCGTAATCAACTATTTGCTTCTTCTTCTTTCTGTTTTATGTTGTATTTTATTCATTTATTTTCTGCTGGTTTATGTCGTCTTTCACTTAAAGCTTTCTTTAGTTAACAATCAATCTTAAGGACAAACTAATCAAACTATCTCAACACTTTAATCGATCACATTCAGATCATTAGTCTTCGCCGATTTGATTTGTTCTCTCCCTTCCGATTCTGATCCGTCTGGTCCCGAGGAAAGCATTCCAAACGACACTCTTTTTCTGATTATCACCCTCGATCCTTGGTATGGTGATATCATCGTATATCATTAGACTTCCACCTTCCGATCTGAGTTGACGAAGGATGCTCGCGGACGCATCCATCATCAATCGCAACCTTATCTCATAGTCAGAGATACACTCTACCGCAACGGAGTTGATTCCATTTTCTGTAGGTATTTGACTCTCGTGGAGGCTGATAATGCCCTGGATGATTGTCACAGTGGCACCTGTGGAAATCACATGTCTGGTTATGCTACTGCACAGAAGATTCTTCATGTTGGGTATTTTTGGCCCACCATCTTTAAAGACTGCATCGTTGCTATCCGTAAGTGCCATGATTGTCGGATCTATCAGTGCAAGATGCGCGCGCCTCCTTCCCATCTTCACCATGTCATTACCATTGGTCCCTTTGTGAAGTGGGGCATCTATTTTATGATGTGTAACCCTCACTCGGCCAGGGGGCATGCTCATATCATCGTAGTCGTGGACTACTTCACCAAATGGGCCAAAGCAATGCCTACACTTACGGCTGACGATAAGACAAAAACACAGTTTCTATTCAATCATGTCATTTCTAGGTTTGGTGTCCCTCAAGCTATTTTTACCGATCATGGTTTCCATTTTTGGCATTACATGATGGCGGAGTTGAATTCCAAGTTGGGTCTGCATCACGACAGCTCAATGCCATACTACCCTCAAGTCAATGGCCAGGTTGAAGCCGTGAACAAAGTTCTCGTTACTATGCTTCAACGTACGATTGGGATGCACAAATAAAATTGGCATCTCATGTTGTTTTCGGCTCTTTGGGATTACTGAACCTCAGTGAAGGATGCGACCGGATTCACTCCATTCCAGCTTGTCTACAGTCTAGAAGTTACCCTTTTGATTGAATGTGAAATACCTTCGATCAAATTAATTGTTGAATTTTTGCCGAATACTTCGCCAAAAGAGGAGCGTCTTCTCTATTTAGAGAGGCTTGACAAAACTCGCCGCTTTGCTGCTCTAGTCATTGAAGCACAGAAAAAGCGGGTCAAAGCTTATTTTGACCAGTCGGTTTCCCCTCATTCCTTCATAGAAGGAGATCTCGTCCACCTGTACGACCAAGCTCACGATAAGCTGGGGGCAGGAAAATTTCAACCCATGTGGCATGGGCCTACATTTTTAAACATTTTTTGCTGAATGGGACTTATGAGCTTATATATTATGAAGGTCATCCTCTGGATCAGCCCAGAAATGGGTTGTATCTTAAAAAATACTATGCATGAGTCATTCGTGCATGTTTTTTGTACATAGGTGTTCTTTTCATTTTTGTACATTTTTGGCTTGGTGTGCTTTGCAAGCATTTTCCTCCTTATTGGATCATTGATTATTGTGCAGATGTCTATTACCCCTCATGTTGGTTTCATGGATGGTGCTTCCCGCAATACCCAGAACTTGTCTTCAGCAGCCTGGGTGATTTATGATCCTGTTGGTGAGTTTATAGACCTTCAAGGTATCTGTCTAGGACGAACTAAAAACAATGTCGCTAAATATAGTGTTGTTATTGAACTATTAACCGAGGCCATTGCTCTCGACATTCATGCATTGATTGTTAACCTAGACTCACAGCTTGTTGTTCTTTAACTTAATGGACATTATTTCCTGTTAGAAACCCTCACATCTTAAGGTTGCATTTGCGTGTTCGTTTACTAGAAAGACATTTAGATTACATTACATATAAACATATTCCTAGACGAATGAATGCATTAATTGATATAGTAGCTAACATTGTATTAGATAGACATTTGCGTAATTTATAAAAATAATCATCACATGACAAGATCCATACAGGAATATATATATATATATATATATATATATATATATATATATTTCAAGTGTTTCCATCCATGTGCATCATAAGTTCAAAAAATGTTTGTTTCGGTTACATCCTAAGACATCATGTCTCTCAAAAAATACGTAGAAATAAAACCTAGGTGTCTACTCGGCGTGACGGTCATGATAACACATCACTTCCCTTACCATTCGCCTCAGCAAGCGGTGAACACGGTTTGACACCCCTACAATGTGTCTCTAGTACGCGCAAGGAACATCATCGAATCACACATAATCTGGGGTCCCATAGGAGATTCCCTCCAAGTTGCATATGATTTCCTCCTCCTCACCTCCCTCACCATGAGAGGCCACATCAAAGCCGCAAGGAATCCTCCACGCTATCGGGGACATACCTGTAGGTATCTCTAGGCCGATATCTGTAATTACATGGATTAATATCAGAACATGCATAAAAAAAATCATAATACTCATCAAAATAAATAAAAAATGAGTCTTACCCAGTAATTCATCCCAATCCTCTCCTTCTGGGAGTGGGAGATCTGCATCACCGGTGAAATTTGTGCTAGAGTAGGGCCAGTCCTCCATGAATATCAGTTGTCGGTAGAGCCACTCAAAGAACACCAGTCTCCAGGACATATGTTGACCGCTCCCTGACCTTGGCATCAAAGCTTCCCAACAGACCATCCGTGGCTCCTGGGCTGGTGATGCCGGAACTATTACCTCCTGAAGCTAGAATATTGGTAATCGTTCCAAGATTAACGATACCAATATGGACCCGTAGCCGAACTGCTTTAGCTTGGTTTTCTTGCATTTCGTCAATTGAAGCTTCATGTTGATTGTTACCACCTCTGCCCAGTTGTAGAGGGTCGGTGCTATGCAATCTACAACAAGAAGTAGCTATGTTTTTGTGGCCTCATGCAAAGTCTACGATCCCGCAGCTTGTGTGATGGTGTGCAGCACTACCCTTAGTGCCAAATCCAGAATAGTTTGGATATCCACTTTTCCGCTTCCCGATCCTTTCCTTGCCCCTGGGCACACCCTATCAATAACCATACTCATGTTCTCCATTAAGGGTCGATTGCCAGTCAGGATTGGTACTGCCCCCTCTCTGTGATAGTCCAGTTATGAAATAAATATCTGAGACTTCAATCTCAAGTTCATGGTCGTGAATAATGAATTTTTCCTGATCAATGTCCTAGACACTGATCAAGTACTGCAACAGCTCCGATTGAACTCTGAGACATGGTGCCATAAAAAATTTCTTGAGCCCGCAATCTCTGAGAGCTTCCATGCATCTCCTATTACCCATGGCTTCCTCATCTTCTTCACTATGTTCTCGTTCTTTCCATTCGATCACCATTTTGTCTTCTCACACATGCAAAAATATCCATATGGTTGTCATTAGCTAAATCCAAAGCTTTTAAATGCTTTAATTGGGCCTGCTTGTTTGAATTTACATGGTAAAATGACTATCACAGTTGGCGCGAAATTTTTAGAAACAGTCCCACCAATTGGCGTGGCCCCGTTCAATTTTTAGGTTGGTTGGCGCGAGACCATGCCCGATACCCAAGCCAACCATCGTGCCTTAATTTTTGCAAATTCCCCCCATAGATATACAAAATTGGGGTTGAAGTTAGTGAAAGTACAATAAAAATGCAAGGAAAGATGTGAGTTCTTACCTAGAACAGACGGATTCATGATTGGCTTCTCGAATTGCCCATTGTCAGTGCCGCAAAATCGCAGTGAAAAAGGGTAACAAACTGCTCACAAGAGGTAAAAGTGAAAAGTAATTTATTTTTTACCATACTTCTCATTTTATAACTTTTCAGAACCCTAATTAGGTTTTAAAGAATATTTTTCGATTATTTCGCTATGTTATTTTGAGAAATGGATTTTATGTGCATCTCTTGTGCAGCGACAGGTCCTTGACGTAACCACGATGAAGTAACAAGTTGTATTTTATACTTTTTTGAACTCGGTAAAAACACGAAAAATTCACTGTTGAAGTCATCTTTCAACTCTTTTTTTACTCTAGAAAACTAAAAATATTGTCGAGACTCTTGTGGTTTTGAACTTGTTAAATGGCTGCGAAACGATATCTACTCAGTATATGTTTACCCATTTTTCAGGTTGGGCTAGATTATTTACGAAAAAGGAATACCTTAGCCTATCACGACTAAGAGGTTCTCTCAAACATAGGTTTCTACCTTTTCGGATCTATGAGACTATCTATGAAAAGGGACTACTGGAGTTTTATTTTCCGCTTCTTTTCAAACTCTCTAAACATGAAAAGATGTCAAGTTCTTCCTTTGTTAGACTTGTTAAAACCTAAATGATATCGGAAACCGTCACCATGACGTTACCAAGTTCCTGCTTCCTAGGGCTCGTAAAATGTACTAGTATGGATTTGTCCAGAGGAAAAACTTACATGACAAGCATATGCTATCCCCTTCAAGCTTGTTTTCCAAAAATAATTGGGGTACTCACCAGCAATGGTGGGGGGAAATGGAACCAGTTCTCAGTAGTGTCGCCAGTATGTCGCTCTTGAACATGACACCCATCTGCATTCATGTTGGGTTGGGGACATCTCATTTCATCATTTTTTCCTCCATGGGTTTGGGTAATCTTTTTTGACCTTTCATCTGCTCTTTGCCACGTCACCATGACCTCAAATCCCTTGATGTCAAATACTGCCAAATCCAGAGTCGTGTCATTGATATGTTCAAGAGAATTTTTCGTTTGCAGTTTTCAACCTCCCTCGGATTCTCCTTTTTGGTCCTAATTCACTATCATCATATTCCTCTATCTCATTTCAATGATGTGGGAAACATTATGGCCCTCCTTCAACCAGGTCACTTCCTGTCGACTTCAGCTCATTATCCAGGAATTGATCTGGAGACTCCCTTCGGTACCTTGGATCTTGCATGCCTCAATGGCAAGTTCTTCGCACTTGACGATAGGTCCTCATCATTGACCTTTGATCGAGTGATTTAGTGGGTGTTTGACACCAGCTCACTTTTCACATTCCGTGGATTGTACTAGTTTTGCCTTGAGAGCCATTGTCATTATTGGTGGTTTCTCTCATGCCTGTTAATAGCTTACATCATTAGCTGGTAATCAGGTGACTTTCTTGCATGTTCGACTTCAGCTCACATATTCGCATGCTTGAATTTGTACTTGTTCAGGTCGAGATGGATCACAAGACCCTGGGTTTTGTCTGATAAGATCCAGGTTGCGGGAAATTTTGGTTTATCATGACTATATTCATGACTCTTTTGATTGGATGACTGCAACCATACCTAAGTCTATTTTTTGATCCTTACTATTGGATGGTTGTGTCCATACCTCGGATCTTAGTTTATATATGTAGTCTATTAAGGATGGTTGCACCCATGCCACATGTTCATGTTTCATAGATATCAGTTGTATTGTACTTGTAGGTCTTCCGACAACAGTGTTTGGTTCGAACGCGTTCTCGTAAAGCATTTCACTCCTCCCTCTCTCTCGTACCTCATGCTTTAGGGGGCATCTGTTACACAACATTTTGTCACCATCCCTACAATCCCCATCCCACACATTGGAGGACCGTTTTTGTGACCTATATGAAGTGTCATGCCTTGCAAAGAGTGTCATTGTAACCCTTGCCATGAGAAGAACATTTCCTCTGTTGACTATTCCTGAAACGGACCATCAAAAACACATGCTTTTGGGTTAGCGCTGGCAGGCAGTTACGGACTCACGCCAATAAAAAAAATTAGCACTGGGCTTCGCACCCATGGGCGCTCTATCTTAGTGGGCTGCTCGCGCCAAGCTATTTTTGGAATGTTTTTTAAATATAGAAGTGAAGTTTCCATTGCTAACTACTTCGTGGGCAAGTCAGCTAGGATTGTTCAACTGAATAACGTCGAGCACCTTCCTTTGGCTTCTTTTTCCCTACTTTTGAGCAACCTCCCAAAGGGATAAGGCCTCCCTTCCACCATATGAGGGATCCCAACGTCCTCCTCTCCTTCTATAAATACATCTCTCTCACATAGATGCAACTAGCTGAATAGGAATTGCTGAACATTTTGGAGAATAGCTCGAATAGTCTGATATAGCTGGTGTGAGATAGAGTAGAGATAGAGAGACTCTTGTCGAGAGAGAGGCTAGGCTTACTGCCTCTCCATGCCCAAATTCCCCGAGGAATGCTTGAGACACGTTTTGACTGGACCCGCTGAAGGAGGCTACGACGTCAAGGCTATGGTTGTAATCTCTTTCTTTCTCTTAATTGAATACATCACTGATGTTTTGGTTCCTGTCTTGTGTTGATGTGATTAATCTTACGCAATACATTTAATTCTCCTTGACTAATTAGCTAGTTATGAATTCAAATATTGTCTTGTATGCTGCTTTTGTCCTTTGATCTTTGTGCAGGCATCTGAGTACCATTGTTGAAGGATCGCGACGTGTCGGGACGGAGATCAGGAGACCGCTGCTACAGCTACGATGACCACGTTGGATCTAAGGTAAGATATCTATCCCGACTCATTTCATTCATTAAGTAGGAATCGATGCATTAGCATGTCCTCTTGTTTCTAGACCCACCCTAGGGCTAGAGGGATCGCCTCTGTCCGCAAAGGGGATTTACCTACACAACACAAACTTTGACCTATCTCTAGAAATTTCACATAACTTTGTTTGATAATGTTCAAGTTGAACTAATTCATCTCCCATACCTTGTAATCCAAGAAGACCTTTCTGATGTAACACATTAAACTTTTTGTGAAATCTTAGCACAATATTCTGTAAATTTTCACACTTGTTCTCTAAGCTTTTCAATTTCTTTACCTTTGATGGCTAGATCATCCATGGCTTTAGTTAATTCTGTTACTATTGTAGTAGACTGTGAAACTGTTGTTGATGTTGATGTTGTAGTTTTTACTAAAGAAGATTCCTCCCCTATTGTTGTACCTGTTGTTGGAATTATGGCTAATGGAGTGGCTTGTACTGGAGTAGATATTGCTTCCGTGCTTTGCTAGAGTTTAGAGTAGATTATGAAACAGTGGTGGCAAAGTAGAATAGCGGAAAATTTTGAATTACAGTAAAAATGTAGGTTTAAAAATAAAGTGAATGATGAACGTTGATAGGCGCGGGAGGATTTATTGCAAATATGTTACGATTAACGGATATGCTAACAATAAACGGTAATGGGTAAATGAGAGACACATGGCATTTTATTATTGAATGGTGAAATCACATGTGAGTGATGACGAGATGGCGAGAGTAATTCAAAAAGTTAAAGGGCGGTTTTGAAGCCTACCCGGAGCGAGGGCAGATGGTAAGTGGAATTGAAAGGGGGGGTGTGGTCTCAACAAGAGAATGACACGTAGTGGTGGTGGCTTTGCGAAATGACTTTACCCGGACCCCACACCCCCGCCCCCCCTGCGGATATCATTCTGAAGCACTGGGGCGGGTGTGTTTGGATGTGCATTAGGGGAATTTTGAGGTCTAAAATGGGCCTCTTAAGGAAAATGTAAAACCAAAATTCACTTTATGAGAACCAATCACATTTTATGGGATGACATCATCCCTAATGGTTGAGGTGGCATTGCTTGAGTTAAAGGTACTTACTTGTCACATTCTCAATGCTGGATAAAAAAATCACGGTTAACCATGGTAGTGCTCTAAGTACTTTTAAAGTCAAAGTACAGTACTCATAATAAATGTCATTTCACACTTTTTGAATAAAAATATATTATTGTCATTTCATATTTTTTGAAAGAAACAATGCATATCCCTATACATTTCTTATATTATATTATATTAGTTTTATATAGTATATTAATTACATGTTATTATACAATTTAAATAATATAATTTTTAATTAATAACATATAATATAATTAAGAATTTATAAATTTATATTTATATTTTATTTTATTTTATTTAAGTAAAAAGGACAAATGCATTAGTTGTTTAATGATAGTGATTTTTTCTTAAAAAGCTCATTTTTATTTATAGTCACATCAATACAATTTTTTTATTAATTTTATTTTGGTACAACTTTTGAATTGAATTTAACTATGGTTACATGGATTGTGGTGCAAAAATTGAATTGCAAATTCATAAATATTATTTTATTGGTTTAGATATTATTTTATTATTTCCTTAGGAGGCCCATTTTAGACCTCAAAATTCCCCTTGTTGATTTGAGCACATAAGATCTCGGCCCTTCAAATTTTCAAGATTTTTATGTCACGTGCCAATATCATGACACTTTATTACATAACAGATTAACCATATAAATATATGATTAATATTTCTTTAGTTGTGTTCCTTTCGTAAAGGAGTGATATTTCTGATTTCAGACTTATGCGATCTCTATTTTGTAATAATATGATTAATATTTTAAGACATACTTTATTCTAAATTATTTTTTAAGTAGCATTTTAAGTGGCACACTCTTTCCCCTTTTTATTTTATTTGAAACAAAGAAATTTGTATTTTATTGCTTTTATCTATGCCTAACATTTTCATTTTATTTTTGCTTTGTTTTCTTTTAGCATCTAATCCTAACATTTTTTTATTTTCATAACTTCCTTTTCATATTCAATCCTAACATTTTTTATTTTTTATTTTTTTCATCTATTCACATTCAATCCTAACATTTTTTATTTTTTATTTAATTTTCTAAAATGTCTAACTTATCAAAACAAGAAATGTTACAACATCAACTCCAACTGAGGATTGCTTCCTCGAGAACTAGCAGATCCAAGTGCCTTCTCCTCTGGATGATGGATTCTTTGTTGAAAAACAAACATACTTTGAAAAATGAAACAAGCTAGTAAATATACAATGATGAATGTGTGAAACACTCTTTTGCTCTTCAATATTGAATGTAGTGCTTTAAATATATTCATTGACTAGCAATGAATAATATTGTACTTCCAAGTTCTGCAAGATAAAATTGTTATTACCCTTGACTTCTGCAATGCTAAAAGGTCCAAACCAGAGGTTTTCAAACTTTCCATGTTTTCCTTTAACTTCCCTCCTAGCATCCCATCTTAACACTAAATCTCCTTCACTGAAATCTCTTTCTCTAGCTTTTCTGTCAAAAAGAATTTTCATTTTGTTCTAGTATTTCCTAAGTTTGTAATGAATTTCATCCCTATTCTCATTAAGTTCAATGATTTGATTGATCCTCCTAGAAAAATCATCAGGTTCTTCATTTACTTCTTGCAAAAATTTCATAATAGGAAAAGCTAGATTTGTAGGGAAAATTGCTTCTTTACTATAAACCAATTGAAATGGAGATTTTTTTGTAGAACTTTTTGGAGATATCCTGTTAGCCCAAACTGCATAAATGAGATGATTGTCCCAAATCCTTTTATGATCTTATAATGTCTTCCTAATAACTTCAACCAAGCTCTTGTTTGAAGAATCTACTAGTCCATTTCCCTATGGATAGTAAGGAGTAGAATAATGCAACATAATTTGGTATTTTTGATCAAATCAAATCATTTTAACACTGCTAAATGCTACTACATTATCTGTAACTATTTGTTGGGGGCACCCAAACCTAGACAGTATATTTTCTTCAATAAATCTGATGACTACAATGTTTGTTGCATTTCTAACTAGAATGGCTTCTACCCATTTAGTAAAGTAATATGTTGCAGTTAGTATCCATCTATGATGGTTGCTTGATGTTGGATGAATTTCCCTAATGAAATCCAATCCCCATTATAATAAAGGTGTCGAGACAAGTATTGGAACCAAAGGAAGTGCTGCTAATTTTTTCTTTCCAACAAACATTTGACATTGAGTACAACTCCTAACGTTTTCTCCTACTTGTGCAAACATTGTTGGCTAATAGAATCATGCTCTCAATATTTTATATGTTGTAGCTCTCCAGGCATAGTGTCCACCACAAATACCTGCATGAAATTCTTCAATAATCCCTTCAGTTTCACTTTCTTTCAAGCAAAGCAAAAGGATATTGAGTGGATCTTTCCAGTACAGATTTGCATTGATGATACAATATTTTATGGCCTTTAATTTTAGTGTCTTATATTGATTTTTTGTGAATTCAGAAGGACACTCAAAGTTTATAAGGAAATGTACAATATCAGAGTACCATTCTAACATCAAGAATTTCTCATCAATATAAATAGGAACCGATTGAATTGAAGAAGAAGGTTCTTGTGGATTATTCCCTTCTAAGTTTTGAGAAGGTTCTTGTGGATTCTTCCCTTCTGATTTTTGAGAAGGTTCTTGTGGATTATTCTCTTCTGAGTTTTGAGAAGGTTCTTGTGGATTCTTCCCTGCTGATTTTTTAGAAGGTTCTTTTGGATTCTTCCCTTCTAAGTTTTGAGAAGGTTCTTGTGGATTCTTCCCTTCTGATATTTCAAAAACAGAATTTATCCCCAAAACCTTACAATTTGATTCAGCTAAAAGTTTAGCTGAACCTTGACCTTCTACCAATTTTGTAGTTATGATATTAAGGTCAAACTCAAGTATATGGATAATCCATCTTCCTCTTCTTCCATCAATGTGAGGTTGAGTTAACACAATTTTCATGGCACTTTTGGGAACATAACATAAGTAATAATGGATGAATGAAGCGCATAGATTCTGAAAGCCTTTAAAGCTTGGACTAAGGAATAGGCATGTTTCTCAATAATGTCATATTTAAGTTAAAAATATCTCATGAACTTTCTGAAAAAGGCAATAGGTTGGTCATATCCATCTTCATTCTTTTTCAAAAGAGCATCAACTAAGGTGGTTTTAGAGGCAAAGAAAAATATGCTAAATAGTTCAGAATAATTAGGGATGGCTATTTGGGGCTTCAGAAATTTCCTTTTTAATCTGGTCAAAATCATATCTAGCTAATATTGTCCATTTAAATTCATGGTCTTTCCTCAACATATCAATGATATCTTTAACTATTTCAGCATATTTAGGTATGAATCTTCTTAGGAAGTTAATATTTCCAAGAAAAGCTTGGATTTTCTTTTTTTTCCTTGGCAATGAAAGTGCTTGAAT